>VWPW01018033.1:277754-383678 GCA_013389825.1 Crypturellus undulatus
AGAAAGAAAGAAAGAAAGAAAGAAAGAAAGAAAGAAAGAAAGAAAGAAAGAAAGAAAGAAAGAAAGAAAGAAAGAAAGAAAGAAAGAAAGAAAGAAAGAAAGAAAGAAAGAAAGAAAGAAAGAAAGAGAAATGGTAAAAACCCAGAGTCAAATGTGAGTGGCACAGCTATAATTCTTTATGAAGCAGCAGGTAAGATTGATTGTCAAGGGTCAAAAGGCTAGGTCAAACTCCGCTCATTCGTCAGCTGAATGTCATTTTTGTTTTCCCTGTCACCAGATAGCTTTAAAAAAAATTGCAACTCCTTCCTCATTATCTGGGACTTGGCTCCTTTCCTGCCATCCAGTATTAATGAAACTGTGCTTCAAGCCTGGCCTTCATCTTTGAGGTTCTTCTTCATGTACTTCTTCCCTTTCTTAAGTACTACAGAGCGAGGACAATTTTAAAGATCGTTTTCTCGCCCAGAGAAGTTGGAAAATTGCTGCTACGGTAAGAATGATTTGGAAACATACATGCAGTATAAACGTCTGAATGAACAAAAATGTAATTAAATCATAGCAGGTCCAAAGCCCACACAGCGAAGTAATTGAATCATGGTTAAATCCGTGCACCTCATATGGAATCCTTAAAAAGACCAGCATGATAAAATATTTTGAAATCATTTATGAGAAAAAAAAACCTTTTTGTTATAATTACAAGCTGTGCACCACTGGAATAATGCTAATACTTAAATTATCCATCGATTTACTGTGAGTATGATTTATATATGCTTGATTCAAATAAAAACTTAGCCAATAATTCCCTTTAAAAGAATTAAACGTCTAAATTAATTAAATTACATCTAAGTGGTGAAGTGTCAGCTGAATATTTCAAGCCAGTGGTTGGTTGTCCAACAGATGTCTTCTCAAATAAAATAATTTTGTGTTGAATGTTTTATGTTAACCATCATCTTGTTCCCTTGCGTAAAGGCCCTACTATGTATTCACTGGGCGGTTTGCACAAAGAGGGCAGAAACTGTGCAATAATCACCCAAAGTCTATCAGTATAAGCATTGCCTCTGAATTCAGAGAAACAGAATCAGGATTCTGTGGTGATTAAGAGGATTTACTAAATTCATTCTCATTAAATACACCGCTGCGCAGAATGATTTACGTCTGTAGGTTAACTGATACAATACCACCTTTCTCTTAGCTACAAAAATGAACTTTTAAAATATTTATAATAGGAAAAAGAATTTTACTGGTTGGCAGTAATCAGTTATTCCTAATCTTCGGAGGACCTGGCCCTTCTGCAAAATTTGAAGGAATGTTGCAGTTTAGAAAATGCCACTTTAGGGAGCTACCAATATATTTTGACCTGACTGGCTTTTTAGAAGGCATTAAAAAACACGATGTGCTTCCAAAACATTAACCGAAACAACTCAGTTTCACTATCTCTAATGAAGAAAAATATCAGAGAAAATTGTAATGAAAGGGAAGGGAAGGAAAGGCAAGGCAAGGCAGTTTTACTTCAAAATGAAGGTTTCTTTCAAGACGTTCTGTTTTACTCAAAATTTCCAGTGGCAACAAAACTTGAGTATTAAGTTTTGAGATAGGAAGGAGGATGGTAACAATTAAAACTCAGGGTCCTTGTCATTAAAGTGATTTGTGCAGCAGTCTCTGTGTCACTAATCTGGTACTGGAATAAATATTTATAACCGACTGTTGCCAAACTGCCACACTCATTTTTTCCTGACAAACTACAGCCTTCTCTGCCACTCAGCAATTAGGAATTACAAAGATAGGGAGCTTTTCTGGTCACACATAGAGCACCGTTTAGTTGAGGAGGTGGTACAGATTAGCTGTGGACTATGGGATGACATCTCTACAACCCTCACTGCAGGAAACTGAACCATGGGAGTAAAAAGCAGGCAAATTCCTCTAAATTTTGGCTGCTGCCATTTGCACGGTACCCACTGAGATGGATTTTTGATATTTTTTTCAACACTGTTTTATTTTAATGAGAGGTTCTGTTTCACAGGGAAACAATAAGCTAAACGGCATCCTCATCTGCCTGAGGACTTTTCCATGCATTTTTGGCCTTTCAGTTTTATAATGCAGAACAAGAAATCTTTAGGAAGCCGCTCTCTGCTTAAATAGGGTGTTTGTAGCACTTTGTTCTCATCATTGCTTTAATCGGAGCCTGGTTATGTTTTTACTGTGGGTTGACCCTACTTGCTTTGTTCTCCCATGTTATTTTTAACCCTGATGTTCATATTCCTTAAAACCATTTCCAAGCAGACTTTTCCCCACAGAACGTTGCCCTCTCACCTCCACTTTCTTCCTTTTGCTGTTTTCTGCAGTATTATGATCAGTTACTAACAACAGCCTTGTTATTTCTACATGAACAAGACTTCTCTGATCTACTGCATTCGTCTATTTAACTGCTTATCACTCCTACCTGTTTTGCAAGTCCACACCATGTAAGATAGATAGCACCTCTTTTCCCAGTCATCAGCTTCATTTGCCAAGCCTGGCTTTCTTAAGAGGGGCAATTTTTTTCCCCCTCTTACATATCGTAGCCCCCTTTTTTCTAAGACCCTCTTTCCCCTGCCCAAGTCAAATTTGGTGTGTTTTGCCCTCAGAAATCTTTTTATTTTTCAACCTCAGTATTTCTATAAACCTATATGTGAGCATTATGTATACCTCCCGCTGATTTTTATTGGGGCCTGAAATTATTATGTCTTTTGTCCAATCTCCATGAAGAATCTCATGTTAAAGATGAAACAGCACAAAATGACATATATGCTCTGACCGTACTGATTTATCTCACTCTGTACCTTGCTTTTTCTGTGTTCATGCTTTTGGAGTGGTCAATAGAGTTCAAAAATGCCACATCATGGTCACAAATGGATTTTTTAAAGAATCAAGGAAACAACAAGCTTTGCAAGATTCAAGGACCGACTATAAAGTCATAGTGAGAACCATTAATATAAACCCAGAGCAACGTGCAATATGGGGTTACAATTTATTTAGCATCAAAAGAAGCCAGATATATGCAAAACAAAAAAAAAAAAACCAAAAAAACAAACAAAAAAAACCCCAAATTAGCTGTGACAGCAATATGGTCCCTAGAAGCGAGTAGCTTGACAACCTCCCTCTATGTTGGAGTTTGCTGCAAGCTCTGTGCAGAGCCAGAACACCCAGATCTCCTCTCTGAGCATTACAGCAAAATGCAGCACACAAAAACTAAAGGCTCTGGAAGGCAACCAGGGCTCTTCTTGCTTCTGCTCACTGCTGCTCATTAGGTTTTCCTGTAGGTCAGTGTTACCTACCTAAGCACTACAGCAAAAGCAGCTCTTTCGTGCAGATGTAGGGTGTGGGGAAATGAGGAGGGCAGAGGTTGCTTCATCATATGATAACATCATTTTACTGCACTGAGTTAAAAGATCTCTAAGTACTCAAAACCATGAGCTAGATGATGCAATTATCACTTGAGCACAATTCCTGTTCACCGAGGGAAATTTGCCTGAGTTAGAACTACATGAGCTTACAAGCTGCCCTTGTTACAAGAATATTCTTTATGCCTCACATGTATCACGAGTAGCTAGGGCTGACAACTACATAAAAAATCATTTAGGGAAAGATCATGGACAGAAATGATTTCTTAGAATCGGGGTGGTAGGGCTTTATAAGAACTTTAATGCAGGAGGCCGTGAATTGTATGATTTTGTCGCTTGCGTTTTAACATTAAATGGAGATTTAATATGACTGCTTTCATTTGTCACAAATGCACATAAGCAAGGCCGAAGGAGTAATATGCACAGACCTGAAATAGATTTCTTCAACGGGAAGCTCTGCATTTCTGCAGGCATAGCAATATCGCTACTTTAAGAAATGAGGATCAAATTAAATGTTTACTGCTGTAACACCGTGTTGCTAACAGTTTATGAACAGTTTATAATTTCAGCTGTCTTCCAGACAGTCATATGTGCATTAAAGTAGTCATAATAACCTGTCAGTAAAAAATTTCTGTAGCACGTATGTAACAGGAAATGTTTGCAATTGAGCAGTTTGCCTAAGCACTGGCAGATATTTTCCCCTCCAAAGTGGTACAACCAACCCCTCTGAAAAGGTAATTACAAAAAGCGCTAGATTTGTTAACTGGGATTTTAAGATTTTTTTAATTTCCAGAATTCCTTTCCAGAACTCATTTAATATTACTTTTACCACACAGCTATTGACTAGAAAATAGCTTGCTCTTGCGTCTTGATCAGATAGGAGCAATAAACAGCTATCCATATTTGACTTCGCTGTGATTTACTATCTCTGGTAGGATAGTGCGCAGAAAATAAGGCTTTTCCAGTCCTTGAGAGACAGTATTGAACCTTCCTCAAAGAGGCAGACGGTTTGTCCTCTTGTCCTGCGAGGACTCCATCCTGCTCCCGCTGCGGTAAATCCCGTCCTGTGGGATCAGGCCCCACAAAACGCTCTCGCTGTTCAATCTCAGCAAGCAGGACGCTTTCAGGGGCCTGCATCCCGCAGTGATGTCACCCAGCAGAGCTCTGAGATCTTCAGTATTATCCACCAGCCATTCCCAGTGCCGCCTGTCCCTCCTGGGGCTCACGGCACCAGCAAGGCCAGCAGCAATCCGAAGTGCAATGCTCACTGAAACGGAGCCGGGGAAACGTCTTGCTTCCCCTTCTGCTAGCTGAAGGAACAGAGAAAACGTGAGCGAAAGCATTCTGCCCCACACTTTCTGCAGTAACGTGTCGCTTATCGGGTTATTAGGACCCATACTTTCACAAATACACTTAGCTCTAATGTGTGAGACTTGCGCACACTTCTGAGAGGAAAATTTCCGCCAGTTTACTCAGATCACTGCACAAAGGAAATTGAAATTGTTGCATAAAGGGCCTGTTTATTTCTCCTGAGGGCCTGTTCATTTCTCCTGACTCCAAAGAAACTGGCTCCAGCACTCCTGCTAATGAACATCTCTCATATTAACAAGCTAAAGCTTACATGTCTCTACTTCAATAACATTAAGTGAAATTATTTTTGCCTTTACAGTGATACTCTACAAGAGACCGTCAGCATGTGAAGCATTTAAGCTGAACATTTAGAAGTGATGGACCGAGTGACATTGTTTATCTTGCTTTAAAAATCCAAACCAAATTCAACTTCACTGATACAGACTCTTCAAAGACAGGTGGAAAATCAGCTAAATGTGCATGCACTATTAAATAAAGGCATGGAAGGGTAAGGGGATTTTTCTCTAACTCCAAATGGAAGATTATTGTGTTTGAAAAAGAATGACTGGCCTTGATCCTATCCTATGAGTCCTGTTGCTAATGCCTCCATGATTCAGAGCTGTGTTTGCTCAGTACACCTGAATTTAATTCCCATAGCCAGATCCCTAAATATAAATAGGGTAACTTCATATCTGATTTGATAAGATTATTGAACACATATTTGGGGCATAAGCACGTATCCCAAAGGCTTTAAACAAACTATTTTAAAATGTACATCCATTCTGAGTGGGTGCTTAAAATCCCCAATTATGAAAAAGAGATTCTTAGTTTTTACTGAAGCCAAAAGTAGTTACAGGTGCCCTGTACATGAATTCCTACCCCTTTTGTTATATGGCCATTCCCTCATTCACACAGTTTTGTGTGCACTGAGTATTAAATATATATTCTTTAAGTTCCCTGGAATGATTTCTAGATATTTTCATGTTATGTTTAATTTAGAATGTTTTATCGCTTTTATGGAGCTTGGAGTACTATGTCTGAATTTATTATCCTGTATTGAATTTTACCCTCTGGTAGTGACCAGTTAGAGGAGATGAGGCAAGGAGAAGGAAAAATGACCCATTTGAATGACCTGCTACGAATGCATCCTAAGTGCAAGGTTCAAGGATCCAGCTGTTATTACCACTCTCACGACTATGTACATGAAAACTCCTCGGCAGATTCAGTGACAGACTTGATTAAACACTGCTAAAAACAGCAAGTTCAAACACAATGCTCTCCACACCTTTTAATATTCACGTGTAGAACAGCCTGCTCTCCACAGAGCCGGGCTAATTCAATACAAAACTTTTAATCAAGAGCGCTCTGCGGCCGCCGGCACGCCGGGTCCTGCACAGCGTGGGGCTGCCGGGCGCAGCGACAGCCGCATCCAGCCAGACAGCGATCGGAATGATAACGCCCGGGCCGCCCTACAGAATGCCATGAAACGGCCCCAAAATTAAAAGGAGGAGCATCAATAGTTTCTCTGCATACAACGCATCGTGGGGAAACAGAACCCCGCTCATACTTACTGTGGAAGGCTGTAGGATACTTGGTATTGACGAGGTATCTGGCCTTGTGTTGTTAGAGGATGCAGCGTATCTCGGGCCACCCAAACCTGCGGACTCCTTCACCTTGCCCCGTTACTCTAGGTTGAATGGCAGTCTTCCCAAAGCAAGTGTTTCCTCTTGCTGTTCAGTATTTTGCTCTTCTTGGAGCAGCTGCTGGGATAGGTTAAATGGAGAGCTGGCATGTCTAAGCCTGATGAAAAGGACTGCACCTTCCTGCGGCGCTTGGAGCAGGGGAAGGAGTTGCAGACCACAGTACAGTTTAAAAAGAGGTTGCAAATTTCTGCAAAGCAGTTGGTGCTTCTATGCAAACACCAGCCTAGGGCCTACCTTTGGGATCAGATATTGCTGCTCGTATAACGAAGAAACAGACTTGCACAACTCAATTCTTTCTTTTTTTTTTTCCCTCCATTCTGTTCTCCCTACCTACGGAGTGTGCCATTTCCTGTGCTTTTTCCTTTTTGCTCTCTTCTCTGCACTCTCAGCCAAGCTGCTCAAGCTGCTACGGTTCTGCTCCTGCCTCTGCTCTGTTCCCTCTTTGTTGCAAACTTCAGGGCTCAGAAGTCTGTCAGAAACACTAATAGATCACTAATAAAGATGCATCTCTAGGTAGAATCTGCCAAGTTTCGACTCTTTCTTGAACAGTCCCACTCTTCCCTTCTGTTACATCCACCAGTCCATTTGTACCCTGTGTGTTTAGGATCTTACCCTGCAGTCAGTTCTTACGTGCAGAATTTATCAGCGGGATTTACTGTCAGACATCATTTTTTGAAGGAGGCTGGAGTTGCAGACTGGCTGCTAAGCAAGACAGATTCCCAGTCTAGCACTTTATGGCAATTTCTGCATTCTTAGGACTCACAAAACTGCTCCCACTCCAGCTGGAATGTAACAGTCGTTACAGCATATTCAGTGCATCAGCTGCATAACCACTAGCTGCCTTTGTGATTTCCTCTTCACGTAGCACTAGAGTGATCAGCCTAATAATCATTTTTTGCTTTAAAATTAGCAACAGCACTTCATTTCTATCACACTGGAAAACACTTATCCTCCCCAAAACGCTCAGTAACACCAAATGAGCAGAACACCAGGATCCCTTGCTTCCTTGGTGTTACAAGCAGTTCTGTTCTCATGGAGAACATGGACATTGGCAGGAATGCTGTGACAGGCTCCTCAGCAATACAGGGGGACGGTGCAGGGATCTTGCAGCTGTGGTAACTCGCAGGAGTTGCCCCTACAGCAGCCCCCTTTGCTGGCAGAATGGTAGGAACTTCATGTGATTTGGGCCTATGAAATCATTCCCTGGACGTAAGGAAATATTCATGGCACAAGCTGAACATGCAGCAAATGCTACCGGCTCTTCAATCCAGGCTGGAAGGGAATTCTCTCCTCCCCGTCTGCACAGACCAGCACAAATGATCTATCACTCGCTCGGTGTGGAGACACATTAGGTGCTTGGCAGGTGGAAGACGGTCTGTTGTTTTGCATGGCATGTCAGAACTGACCCTTCAAAACCTGAAACTATTTGCTCCTTTGTTTACAGTCCAACCTAGTAATGGAGCAGCAACTTGTCCTACCACTTGCTACATTAATCATATTACAGCAGACCTTGTGTTCAGGCTTGCATTAAAGCAAAAGATCAGGGATCTTGATTGACTGCACCTGCTTGACATAGCTGATCATTTTCTCTTTTTTTTTTCTTTTTTTTTTTCCCACACAGTATTCCTTGGACTTCCACTACTTTTTCTTCCCAGGCTCCTCTCTTAGGCATAAGCGTAAGGCATAAGGCAAGGTATTCCTGCATCGCAGCACAGCAACGTTGCTCTTATTACTATCTGCTTTTCATACACTCTTCTTTCTTACTCTTAAATTTTCTTCCTGCTTCTACCCTACCCTTTGAGTTCCTTGCATTCACTGTTTCACCTTCAACTAACACCTCTGAGCCTTGTGATTCCTCAAGAGGTTTTTTTTCAAGTCCCACTGTCACTTTCCATTCAATCTGCCCCATCTTTCCTTTTTTTGGGAAGCCTGTATGCTTTAAAAAAGAAGATGGATCCCTACCATGAGGAACCTGTATTTTCAAAATGACTTTATTCTTTTTCCTAATTTCCTCCTCGCTCTGTCAACACTGACAGCACCCCAATCATCCCTTCCTCTGAGGTCTCCAACTTAATCTGCAATTGTGCTTTTGCCCTGGCAAGAAGAGTTTGTTTATTCCTGTCCTTCATAATTTGCTTCCATCCTTACTGTAGAAGTGCAGCTTTTAATCCATGACTTTCTGACTACTCATAACTATTTGCTGGACTATTTCACTCTGTTTCTATTCCCTGCAATTCAGAAAGATGCTCCAAAATTGACTACTGTTGCTATCACCTCTCCTGAATCATCTCACTTCACCTCTCCCACACCAAGCTCATGACTCTAATTACTATTTTAAAAACTCTCCATATGCTTGGCTATAATGCCCAACTTATTTTTCTCAAATTTTGCATTCAGCTCCTACTGTCCAGCAACCTTTCCTGTTCAGCCTTTTCCCCCTTCCCAATTCTGACTTCTCAATCCATATATTATTATTAGTTATTAATTACACAAATAGCTAATAATGACAACTGGAAGGTAAGAAATAGTGAATACATTACACTTGGGCAAAATATGCTGGGGAAGCTGCATATGTAACTATTATTAGACTTTGCCATAGTTGCGACTGCATTAAAGAAAACACATAGCGAATCCCCTAAGTCCTACTCTAGCCTGAATCACAATACGCTCGCAGTAAATGCTGAATCACTTCATATAATGTACATAGGCTTAAACTCTGTTATAATTTCTTTGTAACTTTAATTTCCAAGCAGCGTGGCCTCCTTAGGAAAGTCCTGGTAGGATTCTGTAATAAACCAGCCAGGCACAGCAAGATGCTTTCGCCAGATGTATTTGTCTTTAAAGGGATTGAGAGGAAAATGAGGTGTTATTGGACAAATTTCTATGGTCTTTTAGTTTAAAAGAAGAACAACAACACCAACGAACAAAAGAAACAAATGCAAAATTACAGTTTCTAAAATATGTAGACAATTCTTTGTCAAAAAAATGTAAGCAGCTAAAAAGCAGCAGCCTTGAATCTGAACAAACCTGATGAAGAGAGAAAGTTATTTAAAAAGGATGTGATTAATATTGCAATTTGAGCAAATAAAATGATTTAGAAAAGTGGGTAGTTTTGACTAAAATCTTGCCCCTGCTTATTAGGAAATCAAAGACAATAATATATATATATATATCAAATAGGAAGAAATAAGAGAATGCAATTAGTATAAATTAGAAGGTTGAAGTACAGCGAGCTTCTGTGATAAGCACAGTTGTTCAAGAAAAATGATGACTGGTAAGCCCAAGAGCAGTAATAATAATAGGATTTTAAATGTCTATTAGGAGTAAAGAAAACTAGTAATGTGCCAGGCTCATAATTAGAGAAAGGGTTAGGATTGTTTTATGTAAGCTGAAAAATCATAAGTTTCAATAAAAAAAAAAAGAGGAAATAAAATAACTTATATACATCTTATAATGATGATTGACATCAAAACCATATGAAAAAGAGTAAATATTATGCATAACTATTTTTAAGAGGACTTAACATTCCTAATCCTACAGGAATTGGGTGAGATTCCTTGTCCATTGGTGTTCTTTATTAATAAGTTTGGGAATAAAATGACAATTTCAAAAGATGAGAAAGTTATTTATCTTTCCACAAGAAACAAGTGTCAGTTCATGTGGCTCTGGGAAACACTGGCTTACTTGGACAAACTTGATTACAGCCCTTTAGAGAGCTATGAATTTGCTAACAAAGTAATTGTGATGACCCAGCCTCCTTAATAATAATAAACTACATACTAACAGTATGTGTTACCACCTGTCAAAAGAATTAACAACCAACTGACAGTTTGTCACTTAAGCATAATTCTTTAAAAAAGGCACAGTTTTTAACAGTTTCTGTGTGGATCAAAAATGGGCACTCAAAAACTGCCTGGGAGAATATTGGGAGGAATCGGGAGGTCCTAAAAAGCAATCAGGAACTTCAGTAAGTTCCTGATTGAGACAGATTCTCCTGCTGTGTCAGATACAGCAACAAAAATGGAGCTGGAGACCTGCATGGAGCTCTAGCAACCAAACCCAACATCCTTAGGAAAATTCCTGAAAAACAGAAGAGGTCTGGAAAAGGGCTCTACTGTTTCAGCAATAGAGAAAATATGCTGCAATGAGAAACTGAAAGAGCCTGACCTTAATTTAGCTGAAACAAAACCAGGCAAAAAGTAAGCACAGTCACTTCGTTTTTCTGAAAGATGCTCACAGCTCGGCACAAGAAACTGAACTCTGGGTTTATGCAAATAGGAAATGAAGCTGTTTGTATGCAATGAAGACCACTGAAGAAAAAACCCCACCAAAACAAAACAAAACAAAATCAGAAACCAATTCCCTTTCCTCCAAAAAAAAAAAAAAAACACTCTAGAAAGAGAGCTGATTTTCCCATTTTTTAATATTGAGAGATGTGATTTGATGCCTTCCAGTAAGAAACATGCCACCAAAATTCCAGTGTCTGCTGGGTACAATATAATAATCTTTTCGACAGCTGATACCTCTTTTGGTTTTAAATACTTTAAATTATTAAACAAAGTTGACTGAAATATATTTTCTGGATAATATATATGCCCAAATGTACCAAATGACAAAATGAATTACAAGTAATATAACGGAGGAGCAGAGAAGCAAGTCTCTCCAAAACCTAACATCAGGGATTTCCTACTTGCTATATACATTGTGTGGAGAGCAAAATATTGACAGGAGCCTGCAAAACAGGGCACAGAGGATGTTTTGCAGTTCTGCTGTATTCATTTTCTAGAAGAGGTTTGGCCCTTGGTTTTGAAGAAGCCACCATGTTACTATATGCCTACTTCATCCTGTTGTAAAGTGCTTTGGAAATTGCAAAAAAAATAGCATATTGTTTCCTTCTCTCTAAAGTCTTTTTGGGCCTTCAAGTAAGGGCTAAGGCCTGAATGACTTTTCTGTTCCTGAGAGTGTTTTTATTCCTCTTAATTATATCATAAATGATGCCCAACAATTTGGAGAAGATTAGCACCTTTCCTTCTCAAAGTGGATGTACCTGTTGTTTAGTCTTGCTCTCTTGTTTGACATCCCCACTACATTAGCATCCTAAGGTACTGTAACATTGAACGCATTGTAGGATTTCTCTGTTTCTGTTTTGTGGGAAAAAAAAAAAAAACAAGAACAGAATATCCTCGGACATAAAAGCAGGCAGCATATTCTTTAAAGCATATTCTTTAAGGAATTCTTTATGCATATTCTTTACGGAATTCGAAAGCATGGAGAGAGAGACTTCGACTTAAACCTGCAGCAGCAAGTTGCCATTATGGACCATTGATGTGGTCCATAGGCTGAAGGAATATTGTTTTGCTGTGTGGTACACATATATATATGTAATTCTGGAAAGAAAGATGCCTCTTTCCATTTGCATGAGTCTGCTTAGTCTCTACAGTGAAACTCAAGGAATTTTGCTATGGGGCAGGAATCCAGGGCATATCCCGAGATACAGTGACCCCCAGGAGTCTGATGACACTTTGAATGACTCTAACACCTGCAAAGGATGAAAGGATGTTGATTTAACAGTTTTGCAAAATGAAATGTTTAGTGAAGCTGTTTACTGAAACAGAAGTGGGGGCGGGTGGGGAAGGAAAAGAAACAAACATTCAAGAAGGAATTTGTCCCTATGCAATTTAACTCACTGCCCATATGCACCTGTTATGAGATGCTCAAATATTACCACTTATGACTAGGATTTTTGATAATTTGGATATCTGTCTTCTTGGAACTGGACTGAAAAAAATCATATAGACCAGTATGCCTTACTGAGTTAACTGTATTATCATAACCTTGTTTTAAGTCTATAGTCATCTTTTCTTATTTTGTTATTTAATTCAGTAATCACCTTCTTGATCTCCTCGAAGATAAAATAAAATGTTCTTAAGGAAGATAATAATAACAGTAAAATAATACATGCAAAAGCTCAGAGGGCCTTTAGCTTTTGAATATTGCATGTTTTTTCAAGTGGGAACCTATCATCTCAATGGTTTCCACATTAGCACATGCTGCTTTTGTTATAATCATAACTTGATATTAACATTAATATTTGAAAGAAATTCTTCTATTACACTATTAGGAGACTACAGAAATAAGAAAAGCTTTGGTTTTAATTGCCTGATTTGCACTGACATTCAGTACCTGCAGACCCCACAGTGGTTGCATCCCACCTGTGAAATACCAGGCTGTCTCACGCCGTTGTCTTACTAGCAATTACTTAAAAACAACTTGCAGAAAATCCAAATTTGGTTCCTGAAGAGTTAATCAAACCTTAGCTGATCTGGGGGAGTTCTTCCCTGCAGGTCCTCAGAGACAGTTGTAATTAATTTGATCTTCTGCAGTCATTAACTCAGATTCATAGTGAGCTCTCCACATACTGCTCTATTAATTCACTGGAGATCAGTTCTCAGGATTCATTTAGTTAAGCAGCACTGCTGGATTACATTTTAAAACCCTTTAAACTGGTTGTAATTGATGTCTGTTTATAGAAGCTTACTTTAATGGAGTCAACGTGAGATGAAAATCTACCATACTAGTCTCAGATAGTGCCTTGCTGTTTAAAGCTTGTCTCCAGAGGCATCCAGTTAAGTAAGAGACACTGCAAAATAAAATAAATTCCTCATTAATCAGCAACCTTCTCTTGGCATTTTTAAAATAGTTTTTAGTCCTTCTGACTGCTGGTACCTTGGTAACGAACTTAAAGTAGACCTTCACTCTGCATTACACACAAGTTTGTTAGGTATTAAAGCTTGATCCTGAACCTAGCCAAGAAAGTTCCTGTGGGCTTCAATACAAAGTCAACAGAAATTGGGTGTAAAGAGCAATACTGTCTTCCATTAAGGTCTCACCACAGTAACACTATGGCTATGTTTCTGCCTGTTAGATAGCACCACACTTGCAGCAAGTCATCAAAAACATACAGTTTGGAACATCCTTTTAAGCAATGAAAGGAAGAGTGCTGCTTATTCCATTCCAGGGAGAAGCCTAGAAATTGGGCTGATCCTCTGTGGGCCACTGGCGTTACCTGCTGTGCTTCCAGACTTGGGCTCTGTCCTGATCCACGTGGCTAGATACCATCTGTGTGACACTGAGCAAATTAACTAAGGCAGTGTTTCCTAAGTAGCTCATTGACTGTAGATCATGATCTATTTCTGTATACCTAATCTAAGAGCACACAAATATGATTTTCTTTATAAGAACTCGAGTTGGAATGAAGAAAAACCTCAGTTGCTCATTATCTCTTAAAATGAAACCCAGGCTCTCTTAGTTTCCCAGCCAAAACCCACAAGCATCACAAACTAATATTCATCTTGAGAATAAAACAGGGCTTTGTGTGGGTCTCTGTGACCAGAGAAGGAAGATAAACCTATTATTAAGTTATCTGCTATTGCATCTACTATTATCTACCGTTCATTCATAACTTCTTTACAGGGCTGTATGAGGCTAAATTAATAGCTATAAAAACTTGAAAGATTCTTGGTTGAAAGGATGATGTTATTTAAATGCAAAATCAAACTATTGCATGACATAGAGAAGAGATTTCTATCTTGCAGTACCTTTTTCTGAAATAATTTGCCACTGTCATCCCTGCCTTGCTGTGCAGAAAATGCAAAGAAAAGTGAGTTTTGATAGGCCAGTTTAGGAACAGGAGTCTTCGTATGCACAGGACCAGATTCTGCTTTGTTTTACAGGCACTGGTTTGTGCTGTTGGTAAACCAGTGCAGAAAGTAGCCCTCAACATGATAATTTTTTCCAAGTTATTTTATCTGGCAACTTTTGTGTTTACAAGAGAAAGATCACGTACACTATTTATACATGAATGGTAAAGGGACGGAAAATACTGGATACACCTCTTTCCCTCAAGCCCTAATTGCAACAACATATTTACTCAGCATTTTTAGATCCACTCAATCCCCTGTACTTACAGTATGACTTGAGTGCATAGGGACAGTATGTGCTTTCACAACAAGATGAGACAAATTGCAACAATCTTCTTTAATGTGATCTCATACCAGATGATCTGAACAATACTGGAGGAAGCCGGTGGCAAACTTGACTGTTTTCTGCCAAATAAAAGTGAGGTGGAAATGGAGGTCGGTGATTTTCTTGGCTATAGTGTTGTTCTTGTCAGAAGTGAAAAGAAACTGGGATGCTGCTCACAGCAAATGCAGTGGGCAATTTTGTTAAGTATATGTTATTCACTGTAGCTTATAATATACAAAAAAAAAAATGTTGTTTGACTCTCAAAGATGGCGAAGAAGCTAGAAATACGGCACAAGCAAAAAGTTATAGAATATAAGGAGGGTGGCTTATACGGTTCTATGTTTATCTTTCTGTTTTTATGGGACATACCACTGTATCACCTCAGCGTCATGGAGCTATTAATGAATTAATTTTGTTATCAGGTAGGGCACGATGCATCCCATTTTATTGGCAGGGAAACTGATGGCAAGGTGGCTCTATGACTAGCTCAGTGTCAGAGAATATGTGACAAACCATGAAAAAGAAAAAAAACATGTGACATGCAGGGGACTTGATCACAAGCCATCTCTTTCACCAATGGGAATGAAAAATTTCTCCAGAGGTCAAACATATGCTTAAATGACCGTTTAATGTTCATTTCCTTTGCTTTTGTTGACTTCTTTAGAATGTTGTTCTGCTGACAACACTGGACATAAGACAACTTTTGCCACGCTTGGATTGGGACCATGCTGCCACCAAGTTGCTTCCATTCTGTTGACACGGAATTATTTTAAGGATGCAAGAATACTTTGTGTCCCTATAACAATTTGCAGTTCAAAACAGGAGCCAGCTTTGAGGCGTGGAGAGAGGGTCAAGTGCCCTGTGCCTGCACGCAGCAGGTGATGGAGGCTCACGCGAGGCTCAGGAGGTGATGGAGGCTCACGCGAGGCTCAGGCAGGTGATGGAGGCTCACATGAGGCTGGTGGCCTGCGGGTAAGGCAGGCGTCACGAGCCACACCGCAGGGAAACCCAGGTGCCAGTGGCCCGAGGAAGGAGCCTTCAAGGTCAGCCTCGGCGGGCTGCACGTGGCCCCTAGCCGGGTCCTGGGGCTGCAGCGGGATCCCTGGGGAACCGCTGACATTTCCTCTTTATGAACCTCGGCGGGAAGCGTGCACTCCCGTGGCCATTGATCATCTCAACCCCCAGCTCCCCGGGTCACAGGGGTTGGCCTGCAGGCCTACACCAGAGAAACGCCGAGGCAGCAGCCTCTCAAACCCTTCAGACCCTCAGTAATCAATACATGATTACACTCATTTACTGCACACATGCTTCCCTCCAAGGACTGTTAACGGAAGCATTCCAGACAGATGCAAACACGCACATTAATGAGCAAAAAGTCTAGTTCTCTGCACAGAAGGCTGGTACCTTTAGCCTTACCCAAATATGTCCAGTTTGAGTCTATACTGGACACCTGGCCCTCACATCTAAGCCCAGAATGCTTTTTTTGGGCTGAAAAACGAATTAACAAATGATATCTCTGCTTGTGCTCAGAAGAACTGACTGGCATGGTTCATCTCCAAATATGCTGCCCTGAATGAATTAATCTGCAGGCTATTAGAGAGTATTTGAGACTGTATCTCACTGTCCCTTCCTTGCTGCATTTATAGCCAAACACCTGCTATACTGTGAAGGAAGAGCAGATCATCTACTAGAAACCATTGGCTTCCACTTGGCAAAATCGACACTTTTTTCACACGAACTTCATCTCTGTAGGTTGGTTTGGGTGTAATACGACTTTATAAGCCTTTCCCTCACCTCTTGCTCTGACATTATCTATTTGTGGGTCCATTGAAGCTAATTCATGTACTTCCACGTTTTGCATTATTCCTCCTACACAAGGAAAGGAGACCAAGCATCCCTGAGCTGCAGCACTGTACAGGGTGCTGGTGAACACTCCGCTGTTGCATCTGACACCTGCTCTGATGCCTCACAGCCACCCAAATGAATGGGAAACCAAGCTATATTTTTTCCCGTCTTTGTCATGATGGAAGAGAAGCCTTACCCAAACCTCCTTCCCCAAAAGCCAGCTCGGTGAGACAAAATTGGAAATTGAAGGGATATTTCCTGAGAGATTTAAAACACTGACAGTTGTATGAAGGGTGGGAGAGGAGAGGAGAGAAATCAGGTTTACGATACAATGCAAGTTCCCTTTTTAACTAGAGAGAGGTCACCACATAACTGAAACAAGTGTAAAATAACTGCGCTTTCTAGTCTGAAGGAGAACAAGAGGAGTTATGGACTGCAGCAGAGTTTGCCTTTTCAGGAAATGTAATGCAGTGCTATACTGAAGTGAATATATCTTTCAAATTTCAAACGTGAAAAACACTGCCATTTACTGCCCACAAGCCATAGAGCGCTGTGCGTAATAACAAATAGTTCTGTCTTCATCAATCCATACTGTTCTCAACAATCCTGCCCAAAGCTGCTCCTGGGTAATCATGAGAGTTTGATAAAGTGATTACTAGATAATGCTATCAAATAACTATCACGATTAAACAAGTTACATGGGTCTTGAAGCGCTGGAGCAATTTACGTGAGCAATGAGTTTCTCCTTCAAATGGCAAAATAAAAATATATTAAACGAAATGGGGTTTGAACGCCATGTTGAAATTAGATCAAGAACAGTAAGTTTGCATTTTCTGAATAGCTACAAATACTGTGATCTACTTTCCTATGAATAATGCAATTACTTTAAGTAGCAAAATTGTTTTCCAGTCCCTTTTCTTTGGTATGCTGTTGCATTCTGTGTGTGAAATCTGTAGCAAGGTTGTTACACCTGTCATTGTGGTTTTCTGCACACCTGGGCTATTTTATGACATTACAGATTTCCTCTTCTCTACTCAAAGTACAGACACACAAATCAGCCTGAAAACAATTTGTAGCTATTCATGATTTCTACATCCAAAATGTCAAAAGCTGTTAAGCATAATTTGAGCTCCGAGCCTCCATGTAATCTTGAGGTTGAGATGAAAGAATTAACAATCAGTCAGAGCGCCACTGATTCAAACTATGTGGGATCAACCTGTGATACAAAATATTTCCAGCAGCTGAAATGCCCACCAAATAAATTGACAGCAGTGTTTATTACGTGCACTTCATAAATAGAAGGCAAAAGATTTACTATAGAACAAACTTGATTACCCTGATGACAAGAAGGACTTTGAATAAAATCAGACAACAGAGATTCTAGGTCATCAAGGAAATCATAAATATAATTAATTGATGTCTCTTCCCTCTGTAACTGTCCTCTTGATGGAATTCATTTAAAGGCCACTTAAGGTCTTTTGGTTCAGCTTCCTCCACAAAACCCATCAGTGAGATCAGTAAGCTTCCAGAAGGGGAGAGAATTGTTCTGGTCTTCTCCCCTCTGTTGATTTTAGTAATTTGTGGTTTTCTCATTCATTCCCCAAGTTTAAAGAATTTCCCCTTCACTCCCAGGCTCCGCATGACTATACCCCCATTACAATGCACATCTCAGTTCCTTTCCTGTACCCCTGTCGCCGTTCCAATGCTCAACATCCCTTTCAGGTCTTCCTCCAGCTTCAGGTCCCACGTGCTGTCCCCAACATGCCAAACACTCTTTGAATCCAGGCTAAACCCATCCTATTCTCCAGACCCATGTTCTTCACACAAGCACCACCCCATTCCTGAAGCAATAATGAATTACTTCTCAACAAGCAACCAGCACCGCACATCCAAGCTATTACTCCTCTCTGTCTTCTGCATAGAAAGCCCTACAGTGCATAGACTCCCTTTATATTTTATGTCTTGCAAAGCCCCAGGCACACTGTAAGCATTTAATGCATAAAATAAATAACAACAGACATGCAGCTCCACTGGAGACAAGAAGGAGCATCAAAGAAGCACCATTCAGCTAATCAAACTTGTGCTGTGTTAGGTGGGACTTCAACATACAAAACTGTCAGAAAAGATAACCATGGCAAGAGAAAAGGAGACAGCACATTCTTAACATTAACCCGGCAAAGATTCTGTCCTGTGTTTAATTTTGAGACCTTAAATAAGCCTTCTGAGCTCAAAGGCACTGCCCATGTGCACATAACATGCATTTTCATTTTCATCTGAGCATATAACCCCCATTTGTACAAGAGAATTGGTTAGATATCAGGATCTTATTGAAAAGGCTTCAAGGTGGTCCTGTTTATTCAATGGCTAATTGCCATGGCTTTTAACAAAATGTGTCTTTTTACCACCTACTTCAGCTTTTTGTTATCCAGACTAGCTATAGGTTTGATTTTTAGACTGATGGGTCTTTTACTGTAATCACAAAAGCTCCCCTCAATTAGGTACTGGTTGACTGTGATTAATCTTCTCTTTCTATAATTAGAGACATCAAACTTCTCTGGCTTCCAGATGTAAAGTAAACTTTTCAGCCCTCTAGTCCTTTTCCTACCTTTTCCCCACATCTTTTCCAATGTAGCTGTTCCTGAAGTATGTGTATGAAAAGGGAGCAACTGTTTCAGTGAGCACCCTAGTAGTGCTATAAACAGTGTCACGAACACCCTCCCTTTCTCTGCTCGTATGAACAGCACCATTCACCAATTTTAAGCCACTTCAAATAGCTTTCATTGATTTAGAAGTTCCCATTCAGCTTCCCTTTGCCATTTCACCTTTCTGCGTGACACACACTCAGCTCTGACTTCAGTAGCATTAATCCTTCAAATAGTAATGTCGCACGACACAAAATTAAATGCCTCAACAAAACTGTGAGGATGTAATTTATTTTTGAAGGGAGGTAGAAATGGGGCTGTTTGCTTTGCCTCAAGAACACCAATATTCCCCAGCCCTCACATCTTAGTGCAGACATGGAAACGCAGCCTGTACCTTGGTGTAGGGACAGTAAGTCAACACAGTCCTCTCTAACCAGGTCTGAGCTGGTGGAGCTACAGAGTTTCATCTCCATCTGGCCATTACAGAGCAGTAACTAACGCGCCTTTGTTGTTTCACTGGAGAAAATGTACCTTTTCCATTAGGTCATCACTTCCAGGCTTTGCTCGTTTGCTGCATTCACTTATCAAATATACTATCCACGATGCCGTTTTGATGGCTAAACAGGACAGCATAGTAAGCTGCCCCAGTCTCCAAAAGGTGTTCCCAACACATAGATTCTTATGGCTTAAAACACAGTCAAATAAACAAACAAAAGAAAAAACCAACCAACCAACCATCCGGAAACAACTCCAATCAAATATGCCTGTTTATTCAGGTGTGCCTCTTATTTTCCCCAAAGTTCCCACTGAAGCAAGCAAGAGGTACAGAGGTTATTAATCAAAAAGACCCAACTTGGGTCCATTTTGACATCTTTCCCACTTGAGTGATGTGATTCAGGACTTTTTACTATTATTATTACTATTTATACATCACCACAGGTAAACCTGGTGCTTTACAGAGAAATAGATTGACAGATCCCTGCCCCGAGGTGCTTACAGTCTAAATTAGATGTATACAGTGAAAGATGACAACAACGAAGGGTGGGTTGAGAGTGTTACAACAGCCAAAGAACGGTGTGTGCTGCTTCACATCATCAATGAGTGCTAGCATGTCTTAGCTCACTTCAATCCCTTGATCTAATTTTTACATGAACATATGAAACAAGTGCACATTTCAAGACCAGGAATTAGAGGAGATAAATGAAAAGGGACAGGGAAATATATGACTGCTTAAGGCCTACACAATAAGAGAAATTTCCCATCTTCTGCTTTGGCCCAGGTCCTACCAACCGAACTGCGGTGGGGAAACGACAACAATGGAGAGGTTTTATCCCATGCGACCAGCACTGCAACATATGGAAGGCCTATTTAGTTTGTATTTTCCTCCTGGAAAGTATAATCATTTGGAAAACCATTTACACTTTGGAAGAAATACTACATTTCAGAACCAGAAACAAAACATTTAACATTAGAGAAAAACAACAGGAAAGATCAAAGATCCGCAAAACACTGCGCTGGCCTAGCTTTGCAATTTCTTTTCCAGGGAAGGACCCTGCCTTGCTAAGTGTTTTCACAATGCACTTATTCTTTAGCTGAGTCCCCTGATGCTATTGGTATCACAATGACAGGGAGGAAAAACACGTAGCTATTTCCTAAAACTCCATGTGAGGATCACTGCAAAGGCACCTTCATATGGCCATTAGCAATGCAAGTTTCCCTCTCCAAGATGTGATCCCCGGGATATTCAGATGAGGAATAACCAGATGCGAATGGGGGTATGGGAAAGGGGTTCAGGGTCTCTCTGTTGCAGAACCACGCGATTTAGCATTCAGGTGAGCTCTCTGTAATTNTTTTCACAACGCACTTATTCTTTAGCCGAGTCCCCGGATGCTACAATGACAGGGAGGAAAAACACGTAGCTATTTCCTAAAACTCCATGTGAGGATCACTGCAAAGGCACCTTCATATGGCCATTAGCAATGCAAGTTTCCCTCTCCAAGATGTGATCCCCGGGATATTCAGATGAGGAATAACCAGATGCGAATGGGGGTATGGGAAAGGGGTTCAGGGTCTCTCTTTTGCAGAACCACGGGATTTAGCATTCAGGTGAGCTCTTTGTAATTGTATATTGCCTCCAACTGTGGCCACCAACAGACTTTTAAGGCATTTAAGGGAACTGAAAAAGTGATCCTTCCCTTGGCATATCATCCCAGAATCCAGCAATCAGCAGCTAAGGGACTTCTTGAGCCTGAAGTCACATTTGAACCAATGAATTTAATTGCCACGAAAACCCACCAAGTCAATCCTTCATTAATTTATCTAGTCACTTTTTGAACTCATTTATACTTTTTGCTTCCACAGCACCCTGTGGCTACAAGCCCCACAATTAAATTACCCACTTTGGAAAGCAGTATGCCCTGTTGCTCGTTTTGAAGCTATCCACTAACACTAGCTCCTATGGAATAACTGTTGCCTATTTATTTAGTTGCCCTGTGGAGTTCCTGCCTCACAAATTTCTACATCCTCTCTCTTTTTTGCTTTAAAAATAAAGATGACTGTTCTATTTAGTTTGCCCTGGACCAAAATTTCACTTTTGAGTATCCAGCTCACCCTCCTCTGGGTCTTCCTAGTTGTACTGTATCCTTTTTCTGAATTCAGTAACCAGAAGCTGGATAAGATACCCAGTATGTGGGCAAGCTACAGATCTAAAAAGGATCTCTATTCTTCTTGCTTTTGCCCTCTCCATTCCTTTGCTAGCAACAGCTAACGTTTTAAAAAACTAAATCGTAATGGTCCTTAACAAACTAATTCTGACTTCCCACCTTGACACAAAACTCATCATGGCCCTTACAAATCTTTGCTAATTATTTAATTTCCAGGATTACAACTTGGTGTGGTGAGATGGAGGACTATAGTTGATCCATCAAGATAATTTTGGTCACTTTGCAATAGCAAAAGCATTAAGAACATTTCTAGCTTGCTTCATCTGGCTTACTTTCTTCTATTAAATCTACAGTAACATTACATGAAATGTTTCTTTTTTTAATCAACAAAGGTGAGTTGCATCCTGGAACCAGACTCAGAACCAGATATGAACTGCTCCATGTTTCTAAACACTGCTTTAACTTGATGAGCTGAATCTTTATCATCACAAGCATAAGGAGGGTAAAATCAAAGCTGGATCTAGGCAGTAAATTTTCCCAAAGCCTACTTTTCAGAGATGATATTTTGTCATGCTTACTAAGGTTAAATAGCCTTTTATCTTGAAAATACTTCTTTGATAGCAATGAGACTATTTCAGAAGGAATTTTGCAAGGTAACTATTTACAGCAGAAACAGATTCCAAGTCTTTAAGTTGTTAAGTGGATCCATTTTAGAGTTGGATCATTTTTTTTTCTGATGAATTTTCTGATTTTTAAAACTTGAATTAAAAGGAACAAGCACCTATTTTTCTGAGAAAGTTTCCATACTCCACAAAGTAGTAAGAACTGTTTAGCAAGTCCATACACATTCAATTATTTTAATCTTCAGTCATAAGTCAATACTTGCAGCACTTTAATCATTTTTGATTCTCTTCCTTAAACTCCCTTCAATTTATCAATGCCTTTTTAAATACAGATTCTGCAAAATGTAGTGGAATCATTTTTTATGAAGAAAATGAGTGGTCATTAGCAATCTGCTCAAGTGAGAATAAATTTTAAAGATCAAACGCATTTTTGAATAAAGAACTACTATTGTTTCATGTTGTTGAAAATCAGTTTTTGCCCTTTCCTGCAAAACCAAATAAATCTTTTATTAGAATGGTACTAACTGGACTTCTGGGGGCAATCACATGGATGTGAGATTGGGCTTTTGTTCTCATATGTGGGTCTATTTTAATCTCAGAGATCTGGCCAGTGCTAATGTGAAACTGATGGAATCTTTAAGCACTCTGTATCCAGGTGGATTTTACAGCAAGTCAGAGAGAATGGGCCAAAATATTGCTGATCAGCAGATATATAAGCATGGCCAGATTAGAGTTCCTCTTTGGCTCTGCTGGTGAGTCAAGCAAACACCAGCTGCAACAAACCTGGGGAGTCTGTACCATTTTCTGCATGATTTAGAGGCTGACTAGTAATCAAATCAACTTGGGGAAATTAAAGAGTAGAAGCAGTCAAGCAAATTATTATGTCCTATTTGTGCATACCAGTCTATGCACATTAAAGCAGTTCTTTACCATTCATTCCCTGTTTAGGGATATTTAGTTTCTGCAATGTTTGAGACTATTAAATTGTTCCTCTCAAGTAAGTCACAGCAGACAATGTTGGATCATAACAACTGCTGTGTGGTAGCAGGTGGGAGAGGTGAAGAAGAGACAAAAAATAGTAGGAATAAATAAACACACCAAAGAACTCATCGTTTTTCAAAGTGACACTGATTGAAACTAGGCCTCAGCTAAGATCCATAAAGGCAGTTCACTGCCTTCCCCAACTACTCATAGGCTGAGCATATGTAATAATACAGAACCAAATACAACCACCTCTGATTCACTGAGAAATCAGTGGTGAAGACACAAAAGGGCATTTCTGTTTATAGGATGATTGTTCTATAGGCAAACTAAGCACTGGGAATGATGTATCTGGGAATATATGTGTTCTTTACTCCCTTGCTTATATATAACTGAACAGAAAAATAACCCATTGGAGAAAAACAACAACAAAATGGTTATTTAGGGTTAGAGGATGGAATATGAACCTGAAATTATGCACTTACTGCAGCTATTGCTATGCTTGTGACTGCAAACACTTCAGACGGTCTCACCATTTGAACTGTTGAACCAAAATATTGAGGCAATCGAACCTGTGGCTTTCAGTCCAGCTTGCCTTATTTTCCTAAATCCCAAGTGTAGGCAGAAGCCCATCTTTGCAAAGAGCTCTCAGAGTTTTGGGAGGAAAATTTTATGCATGAAAAGAATGGTTACTTTTGTGCTCTGTAAAAATATTAATGTATGTTCATACGTCAAGCCAAATTTACCCCATTGCATTCTGTGCACCTTAACTCATCCAAGAGGTCTCTGGTAGCCCTTGGAAGATTAGAGACACTTCTCATGACTAATCTGTATCCGTGTCAGCTTATTCAGTTTCTGTGGGCGCCTGTTGGCACTGAACACAGATGGCACAAAGGGGATCGGGTCCCCAGCAGACCTGCCTCAGGTGAAGGCAGGTGGGAAGAACTGGAACCTTTGCATTTGTAAACTGGTCTGGAAACTTCAACTCTTCCAATGCAAAGCTGATAACCATTCAAAATCCGGGAAACAACTGCAGAGACACCTCAGTAGAAATCCTGAGCCTCTCCTAAGGAGCTTTCTCCAGACATGCTATCTAGGTCTGGTTTTACTAGAGACTAAATGTGTTGCTCACCTCCACTTGCAGTTCTGCCACTCCTCTGTCCTTCTTAGACTTCCTAGTGAAGGAGAAAAACACCTCAAGAATTCACTCCTGTGGCTTGATCAGGCATTTTCTCTAATATGAGCAGGGAAGATGAATTTTAAACCTGGTATGAGGGAAAGAGGCTGTATCTAAGCATATCTACTTACCCAGATATTGCTAAAGCCACTCAGGCTTCCTGGAAAAGACTTATTTCTCTAAAGGTGGACTATGCTGATCTTAAATTGGACATGTCTATATTACTTCCTGCAAAACTGCGTATCCTTTCTGAGGGGCATAAATTTCTTTTTTATGACTACAACGATGCAAAGCAATTTTAAATGCCCGGAGGAGAGAACTAGAAAAGACGAATGGAAAGGAATTGAATGATTCATTAGACTCTGAAGAAGATTTGATGAGGAATTCTATAATTCTGGACTTTTAATTTAATTGCGTCTGTCTTTATTACCTTTTCCCCTTCTTTACCTTCATGGAGTTTCATAAAAATATAATTTTGAAGAGGTCTTTATCTTGCAGCACATAGCAAGAAATATAACACTGTTTATTTTGTTTGGACAGTACATTTGGGTTTTGAGGTTGGTGATTTATCCGTCTTCTCCAATACTAACTATACCTGTATATCCGAAATGTCTTGATTCCTGTTTCAGTAAAATTATGCCTTTCATATAAATTTCTTACTATTTTTGAACTTTATAGCATTTTTTTGCAGGTAGGAGATGAGTTCTATGACCTCTGCTTATTTGCTCAGGTATTGGCTAAAATCTCTTCTTGTTCACATTGCTCTGAGGCACAAGAATGCTGCTGAAATCAAGGAGCTGTTTGGGATTTACACTGAGCTGGGAGCACAATCTCCCAGGTTTCCATATCTAAATACTCTTGTGGATAGTGTAAAGTTTTTGATCAAACTACAGACTTTATGATATAGTTAATTAATCCAGCTTTTGGAGGGCTGGGATTTTTTAATCGTACTACATCTGCATACCAGATTCTCCATTGCCACAAAGCTCATTTCTAAGAAGAATTCTAGCAATTTATGAGGTGAGGCTCTAGCCTCTTGATTACCAACTTGATTTCATTCCTCTTGATTTCAATGAGCTTTGGTTCAGTCTGTCAAGATTTCTCCAGTATAGCTTTTCTGAAACCCATTCTCCTCATCTTTGCTTGGTTGATTTTTGTTTTCTCCACTATTCCAGACTAAGGATCTCCTTAGATACTCAGATGGAAGCACAGGAATGCCTGTGAGAAGGTAGTAGAAAGCAAACTAAGTATCTTAATTTCATGTTTATGAAGTGTGAACAGTTGAGCAGAAGGATGAATTACGCATATATGCAGATATTATACATATAAATGTATCCCAAAGCCCTCTCCCAGATCTGCCAACACCTCCGAAAAGCTACATGGGAAAGATTTGATGTTAAAACAGCATCATCTTTGGGGGTTCCACTGTACTTTCATTAAAGCAAAGTGCTTCCATTCACATGGAAACTGTTTCCATTCATATGGAAAAAACAGTGCACAGCAGCCCACTGCACAGGTAAAATTCCTGTAACTTAGTTAATAATTTGAAATCAACTAGGATAAAGTAAGGAAAAAATAGCCACAATACTTTAACAGTGACCATTTGTCTCTGAACCAGTCCAACATCAACAACGTGCTTGGGTTTCATGGGCTGTTTTTGTGTCAAGAACTGGAATACAGTTTTCTTCCCTCGCGTCACTCCTCACCCTGCTTAGGCCATATGAAAACCACTGACTCAGCATTTTCATTCCAGACCCCATAAATATATTTTCTCAGTATGATACAACGGACTTCTGAGTTCCTTAATAATAAGCACTAAAGTATTTGCATGATTTAGATTATATGTGTCTATCTGTATCTGGGTCTATATATACATCTTACTGTATCTTCATTTCATCTTTACTTATATAGATGGATTTCTCCCTATATATGCAAATACGTATTTCTAAACCAGTCACCTATTTGTGTGAAATGAAGCTAGCATACAACCCTGGGACCAATCTATTCAAATTAGTGATAAATGCCACACATGTAATAAAACTTAGGCCATGGCTTACTTTTTACAATAGATGAACTACTGCACTTACATTTTTAACACCAATAAATCTAAAAGTGAA
Organism: Crypturellus undulatus; assembly: GCA_013389825.1. Lineage (NCBI taxonomy): Eukaryota > Metazoa > Chordata > Aves > Tinamiformes > Tinamidae > Crypturellus > Crypturellus undulatus. The sequence continues at coordinate 304,258 of VWPW01018033.1, forward strand.
ACTTCTGCTAGTGTAAAAAACAACACTAAATTCCTGAAAGTCACCTTTCATTCAATCAACCAACAGGCATATTAATAATTAAGCTACTTAAAATTCACTTAAACCATTAAAAAGTTGCTCTTCAACACGAGCCATCGGCATTCTGCAACACTGCAAAAAAGCTCAGCTGTCCAAACAGGGGCACAGAGGGGAAATTCAAAAACATATGAAGCAAAATATGCAGGTATCAAACCAGAATCCTGGGAAGCATCCATCTGGATCGTAGGATTCCAACTGCACTGATAGTCGATCCAGTCTCATCTCACCTTTGCAGACACATCCACATTGTCCTTGCCTTCCCCTGAACTATACTAACAACCAGGACAAGCGTCACAGCATCAAGCTGCTTAACTTGCACAGACAAATGTCAATTTAAAAGCAACAACAACCCCTCTCCTCACCACAGCCCTGCGTCAGCCTCCGCCGGTGTCACAGATGCCGCAGCGCGGAGCCTGCGCTCCCCTGGGAACAGCACGAAACCTCCTTTCTGCTCTTGGAAACGCCAAGGGTCATGGGGGGACCCCAACTTGTCACCCATCCCACCCAGAGCCAGCTAGAGCCATTACATTAGCGAGGGCCACGCTGCTCAGAGGGGAACCTGTTGGGCCAGTGTGATTAAAGCACACTCTGGGGGAAAGTGAATCCTTCTGAAGTTGCCACCAAATCGCCTCTCAAATAACTGACCTGTTGCCTGAGACTGTGTTCAGGCTGGTAGAGAAGATATAAATCTGATCCCACATTTGGAGAGCTGGCCAGATGCTCTGTGTCTACAGCCTCAAAGTTTTCTACATCGAAATATTTGTGTTTCAAAAGACATCTTTCAAAAGTGGTCAGGACCAGGGCTTGTACCAAGAAAACAAGCATATCGTTTCTTAGGGCTTGTTTCAATGCTTCCCATTAACTCAGATACCTAAATATTTACTAAAGAGACAAACTTCAGTCACATATGATGATCATGCCTGTTCGATTTCCATTATCATCCAACCTTTCTATATCAAGTCTGGCAGCACTTTGTTCTTTATCGCTACATCTTTTCTTACCTAACTGCATTTTTGTAGTGTGAACTACATTAACATGCTGCATTTGTACCTGTGGACGCATGTGAGCGTGTACATGCATATATACACACACATGCATCTTCCATACCTCTAACTCCTAAAACTGCTCAAAATCCCAAACATCCTCATGTTCTGGACCTCTTGTCATTCCTGCCTTATTAACAGGGTTCGCTAGCGAAGACAGGATATACAAGTGTTGTTATGCTCACTGTCCTTCTGGGAAAGAAAGCTCATTTCAGAGAAAACATTTCACCGTGATAGTGTAACACCTTTGGTTAAAACAAAACAAAACCAAACCAATGCCCTGCCTCTATCTTCTGAGATAGATAGACACAACCCGAAATGAAAGTAACAGTCACTTCTCAACTCTGCCTGTTAAGACAGACAATATTTACAGTCATTGTGCTGAGATTAGTACATTACTGCATCCTCAAAAGATAAGACACACAGAGACGGGTGGGGAGGAGGGAGAGAAATCTAAAATACTCCCTCTGACTCAGTATACATTTTTTCCCAGCAGAGTATATCCAAATGCAAAAATACAACCCTTTCCTTTTAATGCACCAAACACCAGTCTGCCTATGCTGCCAACCAACTCCCATTATTTAAACATTAAACATTTATCTGGATTCTGCATAAACAGAAACAAGAGCAGTGTTTCTAACATCTGTACTTGCTGGAATAATCCAGCTGCTACGCTGTGATTGTGTTGGGATCCTTTTGCAAAATGAAAACAGCACTCGTCCGCAATTATTCATTACAGCAGGGCCTCTCTCCTTCCGTGATGGTTATTTAAGATGAAACAACTCTCTTGTTTTCACCAACAAATCTGCCTTTCCAGTAGGCTTTCTGCTTACAGATAAATTTTCCTCTGGGTCAGTTCAGCTTAATTTTAAGGGGATTCATTACATTATATTATATATTAATTACATCAATCGCCTGCACTTTAATGCACTTTAACAAATAGTTAATGCACGGCTGCAGTTCTTCGTGAGAAATTACTCCTCACACTGTTATTTCAGACTCACGCTGGTTCGGATTGCTCCTCTGTCTTGTTCTGCTGACATGATCCCGTAACAGGATGAATGTATTTTAAACTAAACATTTAAACAATAAAAGAGGAGCGAGAGAGAAAGAGAGACTATGAGAATATTAATGAGCACAGAAACTTGAGCAGGGCAGCAATGAGATGAGAAGAATGTCGCTATTAAGGAATGTTTTCACTCCTGCCTGTCTATCACAGGGCCGAATCTTCAGATAAGGGTGTTTCAGCATGATACAAGATGTTATCAAACGCTGTTGTACAATATTTAGTCTCAAGGGCTGACTTAAAAGAAATGGCACCAACTATAAAACAAAACAACACAATGCTGCCAACGAGGAGTGGAAAACAACCACAGCAAAGGGTTCACATTTGAGACACAGTTATTATCACAGCTTTGCTTTTCCATAGAGCTGATTTTTATCCAGACTGGATATCAGTGATAAGGACACTTTATGCCTGTACGCATGTGTGCGCGTGTGCCTTTCCTCTCTAAAAGGGAAATGTGAACGTGTAGGGGGGAGAGAGTATAAAATTGAATGTGGGCTGCCAAGATGGAAATGATATTTGTTTTCTATCACACCAGAGATGCACCATTCCAGCTTTTGTCCTTCAAAGCTGCGAGAGACCACGCTTTAATGCCTGCAGGTTGACCATGCATTGTTATTATACAGTCTTCATGTTCACATCATGTGTCATCTGACCAAAGGAGAGTCTACAAAGTGAAAGCCTCATGCAAAATTTATGCTTATATGGCTGTTTCAGTCAGTGGAAAAATCAATACTGCAGGCTTGATGCACAGAAATGACTGAGTGCTCTCTGACTGACACTAAAAGCACTGGGAGATTGAGGGGCTGCATTTGCCGTTCAAGGAATTGAGTGTATTAGAGCTCTTATAATAGTCTGCTCACCTTATATTAGCCTTTCCTTGGGATTATTTTTTGATAACAATTATGATTGTGGGGTTTAAGGCAATTACACTATTACAAAGAAAAAGCTGCTTTTTATGTCCTGTAAAGCTGTCATATATTTCACACCACAACTGCCTTCCAATTATTTTGCTACAATGCACTTTGGAAGCAAAATGTCCTAACTGATATATATTAGTCCTTTATGTTTTATAAATAAAAATCAAAGCTGTAATGTAATCCTTCAAAAGAAGCTTCTCAGTTTCCCAGATGTTATTTTAAAAAGAGTAAAATGCAGTCTGTGCCGTAAGTCTTAAAAAAGACATAACGCGGTATCTGTTTTTATATGGGAGGATAATACAAGACAGGGAGGTTGCACAGATTGTGCAGACTGTTGCAGCTCAACATGCTAATGCCACCCTTTAAACGTGTACAGATGCGGTGCGTAAAGATGGAGTTTAACCAAAAAAAAAGAAGAAGAAAAGGAGGAGAGAGGAAAAAAGCTCCTGAAAGATATTTTAGAAAACAGCTTTCAAGATGTAGACAGAGGTTAGGTGTAAGACCCAGTGAAGACTGCTTTTTAAGAGATAGACAAAGAAATCAGAAAAAGATGAAGTAGGAAATTTAATGTTTGAAACAGGAAATGGGCTCTTGTGATCTACCCTAAGAAAATTACAAAGATTCCCTCCATCATTCGAGATCTCTACTTAGAAAAGGAATGGATCTGCACTGCATTTTTGTCCCCGTAAAAATGGAGAAATATTTTATTAGAGGGCTTTATAAGATTTTCATCAGTCTTCTACTTTTGTCATAACTCATAAGTAATGGGTAAAATAATATAGGATATAAAAGAGGATTAAGAAATGAAATGTTATTTGTTTCATAAATTTCCAAATTCCATATAGAATACCCTTCATTCACTTATTCAGCTTCTGGATATGTATCAAGATACTTAGATGGCACTCAAAACATTCAGTAATGTTGATTTAAGTAGAACAGGTCAAGTGGGTGGCTTTATTTCAAATTCAACTCATTAACAGTGATGCGGGTAAGAATACAGCCCTTTCTAGGCTCTATTCTAGGCATATACCAAATATTGTTGTCATTCTACTCGTCTGTCTGAAATCAGTGGCAAGTTTGCAAGTTTGCACTGTACCCGCTCGGGCCTTTCTGGGGCACTGCAGGGACCGGTGCAGGGACAGGGACAACCATGTAGTTGAGTGAAGCCATCGTAGGCAGTGGGTAAGAGATTCACTGAATCCCTGTCAAAGGGAGGCTGAATTTTCATCTGCTTGTTGCAAGCAGCAGAAAGGGAGAGAGATGGCACCCGCAGAAGCAAAGGGTAGATGGCTGATTGCTGCCTGATAGGAACTAGTGAACGTAGAGCCACACTGTAGTTCTCTCGGAGGTGTCTGTCAAGCCTTGAATGCAGCATCTCTGCACAAACGCTGGAAGTGACTTCCTCGTGCTGCTTGGGGAAAAGCAAACAAACAAAAAAAATCAAACCCAACAAAAGCAGGGAACATGGAGGTTAGCAGTACTTCTCATATTATGAGTGATGTCACGTATGTCCCTAGCTCGCCTGACTTTGTCCACTGCCTTGGAGAGAGGCAGCACAAACATTCAGCAGGGCAGAAGAGTATCTGGGGCAATGCAGATTATTACCTAGTTGGTGGAAGGGTAACAAACAAAAGAAAGAAGCATCAAAACATTCTGATGGTCTCTCCTGGAAAAAAAAAAACAGTTAAAAAAAATCCCTCTTTTTTGAGCTGTGTAGTGACTCTCTCTTCAGCAGATATCTCTCTTAAGTAGGCCATTCAAAAGAAGAAATTAAAAAAAGGATCGCCCAAAATGCACAAAATATCCAAATCCTAGTCTAGGATGATAGCATGTGAGGACACGAAAAGCATACGGATTTTAATGCCAGAGATGACTGTGGCTGGAAGGAATCAATGCCATACATTCATCTTTCCTAACATACATCATGCACACCAAATTAGAGAATAAGGTCTAGGGAACAGAACTTTCTCACGAGATACAGGCATCTACCATTAGATAAACGTTGGGTTAAAGACAAGGGGCTCCGTTCTCAAGCCTTTGCTACAGCAATAGCTTCAGTGGATCCCTATGAACTTACAAGGTTTTCCTTTAGGAAGATGACCAAACCAAACTGGCAAACAGCTTCTGTCCTGAAGGGATTTAGACTTCGAAACCCACTTGGACACAGCCCTGTGCCACATGCTCTAGGTGACCCCGCGTGTGCAGCAGGGTTGGACTAGATGACCTCTAAAGGTCCCTTCCAACCTTAGGGATTCTGTGATTCCGACTCCAAAGTAACTGGGGAGAAGACTTGCCTGACTGTTTCTACAAGGCAGTCATTTCTCCCTGCCTCATCCTGAAAAAAGGCCACTGCCTGTGAAAGAAATGGCTAGAATTTTCTCCACTCTCTCCCCTTTGATCCTTCTCTTTCCCAAGCAAACAAAAATGCCACACTAAAGCCATATCGGAAACAAAAGCATCTAACGCTGGCACACAAGGTACAATAGTTTTGCTCCAGAGAGCAGTCTAGAGAGAAACTGTTCTCACCCACACGTGCTGAACAACTGGCTTGAAGCACAAACATAACTATTCCACTGCCCCCCAACTTATAAAGCTTTACTAGCAACCTGTGGGTCAGCAGATGGTGAAGCGAGACCTTAGTTTAACACACAGCAACTTGCGTTTCTTCCATGGTGTGCCGCTCTGAGGCACCGTATCTTGTCGGAGCTCGAACTGGGATCTGTCCAAGACAAGAATAATTGTGTTAATGTGTCTTTGTGAAGTTCCTACCACATGAGGTCTTTGATCAGTGTCTCTAAGTGCTACCAGAGTGCAAATAAACACTAACGCTACCAGCTCCGCTCACACAGCCAAATGCTACCTAACGTGAAAGGTACTATAAAAATACAAAGAAAAAAATGGCACTTTAAGCCTTTAAACTGTGAAAGAGCAAAACTATAACAGAGGAAAAAAGGCTGGCAGGAAAACAGGAAATTGCAAACAAGGTGGGCTTTCAGAGATTTTCCATAACCTATTAACTGAAAATGCTGATAACTTCTGGAAAATATTAAATGCATGCATATACTCACAGTGAAATTCACTATGAATAATCATTGCTAGTATGTGCCTGGAATGGATATGAAAAAACTGAGACCTGGTGACCTGAGACAAGAGTGATCCAAGAACGTGAAAAGCAGTTCAGGAAAAAGATGCTCAATACTTCTTACATAAATACTATGTAAAAAACATTCTAAGGCATAAGCAGAAAGCTAAAGACAAGGACCATAAACTTGGACAACAAATTGGTAGCATCACAGGGATTCCCAAACTAACAGACGAAAAGATTAAGATCCTAGTGGCTAAGCTTGGAAGGGACATGGAGCTGAAGAGCAGGACTTAATAAGAAGAAAAGAGGGGAAAAGAGTGAAATAAGAAAGATTTTGCAAAAAAATAGTCAGTGGTAGAGAATGATTATCACAACTATGTAGAAAGCTAGAATGGCAAGTTTAGGGGAAGGGTTAGATCTACTGAGCAAGAAAAAGGGGAGCCAAAGACAGGTTATTTTGCAGACTAGTGGGGAGGATGTTGTTAGAAGCAACAGACAAGGGGGAAAGCTAAAGGGAAAACAAACACCAGAGCCACAGAGCGGGACAGGGTCAGCCACCCCTGGATACACCTATGTCCCTGGAAGACACCATTGCCAAAAACTCCAGTTGAAGATACAACTGGATGACAAATTAGCATAGCTTTCACCTACACAATCCAATAAAAGTGCAGTCTAATAATGGAGTATTTCCTGTTCTCTGTGTAGGAACAATAGCTTTAGCGCCTCAAAGCAGCACAGCCTGCATGTTGTGTATTTATTGTTCAAAACACCAGGTTTGAAGGAAATTCGATGAAAAATGGCCGAATGGGCTGTGTATCTGCTAACACAAAAATATTTTGTACAGCTACAAACAGCCATGGAGGGGCAACTAGTCACAGATGTGAAAGAGGGTTTTAACTTTTAAAATGGTTTCTCAACTGCTTACCTTCTTCCTCTCTTATAACACTTTCCAGTTTTAGTGGCCGAATGTAACCCCCATATTTTTCTGGGCGAACTTAACCTTTGGTTTACTTTCCCTTGCTCCTCTGCTTAAGAACTTCCTTGGAAAAATCTTTACTTGTCAACAGCCACTGATAAAGTACTTGGCTGAAAAACACATCTTCCAGATTGGTACTCCCAGGAAAATGTGTTGTGTGGAGCCATACTGGACTTTTGCTCAGCTTTTTCAGGTTTTCCGTATTTTAAATGTGTATCATTGTAATGAACATTGTTTTAAGCCTAGGAAGCACATACTGGAGGACAAAGGGCCTAAATCTGCCAAACTTAATTATGCTGAGTAGTACCACAGTGAATCAGTGGAATAATAACACTATATATTAAGGTGAGATTCAACATAGTAAGGACAATGCATTATAGAATAGGAATATATCACAAATAGCATAAAAGCTCTTCTCCTGCCTCTTCGACGCCTGTGAAATTGATATATGCTATAAATATAGCCCAATCTAATATGCTACTAGATTATTCAAGAAAGAATGAGGAAAACATGCTACTACAACAACAAGAACCTTTCAGCTGGAGGATGTGCTGATTCTGTCTCTAATCTTAGACCTCTGAAAGATGCAACCAAACTTCTGAAAAAAACACAGTTAGATGTACACTAAAACTACCATTTTTTTTTCCCTTTTCTTCCTATAATACATGATACACATACCTCTAGAGCTGCATGTTTGTTTAGCTAATGGATTGAATGAGAGCAATAGTTGAATCATGGAGGCATTGTTAGCTGTCTATACAATAAAATGCTCTGACCATTAGTGGACTCAAGATATTAAAGAAGTCAACAGATGTGGCAAGTTATTATCCACTTCACTTTCACTGCTCTTGTACTTGGAAAAGGACAGTGAGAGCAGAGATGGGCTGCTGTGGCACTCCTGGAAAGACGTTTGCTCCTGAAAATCAACGTATTTCAACATGAAATGTTTGAAAGTGGTTGTTCCCAAAGATAAGTTTCAAGTAAGGGATAGCAGCAAGATGAAGCTATTGTTTTTTTTAGATTCACTTTCAAAGTCAATGACTGTTAATCTAATGCTGAACATTTCTTCAGAGGTAGAATTTTAAATACTAATTTTCAGGGAAAAAAATAAAGTGATTACATCACTCTCTCTTCCTTTCTTGAGTGTTTCCGGAACACACAGTGCATTTCTGAGATAATCTCAGGAATTTGTGATCCCTGCAGCTCATGGCTATCAGAAAGCTGGGTGCTTTGAGAACCACCTTGTGTGGTTCTCCCACCCCAACACAGTCCAACCCAAACTGGTCTGTGAGCAGAGTAAGAAGCTTCTCCTGCTCCACAGTTTCCCCTTCAAATCACGGCATCATTATCTTTTCCTAGTGCTTCTGTTTTGAACAATCCTGCATTTAATCTATCATCTAGCAAAAGTCTTCTTCATGAGCAAACCTCCAGCTTCCTCTTTGAATTCTCCTCTTTCCAGACAGTATTGCTCTGATATCTTCCAAGGAGAGGCCAACAAACTATTATGTGATTCCTTTCTCCAGAGTTACATTTTTTCGCCACTTTCTCTCCTTGCACTCACAACTCTCACGCTTCCTCCAACCATCAGTTCTATCACTGGTTCTACCACTGGACCCAATGACTAGGTCCTGTCTCATCACTGGACACTCACTGCCTTTGCTCTTCTTCCCCTCTTATGCTCTGCTGACTCTTCCTTTTCACAGTACAAATTTGTTTTCATTTCTGGAAAAGAAATACAAATATAAAAAATATCAGCCTTGACCTCACCTCACAATACAGCTATTGTACCAGCTGCCTTCTTCAGTTAATTAATATGCTCATTTGCAGCCTAAAGTTGTTCGCTATCTTCTCCAAATACTCCAAATACTCATCATGTCATATGCCCTCCACCTGACTTGTTCAGATTCAGTGCTCCATCCTCCTTCTTGAATTTTTTATGAGCTGTTTCCTTGTCTCCAGTTTCTAGCTGCTTCACTGGTATGCCTTGCAGAAGATCCTTCAAATCCCTCATTCCAGTTTTCTGTCTCAGTTCCTCCAGTTTCTGCTCTTGTACTCCTTTATCTGAGCAAACTCAAACACTCAAATTCAATTCTGCACTCTGAGACCCAACAAATCTTTCAAATTCTAAATCACAAAGACTCTTTATACACGCCCTATTTTAAGGTCTCCCCTATCTACTTGCACGGCCAAAACTCTTGTCCAAACTCTTAGCACTTTACGTCTCGGTTATGACAATATCTTTTCTTTGCTCCCAGGAAAAGGAATTTCTCTCTTCTTACCCATTTAGAGTGCTGCTGATTCTCCAAGGTCGTTGTTTGAGATGTCTCTTCACATCTTTTAGTTAGCTTACCCTTTTTCATCACATCAAATACAAGCTGCTTGTTTTCACTTTCAAGAAGCTTTGCTGCCTGCCTCTCCCCTTTCTCTTCCTCCATTATCTCTGTTACTCTTAGAGGACAGACAATGCTTGTTAAGACCATTTCAATCACTATTGCTTTACCGATTTTTTGTATTCCCTATCTGACTAAATTCATCTGAGATCTTCTGTCTTACATGCAACTTAGAAGTCCTTATGGGTCTGTATTTTTTAATGCACAACACAATGGCATCCTGGTCTATGAATATATTTTTTAAGCACTGTTATAACACAGATGATATGCAAGCAAATAAAAATATTCATTTTTTTTTTTCTGCAGAGATACCTGTATCTAGGAAGCTACCTACAGCAAGCATAGCCTGAGGGCAAGTTCTGCCCCAGTACCCTGTGTAAGCAGAATGATAAAGAGATGTTGCAAATTTGGGGGTATTTAATGCTTAGCTGCAAGATAAAAAGGGCATCTTGTACCCTGAAGTGAAACAAACAACCTTAAGAAAGCCTCCCACTAACTGCAGTGGACTGCATGAAGCTAGGCCCCTCAGTGGACCACATTTCTGCCCTCCACACACATCCTGTCCTCACAGGATTGCGTATCATAGAATGAGATGTAAGTTTTCACCTTGGAGTTTCCATTCTTTCCAGGGACACTTCCTTCCTCGGGATGTCATTAGACTGTGAGCATCGAAAGGAAGGAAATATTGTGCAGAAAGGAAAGAGATCAATGAACATGGAAAGGCTTGGAGGTAGAGCTTGTCTTCTATTGCTCCCTGACTTCTCAACATCTTAATTCCCTCAACCGTAGCATCAGCATTAATAAAGATCTTGTGAAATCTTAATCTTTGTAGATGACAGGATAAAACACGATGGGCACAAAAGTCATTTTTTCTGCACAGTGAAGCCAGTTTGTTGCTTTTTTATTTTTTTTAATGTAACTATGCACAGTCTTTTTTCAAAGATTTTCTTCCAACCTACAAACCCACCACAATAAATCACCTGTTCTACTAATTAGATTTGGTTATCTTCCACAAGAACAAAGGAGAACATCATGGATTAAAACACCTGACAGTCCTTTCCCATAATACATGCTTTCTCCTAGCTTATATAGTAATATTAAATACACCATATTTTAATACCAGCTTGAAAAAAAAAAAGTGAGTGAGCATTTTTACCACTTTAATGGCACATGAGAAAAGCTTGAAAGGGAAAAAAGTTGAGGTACATTCAACGCGAGAAGAAAATATTTATGTTCTAGGTCAACCTCTCACTTTGCAGGAGCCTTGTCTGTTTTGCAGAGGATAAATTGTTCTGGTTTGCATTTCAAACCATTCTAAAGGCAGGATGTGTCTCCTTCACGTTTCCTGATTCTTGGCACACCAAGTACATGGCCTGAACACTTACTAATCCACCTTGTTTTCCTCTCTGATACTATCAAAGAACATGATTGCCTATCATCATATATGTCTCAAAACCAAAATCTGTAACTGATGACCAAATATAAGCATGTTGCAAAAAAAAAGGAAGTCTGAATGCTATCCTGAGATTCAGCTTCTCAGATGCATTAATGAGACTTAAACAAAACCAATCCAAGCCAATCTCCAGGCTTGTCTATCCCTGCCCACCTCCATTTAATTATAAATGTCAACTAACACCCAGCAGGTGTCATCTCCTGCTTACAGTGACAAACATAAACTGCTTGAGCGTAAGAAGAGTCTCAGCAATTCTGCTGAAGTTCAAGAAAGTCATCCAGTTCTATACGAGAAATTTGAGCACTCACCCCTACAGAGTCTTGGCAATGTTAAATGGATCTATATTTTAAATACCAGAGGGAAATTTTTATGTTCTGCACCTGACTTGAGCTTCAGTATCATTAATACTGAATTTTAAATCATGAAAAGAACCTGTTACTGTTGCAAGTACTGTTGCAAACCTCTTTGAATGGAGAGTCATATAATGAAGTTTCAAATTTAGCTGATTAGTCATACAGAAATTGTGACTTTCTTGCTCATACTAAATGATACAGATGAGAATGGTAGTACAAATGTCCTTGTTAAAAGTTTTTTTGTCATTTATACCATTTTATACAGGCAATATATATTTTTTTCCCTTCCCAATCTATTGTTTATGATACGCGACGATTACCTGAGGAAGTTATTTATCTTTAGATCTTTCCATTCTCTTCATCTAGACATGTTTTGACTACAAGTCAACAACGGTTTGCATATTCAGATCACTTTGTATCAACATTTTGTATTTCATATGTCAAGAGTGGTCAGTTCTAATGGGGTTACCAATGGAAAAATCTCTAAATTCAGGGAAAGCTCTTTCGGGGATTATTCCATCAGCTTCCCCGGCATCTTTTCTAAGTCAATGCTCTTGAAAAGAAACGATATGCAGGTGACCTTTTTATTTATTTCCAGAAGAAACAGAGAGAAAGACAGAAGAAAACTGAGCTAGTTTCACTGTCCGATTTCTCTTCTCTCCCTTCCTCTGCTGCGCTCCCCAACTATATCTGTATTAGCTCTGAGAACCCAATCAAATTCCAGCCCAGGCAATTAAACTCTGCTTAACAAATCTCTCTTCAAATCCCTCCCTCCCTAGTTCAAAACTAAAATGCAGAGTTGCTGTGTGCCATAAAATGCTTCTGCTCCTCCATAGAAATTGATATATTTGTAAAGTAGGTGAAGTGGTTCTTTTATGGGCAGTTTTTAAAGGGTGGCAGATAAAAGGATGCTGTATAAATGTAAGATATACTTTTCCATCGTCCAATATCTTAGTGAAAGGTTGTAATTAGTGTAAGCGCTGCTTAACATAGATCAGAACTTCAACATCTCAAATGCAACAACTTGACAAGATGTAGATTATTTTACATTATTTTATTGCTGGACATAAAAAAGTAGTCTGTAGTAAAATATTGTAATAATGGTCTGAAGAAGCTTTGAAATCAATAGATGGCAAGTTACTGAAATTAGGGAGGCCTGACCTGCTCTGCTAGGAACAGCTAGTACATCCCATATATCTGGCTTTACTTGACCTTAAATTTCCTGCAATCATTTTCTTTCTAGCTAGTTCTAAATTCCGTTATTTTGTTGGGGCTGCTGCTTTGGTTGGCTTTTGAATCTAATTTTATATTAGAAAAGATACAGTAAATGTTTAAGCAGGAGAGAAATGCTAGGAGAGCAGAGTGTTCTTAGCACTGCTGGATATTTCTAGCCTGTGATTTATTTGCAGTGTAATTCAATTATTAAAAATAGACAGTATTTTTATATCTTTCAATTCTGCTGTACACCAAATCACAAAAGCCAGATATTTTCTATTAGTGTTTGATAGCGTGTGGCTACTGAAGCTATAAAAAAATAAAGGGCACTTCCAGTTTTAGTATAAACTATGATTAATTTTTATTAGGATGATACATTTATATATTATAAACTGACAATTTATTTGTAGATTTTTTTCTCCTGCAAGTTCAGTAGCTTCCCTTGGTGCAGAATGCAGAATTGTATATGAGATATTTGAGTGTCTAAAACGATGTATGATAAATGAAGTAGCATGCTACTTATACGCTTATCATGTTCCCTGACTAGCAACAGGTTCAGCAAAGGGCACAGCCAGTAAATGAAATTTTCCACCAGGACAATATATCATCACAAGAAATGTATGCGTTGGAAACCTACAAGCTTGCTCGAGATGCGGACAAGGTGTGAAATGGTAAAAAATGAAAAGCAGAAACAGCATATAGTAAATTTCAAATTCAGCTCTATTTCCATATTGGCTGAGCCTGGTGCTTTAACTGTTTAAAGGCGGGCAGGTTAGAAAATAACAAACACACCTGAAAAAAATTACATACGGCTCTGTTGTAATGCTAGGATAAACTTCCTGTATTAAATAGTTTATAACTTCTTTTGAGAAAGGTAACTGCAAAGCCTCTCGTGAGAATACTTCCTTAAATCCCCTTCAGAGTCAAAAGATAAAGCAGCATTTTTAAATGCATATTTCCTACTCGGAGTTACAGGTTGAAAATCTGCTCCAGGATACATTTATCATAACTTTCAACACTCTGTGGAGAGCACTAATTAAAAAAGAAAAAAAAAAGAAAAAGAAAGAAAGAAGAAAGGAATACTATCTGTATATTTCCCAATGGAATTTAGTTTGTTTACAAAAAAAAAAATACTTTATGATAGAAATTTCTGGCATATAACCACAGAGCCCTAACACTCTAATAAATACTCCTGTTTTTGTGCAGCAAGGTACACCAAATACGAGCAAGGACTTGGCATTCTAGACTGAAGTGGAATGACTATTAAAAACACACTGCAGGTGTCTGTTTTTATGGATACCAGCTGTACACCCTCACTGACGGCAGCACTGGGAAAGCTGGTGAAATTTTGGAATTTTACCCAGAATAGGCTTCTAAAAAGTTGTGAAATTTAATTGCTCCACTACTGAATATCTAGTGTAATGCCACTGGCTTGTGACTATCTATATCTAAATACACCTTTTTATAAATTTATTAAACTGAGGAACAAAGGCAGCTCTCTTCCTGCATCCGCACTGGCTGAAATATGCCTTTGCAGAGACTTGGCTGGTCTGCACACAGTATCCAAACCCATAGGCAGTGCTAATAATAAACATTCAGTCAAGCTCAGAATCAGGCCATAATATTCTGCTTCTGCATTCTTCTGCCAGAAAATTCTCCTTCTCTTATCTTTCGCCATCTTCCTTCCAACTTGCAATCCTCCTCTCACACCCCACTAAAACCAGAAGTAAAATCTACCTCCAGTCATGCTCAAATATTAATGTAATAATGCTCTGCTTCTGTTAATTTCTTTCCTACCAACAAACATTGCGATGGAGGTCTTGCTCCTGTGGGCTGAATCACTACTGCTTTATTACATACATGTTAGTAACAACTAAGGTCTTCTGACACAGAAAGAGGCATGTGCAAAGGAATAGTATGTATTTACAAAAAGGGAAATTACTCCTCTTCTGGATGTGAAAAGACTTGTCCTGCTTACTCTCTAAGCTGTATGGCCTTTCCTATGACAGCACTGATGCGGTTTGGCCAAGTATTTTGACTGGAGAACAAGACAGTCTTTCCGGTGCCCATCCCTTTAGAGGGAATCATTCATCCCATGTGTTTAGGCTTTACATCTTCCCCTTGCTGGTGAAATTCTCACCAGACTGAAATCAAAGAAAATTTTGCAACTGCCCCCAGAGCGGCCAGGATTTCTCTTCACTTGCTTATTTAATCCTAGGCTTTCCTGCAAGAGCTCCTTTGGGTTTAGCTAAGCTTTCCTACCGCAGAATTTCAGGAAGTTCATGTGTTTTCTACAGTTCCAGCAAGGAAGGACCCTGTCAAGTTGCGATGCTCTGGAAACTCAGCTCTGAATTTCTAGTTTCAGGGAAACGGCCTACAAATCCTACAAGTAAGATGAATCTTTTTGTAATGCAGAGCTGAACGGGACCATTTGCTGCAAGCCTCTAATCTGTGCCCTTTGCTCCCTCCTGCTGCAGGCCCCGCGATCTCCGGTTCGTCTGCAATAAAGGGCCTGGTCTGCTTGGCACCATGTCCAACACGGAGAGGCTGTGCACTGTCTGCTCCGAGTCCTGGGCTCGTTTCCACCTCGTTTCTCCTCCTTCCCCCCAGATCTTCTGTTGCTGGGATTACTTCCTTTTTCCTTTAACTTTTTGGGATTTGTCAGCTTAAGTTATTATGTCGATATTTGCATCCTCAAAACATTCAATAGATATTGGCACTTCCCAACAAAATCTGGTTAATGTTCTTCCTGCTTTGCAGAGGTAAACATCAGACCCCAGATTTACACCAGACCTGCAGTTACCCTTCCTGACGTCTTTTTATTTGCCATCCTTCCCACAGGTGTGGGTGAAGACACAGACAGTTCAGATCCATCACTACTGACAGGGCAGAATGCAACGTGAAATTGCTCAAAATGGTTTACAGTGTTTTGAATAGACTGTTAGGGGAAAAACCCTTTTAGAAGGACTGGAAGAAGCACCAGTTCCTCTACCAGTTTTGTAAACCTTAGTTTACCAAAGAGTACATTTCTTTAACTGTTTTACACCTTTTAGTTCTGTGACTTCAGTACCTTTCTAATAGCTTTATTTCTCTGATACCAACAATTTACCCTTATAAAACATATTTTCCCATAAATTATCATGTGTGGAAACAATGGATCTTAATTAAGAGAGATATCAACAACTGACTTACTTTTACTTCAAAAGCCTGGGGACACTTTACTTTCAGTCTAAATGACACTGTGGTCTCTGAAGCAATCACGTGGTATCTGCATGGTTGCTAAAACTCATTCTGCTTTCTTCCTTAACAACATCAGCATTCTGTATCATAATTTGGCATGAAATACTTACCTTTATGGGAATAATTATAAAATAAAAACAAAAAAAGAAACAAAGGAAAAAAAAAAACTTCCAGGCAAGAAAATCTATCAGAAATAAATGCTTAAATAAATTCTCTATATTTCCTACAAAATAAATTTTCTACAGCAGACTTAGAACATGAATGAGTTGTCCATATAAATATGTTTATCCATGTTTCAAAGTGCTGTATAGACATTGTTTTTAAGTTCAAAGCGATGTTTATGAAGATTTTTCAAATTCTTGAAATTTCCACAGATTTTCCTCTAAGGAATTCCTATAACAACATTTCTATTCTTGTACTTAATGTACATAATCTTAGTTTTAGTGAAATTCTTCTACTGTCACCAGCCAATTGCTGATTTTAATAATACACAGACTAGTATTATCTTTGATATTCTCCCTTAGAAGAGATTAAATTTGAATTTATGGATATTACTGAATTTATATATTTACTTGGGTGGGGGAGAGAAAGAGAGAGACAGCTAGAGAACAGGAAAATCAGAAGAATTAGACCCTCTCTTTCACAGACAATAAACTTTCCAGTCTTTAAATGCCTACAAAAATTAAATGACGTCAATAGATTTGGTAGCATTTTAAATTAACTCCAACAGAAATAGAGTTCACTTAACTAGGGTCAAGAAAATAAATGGCTTTTGTGGTCCATTTAAAGCACAGCCTCAAAAGTAAAACCCGGTCATTGCAAGTGCTATAAGTCTGAGGTTACATGAACGTAATATTAACTTTACAAATCAAGAACTTTACGGTGAAATGGATCTCCTCATTCGAAAAGGCCCAACCGCTATTCACTACTTTGTGGTCTGTGGAGACGTTATCTGATCGCTCCGTGATGTACTCGCGGTTTGTAGGAATGGGGACCCTGATGATCATCAGAGTCCAAGTATCTTCCCTGGGGCCTTTTTGCTCTGCTGACACTCACTGAAAATCTACCAGCAATACCCTCTGCAGAGCACCAATCATTAACTCATTCACAGGCACAGGAGCAAGGGGCTGGGGTCAGCAACTATTAATTAGTATAATTATTCCCTGGACAACAATTACAAACTGCAGGATCCACTTAACATCCATTCTCAAATCTTGTCTTTCTGCAATGCTAATGTTTCTAATGGGTTCATTTACCACCACTTACTGATCACATTCACTATCGTATATTGTTTCGGATGGACAGGACGGAAAGCCAATACCTAATATTGACCCTTGCATATCCTGTGATTAGAAAGGCTGCCCCTACCATCATTAGCCACATAGTTCTATTGAAAACCAAAAATATTGTTTGTGAAAGATTTGTGATATTTCTCCTCTTTCAAATGTGCTTACAAAATTAATTTCCTGGAGAAATAACAGGATGTTTTTCAAACGACTTTCTTCAATAATGCACTTGTACATGATAATACTCCAGTTGCACAATTTGATGATTAGGACCATTTTAGCTGATGCTGATGTGCACACGGTGTAATTTCAAACCAATTCTCAAGCCTTTATTAGAAAAAAATCACAAAGGAAAGAGGTAAAAGTGTATGGTCTATGCGTGGCCGAGGTTAAACCCTGCACAGTGCTGAGTCACTTTGATACACTCTGGAGTTCAATCCAAAAAAATAAAATAAAATAAATAAAATGCTTATTGAACCATTCCTAAAGGAAATGGTTCAACCTAAAAGAACACTCAAAAAACTAATTGTATAAGCCTCGTTTCACCTTCTAAAGAAATATAACCCACCTTTCCTGTGAAAGGCAATATAAGATGTCCACACTCAGGACGGCATTGGTAGGACAAACAGATAATTCACTTAACAACAGAAGGAAGCGTGTCGTAGATTTTGAAAAGCGGAATTACTTTAAATCCATGATAGGACTAATTCAGTCAGATGCTTTAATAGAACCTACTGGCTCCAGAGGATATTAAGGTTTTGCTAAATCGGAGCGTTACGTTTCAAAATACACAAACTATAATAAATCACAAGTTGTCATACCTGGAGAATTAGGAAGAGCAGCCAGGGACATCCCGCACTTAACATCAGAGTTCAGAAGAGGTGGGAGAGCAGAAACGTACAAGGTAGAACGTTTTTTTGGAGAAGCTTTAGCTCTTTTCCCTATGTTGGTGACTAAGAAAATTAAGAGAAAATGATTTTTAAGGTTGTGTTAATAGAGGGGCTTGGGGCAGTAGCACCTGCTACGCTAGTAGCATTTCAAAGGCTCTCTCCTGGCCAGTGCCTCAACTACACACCAGTAAGTGGAAGCAGCAGTGTTGCTTTTAAATGTGCTGTTAGATTGTATTTGTGAGCATTTGATGTTCTTCTTTAATAACCTCCAGTAAAAGGCTGAATGAATTCAACAACAGTAGCTGAAAAAAGTGCAATGAGTCATATTATAGGAAAATGGAGAAAAGGATACAGGACTCTCCACTGAACACAATCCTATATTGTAGGCAATCTGTGATAACACCCTTTTCATTTCAGTTCAGTCCCATAAAATTACCACTAACATTACAACTCATGCAGAACACAGATAAATGTAAAAATGTCACAGAATTCTTCCAGATGGGACTTTTAGTTCCACTAGATCACCATCTACTTTTTTACTTGTCTAATATTTCATTACAACCTTCCATAAGTTAATTTTCTTTCCACTGACCATGTAAATCACAAATCAATTTTCATTTAAAATGCCTGACTACAGATTGCTCCTGAAAGCTCAAGGCATATGCTTCAGTGAGCTCCCCAACATTCTTAATGCACATTAGAAAAATGTTGTGGTTTTTTAAAAATCTTTTTAAAGGAATTAATTTTACATTAAAGTCTGGCATGAGCCCCAAGTTATGGTCCTCCTCTCTTCCCTTTTCACCCCCCTGCCTGCAGGTGCATTTTTGGAACGCGACTGTATGCAGAGCTCAATGTCTTTCATGAGAAAATTAAGAACACGATATTCATTCTGAAACCAAAAAATCAGGCAAAAAATATACGGTACTTTAAATTTGCAGAGAGTAGATATACTCTATAAACCCAAACCCCTACTGCAATCGCGCAGTCCTCTAGGGAAAGGAAGGCAGAAAAAGAGGAAAAGGAGGCAACCCATTCACAGCTCAGTCATTGACTGTCCTTCATGTGAATCATTTCTTTAGCATAGTCTAAGAGAACCTCTGTATAACTAGAGGAGCAGGCTGAAATATATGACTGAATATTGCTAACTTTACTCACAGAAGTGGCCATGCTACAATAAATGGGATTTGACTGTGAGATGAGCAGGATTCAGCCTTTAAAACAACATACACAAAATGCTTTATATGAATGCCCAGAAAATATCCTGAAACTGTATTCTCTGAAATGCTATTTTTCTATGTTAATTTAAATACAGCCTGCAAATTCCCAAGCATAAATCTGTAGCCATAAAATAGCACACTGGACTCAGGAAATCTGGCTCTACATCTGGCTTTGGGACTGTCCTGCTGAGAAACACAGGGCAACCCCTTCACTACAGTGTGCCTCAGTTTCCACATTTGTAAACAGTGAATCATTATAGTGAATGGTTCCATGCACTATATCCACTTCAATGAATTGGGCTCACTTGCATCAAATGTAAGCATTTATTTGCTCAGGACTCAGCAGGACTGATTGATTGTGTCGTCCTGATACTCTTTTTACAGGGAGACTACATGCCCTCACACCAGGAACTCTTGTGCTGTTCGGTTTGTAAGTGTACCACAATTACTAAGACTCCCTCCAGTTTCTGGATTGTCCTTCCATCTCTGAAGTTCATTTCTCTACTGTTTTTCATCCCTCTGCAGCAGCTATCAGGAAGTGAGTCTAGCTTGGAATCCCCACTTTTTGAAACACTCTAACACTGGGATTCTAGCTTGGGGCTGATGGAGAGGGTGTCAGTTTAAATAAGGATGAAAGCCCATGACAACTGAAAGCAGTCCTCTGTGAAGTGGGGCTCATTCTCATAATGTAATGTGTCAGTCCTGACCACTGGAAAGGAGGAGAGCCCCCTGAATGGTCTCTGTTACAAGCATGATCCTGCCAAAGTATTTGCAGGTTATACTCAGACCCTAAGGGTCTTCATACCCTTTGGTTTTTGTTGTTTTTTACTTTAAACCCAAGCTCCCAAATGCCAGTGGGGCCTCAAGTATTGCACCCAAATGGGAGCCTGGGGACTTGGCTCTGTGCTGGCATATCACACTCACCACTTAAGAGTTGGCCACTTGCACCAGTGGGGTGGAAGCTCTTCAGATAGGAGGAGGCGTGGGGGAAAGTGTCTGCTCTATTTCCTAATTTGGAGAAAACTCATCATCTAGGAAGTTATGCAAACCAGTGAAGTCTCAAAAAACCATGTCTATGAATAGTCAATAGAATGCTCTGGGGTTTCACATCTTTTGTGTTTTTATTTGTCCCGCAAGTTTTCTTGAGTAAATTTCTGTTCAGTCAGCAATGGATTGGCAAATACATCCAATGACCAAGGTGAGCAACCAAAGAGGAATCTCAACTACTGTGGCGAGAAAGCAGGCCAGAGACCGGAGTGTCTTTCTGTTAACCAGATCCTCTGCCTCTCTGTATTACTTGGTGAGATAATTCTGCTAGAGGTTCCTGGATGAGAAGCCTAACTGAACCCCTCAACAGTAGAAGTAGATGCACAGTGTTCAAAGGGACAAGTTGAGATTAAAGAACAGAAAAATATTAAGGCATATTAGAAAGTAAAAGTGCAGGAGAAACACTTCTGCACTAAAGTGCAAAATAAACAGGAAGAACAAAACAAAACAAAACACATAAAAACACATAGACATGTACTCCTCACAGTCTTCCAGTCTTTTCATCACTCATGTTTTCATGAACTCTGAGCACTTCTTGATGAAGAGATCAGTATGAGTATAAAAAACATGATTTTGGGGAAGCCTACAACTTCACTGTGAATCCCACCCTAGTAAATACAGATCGCAAGTTCAGATTTAAACATTTATAGGCCCATTTTGGTGCCTATCAGTACATTTTTATATGTAAACATTTAGGCATTCCATTTGGAGCATTTTGCCCGCAATTACTAAACAGAACATTACAGCTGCCAGTGGCTAAAATCAGAGCTGCCAAGTTACATTTAACGCTGGAGGTGCTTATGGTAGAGGCTTCTTCATTACATATGCTGCGTAACTTGGTAACCTGGACATTCAGTGCTCTGAAAGAAGCCTCTTCCTAAATAATACTGCTCTGAATCATCAATAATGTAGGATTTGTATTTATTGCATGTACCAGTCACCAATCATTTCTTTCTGAAGCACAAATATAAGTTTAAGGCTATGTCAACATTAGAAAGTAATTTGGTGCCGCGTCAGTGGATGACTAAGTGGAGGCAGTTGGTGCTAAGTCCCTCTAATCTCCTCTATAGGCAGTTTGGGGTTTTCACTTTGGACAATATTTACTCTGGCTTTCTGCACTGAATGTATGGGGGCCTCAAGCTGTCCCAGGGCCAGTCACTGCTTTGGCTGTTTGTGCCTCTTCTTGGCTCTGCAAAGCATCTGTGTGCAGCCGCTCTGAGGCCCATCATTTAGCTTCCTGCAGAAGGAATCCGGCCTGCATTTCTCATACTAGCATGAAGGGAAACAGTGAAAATAGGGAGATTCATTTCCAACCTGCACCGCTGCTCTAAATGAACAACAGGTTACCTCCTGCCTTCCTGCGCCACTTGAACACAACCATTTTTTAATACCATTAAGCTTAGGCTCCTGGGCTCCAGTTTCTTAATCCATGCCATTTATGAAATGGTAAGATTGGGAGACAAAGAGATTGTAAGTGGAATGTGACTGGGTATAAATTGCTCTGTATTGGAAATCTCATCTTTGCCTGTTATTTACTTTTCTCCAAGTAAGATAATTATATTTGTATAGGTATAGTTATAGATACGGCTTAGATGCTACATTACAAAGCCACAAGGGTTTCTGAACTTGTTAACATGATGGTTGTCATAGTTTGTTTTGTTTTGCATGAGCAAGAGCTCATTACTGAGAGCTCTTGTCATTCACATCGACTTGTGTCTTCTTAATGGAGCGTTTCTGAAATGAATGGCAGGATATATATATATATTTCAATTCAAAACGTGCCTTGGGAGTTTTGCTCCCACTGAAGTCAATGGTACTTCAGGACAAAGCAAGCTTTATAGCTTGCACTCTTACAGGCACGTCCCCTTCTCTTGTTCACGGTGCCTTTAAGGGAGACCGAGAGCGGTTTTCAAGTTATTTTGCTTTCAGGCCTTATTTCTTCTCTACTAGGTAACTTGCAGCCTTGCACTCTCCTAGGTTCAAAAGATGCTACTGTTCTTTATGTTCCGTGCAGTGCAGCAGGCTGCCACGATGCAGAGGCACAAGTCTCACTCTGCGCTGTGCGGAACGGGTATCACTGGCTGTGCAAAAGGGGTGAACTACAATGAGTCTCACTGCTGGGGAGGGTAATAGCAGCACTGCTGCTGCAGCAATCCCCTGCCAGGCAATTCACAGGCTGACACTGATGGTTGCTCTGGAGGGAGTCACTTACCCTCCAAGCTAGAGGTAAGATGCCAGATAAGCATTCGCCTGTAAAAAAGGATTAAAAAAAACAGAGAAAACCGGGAGAAAGATTAAGATAATTTACCCTCATTTATTGCATCCATCATAAGCGCCGTTGTCAGTATCTATTGTGCAAGTACCTGACAAACTTCTGCTTCTATCTTCTCCTCAAAAGCCTCCCTCGTACGGAAGTTGCATACCTTTCAGGGGTTTATTATAAACTGGAAGTGAGTAACAGTGCGATATCAAAGGAAATAAAACTCCAGTTGCTATTGCTGCTGGGGTTGCCTTCTGAATGTGGCTTATACAATATTTCATCTGTGCTGACACCTTTCACTCTCAATTATTTGGCTGCTGTCAAAACAAATCAATCAAATTATAGCACTGTGTCTTCATGTTACCATTCCACTCCAAGTTAGCTGCATTAGCTTTGAAATATATGGAAACATAAAATTTATCTCTATCATTTATTTAATACAACTTTCTCCCTTGTGATGTTATCTCACAAACATAGCAAACTCAAATTATCTGATGCCAAACGCTGAATATATATAAATACTACTAAGAAATTTTAAAGCAATGGCACTCACGGGAACATAAATGCATAAAGATACACTTGATAAGTCTTACGCTTACAATCCATGATAAACTTCTGACAAATGGAACAAATAGTATATGTTTTTAATTTTGGTTGCAACTGGGCAAGGTGCTCATATTAGATAAATGTAATTTCATAAGATACAACTTTGAACTACCAATATCCCAGTAAAGAGGGATAAAACAAAGATTTAAAGAACTGATTTTGTTAGCAGTAAAATGAAAAAAAAAAGACTGAGTCCAAATATTTTTTTAATCTTGTTGGGTGCTGAGTGGGTAACACTGTGTTCACTTACAATTCAGAAACATTGATTCAGTAGAGGAAAATCTAAAGTCCCAAGGAAAGGATCTGAAAGTGATTGCTCTGTTAAGAGTTTCACAACCTGTGCAAAAACTGTTCTGGAGAGGTTTTATCCTTTTAAAAATAAACAAAATAAAAGGTTGCCAGTGAGTGAATTTTCTGAAAATGCACTCCTATCATTGCTTTTTAGACAGAATTTATGCCGTTTCTACTACTTCTTCTAAAACACAGAAGCCCAATACACACCAACAGGTTTATCACCGTGAGACACTCACCTTTTCTTCATTTAACACTACTGATGTAACAGAAAATTAGTTACGCGGTACAAAACGCATTCAGGAATACTTGGCAGGGTGGGTGGAGTAACTTCACAAATCAAGCTGGAATAGCAAGGATGGACAGATACAAATAGTACTGGATGAGGAAAGGGACAACAGACTGAAATGCCATCAGAGAAATGGAAAGCGAAGGATACTCGAGGGTCAAATTCTGTAAATCCAAAGCACCAGCATTGACTTGAGTAGAACCAAACTACAGAAGTGACATGAGAAGCTTGTTTTTAAGCTGAAGATTTTCTTCTAACATCAAATTATTTATGATAAAAAATATAGCAACTAAGCGAAGAAAGATTCTGTAAAATAGGTTGAATGTGCAGCTAAGTTCAAAAGCAATATTAATGTTAAAATAAGTAAGCAAAAAAACAAGTAATCTGAGCAATAAACATAGGTCCAAAACTGTGTAGCCTTGATGGAAACTTCCAACCCTTCAGCTAGTTGGAAAATGAGAGGTCCCAGATAACAGAAATTGATCTTGTAGTTCCAGACAGTGAAATGACAAGAGAGCCTGCTTTAAGTATATGAACCAGAACAGAACTTAAGAATTAAAATGACATTTAGCAAAGATCTAGCTATGTCTAAGGAGCGGTGACCTAAGGCCCCTTCTAGAAAAGCATACAAGTGAGTATCAGCACATTCTTTACAGGTGGTAAAAGAGTTACAGAGCATGTGTGAGAATTGGACACTGGACATCTGGAGTGGAACATGCAAGAGAATACAGGTCTTGCAACTGTCCTCCCCACTAAATTGCTCAGAGAAATGGGCTTGGGAACCTTCAAAGAAAGGAAGCAGCTTCAGGGACCAGGTAACAAAATGAGACCAAGGTAAAATGAGTGCAGAATTCCACCCAAAGGATATAGCATCATACAGAGGTCTGGAGCCTTGAGCAAATCCCCAAACCACACCCTCATCGTTTTGGATGTCACCAGACAGGCTCTGTTTCCACTTCTAAAGCAATCTCAGTGTCAGGCAGAGGGTTTGTTGTTTGTTTTTGTTTTCAAAAAAAACCCAAAGATGCTGTAGAATTTCTCAAGTTGAATAAACTTTACTATTAAAGTCACAAGGCAACTTCAGAACTTTCCATGGGAGTTAAAAAAAGCTTCCATTTAATGTACAGAACCACATAGACTTTAAAGAAATTTCATTTAAAAACTGGCTCCCAGGCCATTAAGTTGTATGTTCCATGGGTTCAAAATTCGGACTATTAAACAAGCCAGTAAACCCAGTTGGTCAATAAAGACTTTGTTGTTTTTATGAGTCCCTAAATATATATGTGCTTGATTAGAATTTCTCTGGTCTATCAGGAACGCAAGTTTGTATCCAGGGAGTTTTTAAAACATGAATCATAGGGATTTTATTAATACAAATACCATAGAAAAACAAAGGAAATTAAACCACAAAGACTATAAATGCCTGACATATCCACCAAGGCAAGGAAATCAAGAATGAAGGTTCCAAATCCATCCTGGTAATCCTTCTGTAGCTCACTGTATTGTAGTTAGGTATCTTGGATCAGCCTATGAGTCATATATGCACATACTGTATGGATGTACCCCACCAGTGCACGCAGCATGAATGCTACAGTGCTGAAGTGAAGAACACAGTGACAAACACTAGCCAAGAATTTTACTTGCATTTGTAATTTCCTTATAAGATCACAGTAAGTTAAGTGCTTAACATTACTGGAATGAGTTTTCTCTACATTAATTTAAATTGTCACGGTCTAAATTCAGGAAGAAGATTAAAGGCTCCTGGAAACAGGTGCAAAGCTATACTTTAAAAGCAGCATTAAAATGCATCCGTGTTCTGGTTGACAGCAATTTCATTTACAGTCCTGCACACAGAATATTCCTGCCAGGAGCAATATCAGTCTGGGGCAGGGCTAGGAGGAAATCTGCTGCCAAATGAAGAGGTACATTCCTATAAATGCCCACGTCGCAGATACCAACCATTCCGCAGCTCCTAGCCCAGGTCATGTCTGTCAGAGAACACTTCACCAATGGGGTTTGGGTGGAAAGTCAATAGAGGAGCAGACTCCTCCTATCTTGCCCATCTGCTTCTTGTTATATGAGTCTGGAAACTTAGACTCTGCCAAAATGCAGCTTCCAAAGTTTAAGTAGGTGTGAACTTCTACATTTCAGAATTATTTTGCTTCACATCACTTTGTTGTCCCTCATTCATGTTGTTCCACAAGCCTTTCCAGTGAAAAAAATAGGCACATATGGAGTCTATTTTGGATGCGAATCAACTAAAGAGCATAGAGACATTAATACCACTGCATTTTAATGTCTCTGAAGGTAGCCTTTAACTTATGGGGCAGAAAATACAAACAACAAATAGCTAACACATTGGGAGTGATCAATAAACAACTAGTAACTAATAAAGTCTGAACCTTTCACATTTCCTCTGTGAAGGCAGCAATTTGCCACTGAACAAGATGAACAATTAACATGGGGCCAGGACATTCCCACAGGACAGAACTTGAAAAGTGGGGGAGAAACAGAAAGAAAAGAAGAAAAACAGTGAATTTCCTTCTGTATTTTCTTGGGACACACAGCTTTGCCCTTTCTCCCACAAGCAAATGTTAGGCATTCCAAGGGAGAACTGGCATTCCTGGGAGACCAGCTGGAGATGTAAAACCTCCTATATGCCCTGTCTTTAGGGATGTCTCTCTGAGCTTTCCCCTCCACGTGCTGCAACGTGGAGGGAAAGCAGCCTGAGGAAACCCATCGTGTGGCTGGCTACTCCGTGCGTGCCAGAGCAGTACACTGGAGGAGGCCCCAACTTCTGGTGTTTGCAAGCAGCAAGGTGAGGAGCTGAGTCTTATGGGGCCGCTGTCCCATCTCCGGGTCAGCGAGCCCTTCGCAGTGCCCGTGTTGCGGGCGGCACTTAGGCAGCATCACGGCAGGTATGCTTGGTTCGAGGGCTTCACTGGAACTGCTAGCAAATGCAGCTCCTTTTCTTGTCATCCGTGTTCTGGTTGTGTTACTACAGCGCAGGAGTACCTGGGAATAAACTATTCCTCTAAGTGAAACATCATTTTGATTATTACTGACATTGGTGCTCATTAAAATACATAAGTGAAACACTGCCTTTCTGTAGACTCTGAAAGCTATTTCATGTTACTTGAAGGGGAATACAAATGAATAGGGACTGCATCACTTTAGTTAAAAGCAGAAAATGTTCTAAAAACTGGGATTTGGACACTAGATCAGTGAGCAATTGAGGTTTGTAGTTTATTTCTTTTCTGTCTTTCTTGTTTTTCACATCTTTCTGGTTTCTGATTTTTAAGCCGTGTGTACATGGAGGAATGTGGATAATGCATGTTTACTTTATCTTTTATGCAATTAATGAAACAAATCTATGCTAAGATGAAACAAGATCTAATAAATGTAAACAATACATTTTTCCCTTCTTTTACCATTATGTCTTTACTCAACATTATGCTGCCTGATCAGATCTCCAAGTAGAAAAAAGAAAAACCTTTTAACTTTTTTTAACCATTATCTCTATATTGTGTTACCCATATCAGTGCATTTTAATGGTTGTCTCTTAGCTCTCAAGATGCTTAATAGGTTTCTCCTTGCATTGTATCGCAGCTAAAATATGACCCGCCTCAGCTTAAATAATGTAATTTAATGATTTCACATTTTCAGCCACACAAGGCTTTCCTTCAGCACTGAAGTCTTCCACTAATGATTTGGGGAGATAGTTTGTTCTCTTTTCTTTCAGAACTCAAGACTGAAAAACCCTGACTTGGAAATAAATTATTGACATCCACTTTAGAAACAGTACAGTTTGTGGTGGAAATAAAATACACAAAATTTCCAGGTTGTTGCTTCCTTTTGAGGTTCAAGTACCATCCAAGCTCCATAATAGTGGAGAAGCCTAAAACACTAATGTGTCATTGCCAAGTCAGGTAATTTATTGGGGCCACCCTTAGCAGCGAGACTCCCAAATTGTTATCCGTGGAGTGAGTAGCTAGAGGTGAGCTGGCAGACCATGTGGTGGTAGGTTTGGAGGGTTGTTTTTTGTTTTTTTTGTTTGCTTTCCATTTCTAACATGCATGCCATACTAAAAGTATAGCTAAAACACCTTAACTTGCTAACTAAAACCACTTTGGCAGTCATTCAAGTAAATAAAAGAATAGGATAAACCTTTAACAACCCCCATTCACCGGAATAGATTCCCCATTCTCAGTGATTTCAACATGCATGCAAGAGGCCAAAAACAAACTAAAAGAACAATATAGAATATATTCAGCCCCATAATAGTTATCTGCCTGTTCAGATATACAGAAATGTTATACTTGCATAGAAAAAGCAGATGGGCTTAATGAAAGGATGCCTTTCCATAAATATCGCCTTACTGAATAATATCACAATATATTTCTGATATACTGAATAGTCTGCATTAAGTAGCTATTAATCCCTTGAGGAGATGCTTGAGAAGGATAGCTAAAACGAAGAGAGAAAGAATGCCCCCCTTGATAAAACTTGAAAGAAATGCGACCTGCAAAAGGAGCTGCAAAGACTGAAATTGTTGAGAGAAAAGTTTGCCCAAAACTGAAAGAAAAATATTGATGAATACCTGTTTGGATGATAAAAGGAAAACTGGCAAGATGCGTTCTGTATCAGTCAATAAAAACGGGTCAAGAAGCAATGGACTCAAAGTAGAAACGGAGACAGATGGACTGTCACTGCCTTGTAGGACACCAGTCTCATTTTCTCCCTTCCCACAAGTTCACAACTGTCGATGTAACCCCTCCAAATTTTTTTCTGTTTAGAAAAACACTCCTGTGTTCCAGATGTAAGAGATGGTTAAGGGATAACAGGTTTGTGATTGTGCCTGGAAACAGGGACAACAGTTTCCTTGGATGCTGTTTGAAATCATATCTCCAGCACTTTCGTGGATTCCAGTAATATTATGGCTGTTGTAAAAGTTGTAAAAGTTATGGTTGTTGATTTTAACGTTTTGTTCGAAGACCTGCTAGTAGAAAGCTCAACTTCTATAGGTAAATCTGTGTTACGCTCAGAGACGTTTGCTTACTCTAAAGCAGATGGCTCCACTCTGCTACAAGCCTTAGCATCTCTGTAAATTTTATTCTTTGCACATTTCCTGCGCATATTAAATTTGCTTAATATGAGCCAGTAAAAATGTATTTTTGTGCAAGTATTCATCTTCCTTCCTTCTGTTCAGAAGCATTTGACTTATTTGCTGAGGGAACAGAAATGGTATAGCAGTGTGTGACAAACGACACAGAGCAATGAACAGAGAATAATCAAACATATATCAAGAGAAATAGTTTTCAAAGAAGCTTAGGATCTAAACCTATCTTCACTTAGAGCAACAAAACTCCTATTGACTTAGTGGTGAATCAAGACTATATAGTAACTGAACAATTTAACATAAATAAATGTGAAAAAAAGATTTTTTTATAAGTCATTGAATACAGAGGAGTAGGTAATTTCCCTGAATAGGCTATACTGTTGTGAGTTATTTCCATATGATTAATCTCTCAACTTTATCAATGTCTTTAATTTTTAAAGGAATTTTTGTTCTCTCTTGTTTCAAGTACTATTTCTGTGCTACGATTCTTATCACTTAATACTTTATATCTTTCTGCCACAAGCAAGAGTCTTCATCGTGTTCTCCAATCACCCTCTGGTCCCATGACTGAGAACCAGATCCGAAAGTCTCTAAGAAGAAAACCACTATGTGGAGCAGCTATGTGGATCGCATCAAATTTGGTCAGGTTACTCCCCTAATGAACATTTAGTATGAATTCCAGTATTTTATTGGATGAGAACTTTTCTGAAGTTCTGATCTATTGTTCAAGAAGTCTTCAGGGAGTCTTTTGAGTTACCTGGCTTGAATAGTCTGGGCTGAAGAGGTTGAGAAATTTAATGACGAGAGAAGGAAAAAAAACAGAGAAGACAGCTTGGATATCTACATTTGACTGCTCTGGGAATTTAGGGACAGCAGAAACAACAATGAGAGTAGAGAAGATAGGTCACAAAACAACATGAAAACACGTTCCTGGTTAGATTGGCCATGGTACGGCAAGGTTTAAGGGAGCTGGAAGTTGATTAATTTGGTTTGATTTCTCCCGCAGGGCATGAATTACCAAAACTGCGTTGCTGCAAAGGCTTCTGAGTATACGTATATAAATGTTGGCTATAAAACACACATTCTGTGATTGCCCAGAGAGCAGAGACCAACCACGTTCAGCGGAGCTAATGATTCCACACAGCAAAAACGTCTCTGGCAGTACAGCATTCGCATCTGTCTCTCACTCTCACTTACACATGCCCAGATTAACAAGCATACAGGAAGCAACGAGAGCATACAGCAGCGTTAAGGGCTCTTGAGTGCTACTTTCACAAAGTCACTACATTTCTTTGCCTCCCCACCTCCAAATAAAGTGGGCAATGGGACTTGTACGGCAAGTGTAAAGACAAAGCATGCAAGGCAAGGCACACAAGTGGAGGGTGCAGAGAAGCAGCCAGCTGAATTCATGGCTCCTTTTCCTTGCCTCCATGGAAGGGAACTGCACCTGGTCATCCAACAAGTACCTATTTGATCCTACACTTCTGCATACAATTAATAATTATAGAGGAAGACTTTTCAACCAGGTCATTGCAAAACTTATTTGGCAGTGGAGTTGCTCCTTTTAGCCAAGAACTGGATACCCATGGTTAAACTAAACAGCAAAGGTTGCCTGGCTTAATCCCTACTCTCCAGCTCCGCAACGTGGGGCGAATTAATGACGTAAGAACTGTCCAAGCTTATGTTTATTTATAACACCACATACACAGGCACCATAACCTGGAAGACTCCGGAGTGGAAAGATACATTTTTATAATGCCTGCTTCCTCATTAAGATTTCATCACCCACCTACGCTAAAAAGGCACTTCCCCTTCACTTTGTTATATCTGCTTTTACCCGCTCCTGTTCCTGCATTATTTTTTTAATCTCCAGATCCCTACTTTACATGCACTCTCAAATTTTAAACAAGCAAAATTTGTGCATTAGTGTGTCCTTTTCATCTATGATTTATGAATGACAGGTTCTTTGGGGCAGCTTAATGGTATGAGAGAGACATTATTTTAAACATTAAAGTGAAAACCATTTACAACTATGATGAGAGGTCTGTTGACATTAAACTTTAAAACACGCACAAGGTAAAGGCAAGTCGCTGTGCCAACAGGTAAGAGTACATATGGTTTGTTCAGAGTTTGTTCTACACATTTGCTGTCTCTTCCTTTACCCTGTTTCACAACCTGTAGGATAAGGTGCTTCAAACGATCCATTAAGTCAGCAGCAGCAGCCAGAGTTTAATCACCTAAAAAGTACTTTGGGTGCAGCGTGAGCAGGCATTTAATAAAACACCCATTCTGTCTGTGGAAAACTTTCCTCACCATTTATGTCAGCAAGAAATGAAGAAAAAACAGGTAAAACATTTTGAGAGAACTCAAGCTGTAATCCGATACTCTTCCCCACCATCCCTTTCACCATCACTTTCACCCTGGATAATCACATTCTTACCGTACTTCTATTAAAGCTGTTCTTGCAATTCTAATGTGAGATTTTTGCCAACACTTTTCTTGCTATATTTGGTACAATTCAGTTCAGCAACAGTCTTATTTGGAATAGTAAATAAATACATTTGTATTTTATATCATGTGTTTGGACTGAGTACTATTTCTAACTGTTAGACATACTGATCGAACAGCAAAAGAATACTAGAGAAAAGCAGATATATACAGTTTCTCTCAGTACAATGTTTCACTTAGACCATAAAGAGAATACACCTCGTATTTTAATGCACACATTGTACAGTAGGAAGGATACACAGATTAACTTTTTGCTGCTCTAGTGCAGGAGTTGTGCAGCTCTTCCAATCGCTTGTACCATCCTCAGAGGATCCAGTCGATGGCAGAAGGCTATGGCAAAGCTGACCTCACATGTGAGGAATGAGAATGCATACCTGAACCATCAGTGGCAGCTACCTGAAAAAATTCTTATTTTATAATAGAAGGTTTTTTAAAAGAGAGTTTGATGCACCACTGTGTTTTCAGTTGCCTTTATTCATTGAACATACCCTAATCAGTAATGGTTAAATACCTGACTTTGTGCTGCTATTCGAAATTTTAAGAAGGGAACTGTGAGTAGGGAACATTGATCACTGATACTGAAAAGACTAATGATTCATTCAAGCACCTCACAGTAGTGACCCACAGAATGTCAAACACAACCTCAATGTCTACATATAAAAATGCAAATGTCCTTTCCATGTCTTGTGAGTACTCAAAAGCAGTTCAAGTTCTAACATCCAATAAGAATCGAGAAGAGCATTACACAGGATAAAGAGATCACCCTGTTTGAGAGAGACAAAATAAACCAAAAAAAGCCAAAAAACCCTTTCCAGAAATGCCAGATGCAACCTACCTTGTAGATTTTGCAATGGCAAAGTCATAATGCCTCCTGCTGCAGCTGCTGCTACCAGCCCTTGGATGTTGGTGAGATTAGCTGTAGGCAGGGTCAGCACCAGTCCCTGTTGGCCGCCCAGCTGCCCAGCCATGTTGAAGGGAATCAGGATGGGCTGATTGAGGGCCGGCGCGCCGCCCGGCATCACCCCCGCCACCGCCGAGGCCAGCTGCTGGGCTGTCAGGAGCGGCTGCAAGAGACACCGGAGTGAGCCCCGTCCCGGGCCTGCCCCGGGAAAAATTTCCCAATTTTTCCCACTTGTATATTAGTATAGTAAGTAATACTTGTATATTACTTGTACTTACTATTAGTATAGTAAGTAATACTTGTATATTAGTAAGTCTTAAAAACACTATAGTGATCACTGCCAGGAGCTATATGGGCTGTATGCAGACTGTACCATGAACTGAGTACAAACATTAAGTATTTTCTCAGGCTGTGGTGATGGTTACTTTTAAAACTTCCTATAGGGTCATACTATTATGCCCACCTTTTTCTGCAAGGAAAATAAATACCTGCCACAACAGATGAATGAAATGCTTTTACTAATGCAGGAGCTATATGTGACATGCAGAATTGTCAGAGTCAATAAGGTTGCATTAAAATTGCACTAGCTTTTTAATATTAAATCACAACCTGTATTTCAAAAATCGCTTAGATAAAAAGTTCAAATAATTTAACCTCCTAAATATGCCAAAGCAAGCACAGAAAAAAAGCTAATCTTTGCAAACAAAAACCTTTCAAAACTTAAACATGGCACATGGATACTACCTTTTCACAACCTCAAAATTCAGTAAAATACCTCACGATTAAGGTTTGTTACATTACACAGAAAAATTATAATCATTTATGATTATTTACTTTTCATCAGACTATATGTTTCAGTTAGTCTAAAGGAAAGATACTGACCTGGGGCCCAACGGGGAACGCAGGGTGGGACTGACTGGGTTGGTGTTGGTCGGCTGTGCTCGTATCAGACAGCACTGCGTTTCCTCTGGCCTCTAGAATTCAAAGAGAAAATCTACCTTAATATCAAGCCTGGGGACCGGCACATTGCTTTTGACTGTGATGTCACATAACATCAAGCTGAAAATGATATGCTAAAGTGCTTTATCAATAACTCAGGCACTCAAATCACTTATCAGCTGCATAAATTATGCTAACATTCATTCAGACCAGCCAGCTCATTCAAGGAGATACGAAAACCTGACAGCACTGAAACTGAAGCTATCATCAACCCAGCTAATGTGGGCTGCATTATACATCAATTTACATAGAGGACATGAGCGCGCCGCGTGTGTGGGAACGGCATTTTCTATGCTTAGGTGAGCATCAGCCATTCTAATTCCTGAAAGCAAAAATTATCTGGAAAACAATCAAGTCACAACTGCTTTGTGTCTTAATAAAGTCTTTTCTTGTGCCACTTACCGAGGCAAGAATAAGGCATGGTAAAGTACGCTAGGCACAATAAAAGGCACTATGTGAACTGAAAGTAAGTATTCCTCCAAGTGACAGCTACTTTCCTTGTCTTCTAAAGCAGGGGGGGGAGCAAAATTCTGCAAAACTGAGGCTTTTCAGTGTTTATTGAGATGATGAATATCCAACATATGTTGGCACCAATGACTTGCTAAGCACAGAACATAACCCACTGCATTTTGCTGAAGCCTACAAAGCTATTTTTTTAAAGAAAAGGCAAAGGAAAGGGAAAGGGAAAGGGAAAGGGAAAGGGAAAAGGAAAAGGAAAAGGATCCTATCAGGTTCAAGAAAGCACCAAGTTGTTTTCAAACCTATGATCAGATCTCTAGCCCCTCCTGGGGAAGGCCTCATTGATTCATAAACTTGTTTCAACACTGATGGCAATTTTTCAACACACGAGGACACATCTATCTTTGAAGCTGAAGGAATGACAATAACCATTAAAAGTAGCTGTAGCAGGAAAGGAAAATCCTGGCTACACTTTCAGGTTTTCTAGTTAGTCCAATAGCTTTTGCTCCCATTAACTTGTTAGTTTTTTCTTTTTGCCTTTTTTTTTTCTAATGTGTGGCTGAAATCCAATTCAAGGTAAACCTTAACAAGATCCCCTTTTTCAATGTTTGTCCTATGAATAGCAAGTGCTAGACAATTCCCAACTAGTTTATTGGCAAGCCATGGTGTGCTAGGGTAAAAGGATACAATTCTGTCATACTTATAAATTTTAAAGAGGGTATTATCAGCTCATTTAAAACAAATTCTTCTATATATTCTCCAAGGGGACAGACTTATAAATAATGGAAATGTGAAAAAAAATACTTCAGCACATTAAGGTACAAATAAAATTGACTGCTACATATTATTCAATTGACTTCTATCTCTACAGCAAAGTGTCAATCATAACAGCATTTTAGAATGGTATTAAACAATAAATGTGCAGAGCTATTATGCAGAAATCTGAAAATCTGATTAATTTGTAATATTTTGGTATGCTCTCTGAGAGTGAGAAACAGACCTTGCTGTGGGAATGCTTACAAACCTTCTATTGAAATGTTTAAATTGATTTGGAACTAATAAAACATACAGACTCGCTGACATTTTGTAAAGTGAATTCCATCAAAATGTTTGGCATTTTATTGACTACTGTCACTTAATAATGAGAATAAGATGACCTATTATAATTGGCGAGGACTCCACCACTGCCTAATAATACAGGAGACCCAGTCGCTACATTTTTTATGTGTGATTTACTCATCTGAGATACTTGAAAAGCAAGAAATATAACTAGAGATGCAAGGTTCAGCGAAAGCTGTTTCTTTCAAAGGCCTTGCAAGGATTGCTGCCATCAAACAAACCAAACCTAGGTTTGCTTCAGTATGGTTTTTCCTATACAAATATGGTTCTATGTTACCGAACAAAAGTTTACCTTAGGTAATTTCCACATATCATTGTGCTGTTTTTCAAAAATCTTCTCATCACAGTGGTATGCATAAAGTGATATTACAAAAAATATTCAACACTAATGAATATATCACTTCCCATTAAAATCAAAGCTTCTAAATAAATTTTTAAATGTAATTTTAAAGTCTGAGAATTTTGTCTTAGCGGATGATTTACTTAATATTAAAATAAGGTCCTAATAATCTGTCGGATCATTAAATTGTCCTATGAAAGGTTTGGGTGAAGTGAAAAACAGGAGTGAAATACTTGACTAGAATTTCATTTTCCTGCAATTAATATAGCCTGATCTCTCAGTAAATAACCAAAACGCCTCAAAGAAATATGCCTTGCTTTTGCTTTTTTTTCACGATATAAGATATCCCAAAACCCACTGTTCTCTATTATCTGTGCCCTAAGGATTTTGCAGTATTTCATCTCACAAGCTGTGTGTTGTACAAGTGGGTTATTCAGGCCCATTAAACTCAAATTAATTATATTCCTTTCCTTTTGCATTGTGCTAATTGGAATCACTTAGGATCACACTCCTTTCATATGGTCCCTCATTGAAGATGATACATCTTTTTATTTCAGTGCTTGAATGCTCTGCCTGCTTCTTCCAGCTCCCTTTCTATGCGACACAGGCATTTTAGTAAGAGAGCACGCAATTTCACACAGATGAGTGTGGTCCTACTTGGCTCCCTACATGAAATTATGCACGCTGTATCCTCAGAATCAAATTCTCACCTTTCCTCTCATGTCCATATCTTTCTTTCTCATGGATTTACCAGGGGTACTTAGGTCCCGTCTCATGCACCTGCTGTAGCAGCCGCTCTGGTGTCAGATTCCTTGCAGACGCGGAGGGAAGGGGCAGGCTGCCAGCAGTGCTGCAGCAGACGCAGCGAAGCCCCTCGTCTACCCCAGAAGTCAGCTGGAGGGATTCTCCTGAGTCAGGAAAATCCCCAAAGCTGAGAGCACCCCGTGCTACCTCTGCTGTGTCTGGTTTGCAGGCACGCTGTCATCAGTTTGGAAAAGGCCTTCATGAAGCCCATCCTCCCGACTTGGCAGCGTGCGATCCCATTCTTTTTTCCGCCTTGGTCGTACTGTCTTTATGTGGGAGCTCATTCGTTCCAGATGCTGCAATGACCTTTGTAGGTGAATTATTCCATTGCCTAAATTGCACTCCTTACACAGGAAAAAATGGGCTGTCAAAATCCAGCCTCCCTTTTCCCCTTGTGCAGGCTCCTGGTAGGCTGCCTACCCATGCCATAGAGCTTCCTCTCAGCTACAGGGATCCCAGCAAGGAAACAGGACTCCATGACCCTCCACTACCCTTGGGTATGTTCTGGACAGACTCTGCTCACACTATAGCTGTGATTCCTGGTTCATCCAGGACAGGGAGAATGGGGTAGAGGCTCCAAAAATACCTTCTGGAGCCAAGACTTCCCTTGCAAGCGAGTGTTGCCATCACAGCCTAGGTCAAAGAGCTTGCTCAGCAGTACTCGATGAGCAAACAGGAGTGCTACTGCCATAGCACATGTAGCCAAGGTTTTAATATTTAATAAGTAGCATTAATCATATGTGATTCGCCATAAATGAATTATAAATTATATAATATATACATTCACCTCTCATCTCACCAAGGGGCTGGGAGGGCATGACGCAATAAAAAATTGAAGTGCGCTGTAAACATTGTAAAATAATCCTTCTAAAAAATAATATTATTTTTAAAAAGTAAGTCAAACAAAGGCAACCTTCTTCTCCCATTTCCAAAAAGCCCCCATCCAATAAATAAATAAATAAATAAATAAATAAATGCTTTACAGTATGTGGTTTGAAAAATGAACAAAAACACAAGAGGGGTAACAGAGAGAAAAAAATCACATGCCGAGGGCTCCTAATCTCATGTGAATTAAGACTATAAATGCACTGATTATGAAGAGGTTTTCCACAATTTAGCATGTTCTGCTATGCACATCCTTTCAGCAAGACGGATAATTCCCTTTGAGGTGTCTGGACCCCGCAGCACCCCATAAAAGGGGGACTGCACTAATCCCTGCTCCGCAGGTGAGCAACCAACAGACACAGGGGCTAAGATCCAGATCTTAACCAGCCTGATTTAGGCACCTCTCTCTCCTCTCCAGCTGTAGCAACACTGTCCAGGAAAGCTGCGGTCACAGCCCAAGCACTGCCCGTGTCGGCGCTTCTTGGCGCATACGATGACCCGCTCTTGTAGGGGGCCTAAAGCTCATGGGCAATCGTGACCTTACTGAAAATCATCGGAGGAGGATATTCGAAAGCCTGAGTTAAACATCTACACCCAGCTCTGCCCTAGGCTTCTTGCCTCCTGCACAGGTCTTTGCCTGTGCCCACACCAAGGAACAGCGGACGCTGGTGCCTCCTCCCAAACTTCTTCATGGTCGTCAAGAAAAGAATTCAACATCTTTAAGCAAATATTATAAATGAATCAACTTAACAGAAGAAGCTGGCATTTCAAGTAACAGTTCGTGTTAGAATGCTTAGATTCCGTTCTTCAGTGTGATCCGTTATATTTGTTGTAATCTCTTTCAGCAACTGTAACAATAAGAAATCAGGACCAGATTTTTCCCCTACTTTTCCATCCAACTCACATTACAGGTACAGCTTTAAGAATCAAAACATGAAAGTGAAAACACTGCCCGTAAGAAAAACAGGTTTAGATTTTTAAAAACAGTAAACTCCCTGTCTGAGCATATAATACAGGCACAGTTAGATCATAAACACTCTTACAAGGAGGGAAAAGGCAAGTTCTTAAAAGAAAGCAAATACACCAACTGATAATTCTCAAATTACCAGGTTCTGTGTGTGGAAATCCATCATCTCTGATGATTAAGCATGAACTCAGTTCTTCATTGAGTAGACTCTTAATTGTCATTAATTATACCAGAAGCAATCACACAGACAAAATTTAATAGCTGGAAGAAGAAGATGCAGCTGATAATGAAAAATCCTAACACTGTCTCCAAACAATCCCCTTTTCGCCTCACAGCACCAGAGTGGGGCTCTGATTTCACTGCATCCTTTCCCTGCGACCCTAGAGGTTGGCCGTGGAGGCAGGAAGCCTTTCCAAGCCGCCTCCTCAGAAATCCGGACTAATCAGATTGCTACACAGCGCTGCACAAACACGTCCAAATCCTCGCAAGAGAGAAAATTGAGATTTTATGCTGAAGACTGAACTCATTTCACACTGCTATTATCCTATAGTTATGACAGCGGATATCCCTGTTACTTCGGTGAGGAAAATCAAGCCTAGAAATTAAATGAGAATAATGAATCACCACCTGGAAGTTATGCATTCAAACCCTGAATTCTCATATTTAATTTAGTAACCAGATAGTTGTCTTCTTCCAGTGTTGGTAATAAGCACGACCAGGATGAAGCAAACAATTTATTAATCTGGACTGTATCGACCTTCCCTGAACATCAGGTTTTCCCACAGATGGCTACAAAAGTCACCTTATCCTGAAGTACTTCTGCTTCCAATTCCAAGCTCACGTGAAGTGATTTCAGCTTTGCGCAGCAGACTGTAAGAGCAGGAACTATCTGCACCTGCGCAGAGCTGCACCTGTTAACTCTGAAACCTAACAACGTTACAACTAGTGATAGCGTTAATTATTTTGCTACCAGTCATTTTTGGAAAGCATCTAAGTGCTTATCTTCCATAATGCCGAATTGTCCCCATTGTCTCAATTTACACACCTTAAACTCTCATTCTTAATTTTCCCCTGCCCATGTACAGAACCCTCCTAATTTACCTCTGAAAATGTCTAAGGTTTGATAAGTAAATGCAAAATTGATCTGCCATATTGACATGTAAGTCAATATGGTAGACTGAACAGAAAAGCTAAAAATCCTGCATATAGAATGGATTGAATTAGCCATCAAAATAGATAGCACAAAGTTGCCATACTGACTGCAGCATTGAGCATTCCAGGAAAGCCTGGCGCTTTGAGACTTAGGTGAGATTGCCACGCGTTTGCTGCAGCAGAGCTACCAAAATCACTGCGGAGCTCAACCCCCAGGTTGTCAGCAGTGCTCGGTACCTTCCCTGTGCCTGTCCCCGGGGGTTTCTTCTCCTAAAGGATCATCTCCAGCAAGATGTACGGAGTAGGGGGAATGACTGTGCTGCTTACCCGCTCACACAGCGCTGGGCTCGTATTTACACACCTGCAGCTTTCTGAATCCACACTGATAACATTAAAACTCCACGACTTGTTTATAATGAAAAAGGGGTTATTACAGCGATTCATGTTACAGAGAATATCTCATGGGCAACCACCAGCTATGTTTACCATCAAAGAAAAAGTTATCACACAAAGTCACAAAAATCACAGATAATGCAAAGATATAGCTCTCCAAACTGCCTTAGATTTTCTTCTCTACTTTGTTTTTTTTTTATGCTTCTCAACTTTGGCTTTTCTTGCGTTGTCTTTTTCTTTTTTCCCCAACTTAAAAAAAAAATCTTATTGGTGCCTATATGAATATTCTTCCACTTCAGATATTTCATGTGAGAACAGAAGTGTCACTGCCACAGAAAAGGTGAAAGGATATAAATGCAAAAGTATGTTCTTTATTCAAAATAGACTCATTCTACTTTTCTTCACCCCCTAAGTACAACACATAGAAATCCCTTGTTAATGGTACATACATTTTTTATGAACTGGACCCTTCATATTGAGAATTCCAGTTTCTTTTATACTGTATGCATTAGCACAAATATAATCACATTAAGGTCACAAAGACCCTATCAGTTTTCCCTGAATTCATACAACATTTCATACTCACTGTTTGCTGTTAGTGCTGGTGAATGCAATGATGATAAAGGTTACTTACCAGAAGATGGACAGTTGAATGCATTATTATTTCATGTTGGGCAGCTGATCCCTAGCTAAGAAGGGCAGGAGGCTTCTGTAAATTAAACTTCCTTTCTTTCCAATCCTGCAAGCTTACTAAATGCCAGAGAGTGAGCACATTAAAGAACATCTGCTTTGGAACAACAGCTACGGTTTGCCATCTTTCTACAGCTAACTAACATTTCTTTGAGAGGTTTACAGCTCTCTTTGCACGTGTTTTCATTTTTGACAGGGCAGAAGGCGATGTTTTCACCAAAAGCCCTGCTTCCTCCTCATTACCCCCTCAATCGGATTCCTGGATCCTCCCTGCGGAAAGATCCGCTCTGATGGTGTCCTGCGAGGAGCACAGCTGCCTGCACAGTGGTCACATTGCTGGCGTTAAAGGCCACTGAAACCAGACGGCGCGCGTGGCTGGTCTGCAAGGTGCAATAAGGACAGCTCTGTGGGGAGGGGGCAGCATGACCGATATATTTTGCTTTTTTAGGTTACAGTGATAGACTTGCTGGCAAAGGTAGGGTGCAGGAGAGTTCCTGGTGTGATCTAATGAGAGAACTTTTAACTCGATGAAGCATTGACTTACTCCTTGGTGTGGAAAACAGGAGCTGCAGGGTGGGGAGGTGATGAGCATAAAAGAAAATTAATGTCCCACCAGTCCTGCGAGAACCTATTTAGGGGTTCACATCATCCGATTTAGTGAGGAGACAAATTACAGAGACAAGGCCCTTTGAACCCAATGAAAGCTTCAGATACCTGCAACTTCAAGGGAGCCGGTGCTCGGCACAAGACACCCACAATAACTGTAAACTCCTAGCGGGGCATTCTGGCCTGGGAGAGCGGTCAAGGAGCAGTTCATCACTCCTGCCATGGAGTCCACTGTGTGGTTTCCTCCCTGCAGGGCCTTTAACAATTTCCCACTCTCCGCTGTGGTCTTTACACAGCGCTGTGGGCAGCTCCATCAAGTGTCTCATTACAGGTTGTTCAGCTGTTCACATTTACCGAGGCTCTTGAAAGAGCCATCCCACAGAGAGGCATGCTGCAGGAATCCAGTGCAGATCCAGGAGGGAATCTTTAACGGAGGCAGCAACGCGGTAGGCAGCAGACCATGCTCCTAGTTCAGACTAAATCACAGAAGGGGGAAGTCTACATTACAAACCTATTTAGCTGCACATGTCCCCTCAGAAATTCCTAGCTGCAAAAATTCAGCAGCCTCCCCCTCCCAAAGCAGCCTGCACGGGCTGATAGTGGCAGCAGCTTCTCGGGAGGTGGCTCAGCAGGGTGAGCCATTACTTCAAATGAAAGAGTTGGCCAGGAGATGCAGAAACCCAGAGCACGCATGCCTCCAGAGCTTGCAAATCTCCAACTGAATTAACTGCCGCTGCTTTATTATTGGCCCAAATCAATTGTTGCGACTATTTACAAGGGGGGTTTGCTAGGAGTATCCCAAACACTTCGTATTTATCTGTTTTTAAAGAACATTTGGTCTGCAGGTCGTGCCTTGAGAGCAACGCCAAGCCTGACCGCAGTGAAATCAAGGTCAAAGCTGCTGCACACAGCAAGGGCTCTTGGCCTCCCCCGTTCCGTTCCCTCCTTCCCCTGCAGACCAAAAACTGAAAACACAAAAAAAGAACTGAAATGGAACAAGCAGTCACCGTAATATCAGGCCTGCCTCACTAAACTGAGCAGCTACAGTCTCCAGCAGCCACCCAAATGGTCTTCTCACGCACTAAAACAGTTCTGCAGGGAAATAAAGAACCAAGTGGCTTACAAACCTTTGGACATTTGTCCTCTAATCTGTTGATCTTGCCTTTGCGTCAGTTAAACTCCCACTGGATTTCATACGTGTTGGGTGAGTTCGTTGGGAAAGGCTTAGGAATGGAGCACCGGGTAGGGTTAACAAGCTTTGCACATACCAGGCACATATCAGAGGAGAAGCCTAACACAGGGAAGCTCTCCCGGCTGCTGACACCTTGTCGTGGCAGGACCTCTTTGCAACAACATATCGTGCGGGAAGGAAATAAGCAAAAAGAAGCCGCAGGACTTAGCTTTGCCAAAATACCCAGTGGCAAGCAACTTGCTTCAGGGAATGAGAGAGGGCACTGTGATACGCCCTAATAGGATTAAATTATATGGAATAGGCGAACTGCTTGTAATCCATGAAAATGCTTGCGTTCGTATATATATGTAAGCCTTGCTATATAAAGATACATATTTTTAAACAAATTAGTTTCTTACATAGCTTTCATTTTTATATTATTGTTCTGTTTATATTTTCAGCATTACAGTAATTGAAAAATATCTACTGGTAAAAGATGCTATTAATTTAAGTGCATTCATAGTGTGTTATGTCACTAATAGACTTAGGTAACATTATTCTTTTATCCTTTTTACAAAGCATTATTTTATTGTCCTCTCATTTCTAAGATTTTACTTCCACTTAAAGTCAAGTAGAGTGAGGGCTTTGCAGAATTCTATTATATTATTGTCCTGTCATTATTCTAACCCCATTACACAACAACACAAAACCAGCATCAGCTTCCATTTGTCATATTATTTCATAGAATCATAGAATCATAGAATGCCTAAGGTTGGAAGGGACCTCTAGAGGTCATCTAGTCCAACCCCCCTGCACACGCAGGGCCACCTAGAGCACGTGGCACAGGGCTGCATCCAAGCGGGTCTTGAAGATCTCCAGAGAAGGAGACTCCACAACCTCTCTGGGCAGCCTGTTCCAGTGCTCTGTCACCCTCACTGTCAAAAAATTTTTCCTTAAGTTCCTGTGGAACTTTTGGTGTTTCAGTTTGTGGCCATTTCCTCTTGTTCTGCCACTGGCCACTACTGAAAAGAGGCCGGCCCCATCCTCCTCACTGCCTCCCTTGAGGTACTTATAGACACTAATTAGATCCCCTCTCAGCCTTCTCTTCTCCAGGCTGAACAGGCCCAGCTCCCTCAGCCTTTCCTCATAGGGCAGATGTTCCAGGCCCCTGACCATCCTCGTGGCCCTGCGCTGGACTCTCTCCAGCAGCTCCACATCCCTCTTGTACCCCCTCAGACTATGCGTACGTGCCTACTAAACATAATTTGGAGTGGGATAGAAAAGTAAAAGTATTTCTAAAGAAAATTCCCTAATTCTGCATTTCTGTGAGAGCTGCACTGTCTGGTTGTGAACCACCGAACCCTGCAGACGAACCTAGCTGTATTGGCAGAGGATAAGGTGATGCGCAGAGGGATGTGCACAGACAGACCCAAACACCTTTGTTTGCGCTCCCAGGTGACAAGACGTGAGCCGCTCTGGCTGGGGACGCCGTGCAGCCGTGTTCACATAGTGCTCTGTGCCCCCCGGGCGTCCTTGGCCTGGCACGTGCCACGTGCCACGTCACTGCCCCAGAGCCGGGCTGACCCTGGCCTCGTGCCTGCCCACCGAGGAGCTGCAGGGAGGGCCCTGGGCCCTCCTTTCCTGCAGGCCGGATCTGTCCTCCTTCCCTATGGGCCAACCCATCGCCAACCCATTACCATCACCAAAAGGTCCCTGCCCTTAATGTCATGGTGCACACTGGCTACTGATGGAGATCCAGAAGGAAAGAACTTTTGGTAACTACCAAATACATAGCCCCAAGTGAGGTTCTTCTCACAAACAGTCACCCCAGCAGCAATCGCCCATCTTGCTCGCCTCACTGTTCTGCGGGGTCTGTTAATTAATTTCTTCCACTACTTACCCTTAGCTGAAGGTCCTTCAGCAGAGCACTGGGAGAGAATACACAGGCAATAACACACAATGGAATTTAAGCTCAGCAAGAGATGTCTAG
Organism: Crypturellus undulatus; assembly: GCA_013389825.1. Taxonomy (NCBI): domain Eukaryota; kingdom Metazoa; phylum Chordata; class Aves; order Tinamiformes; family Tinamidae; genus Crypturellus; species Crypturellus undulatus. The sequence continues at coordinate 348,066 of VWPW01018033.1, forward strand.
ATTCAAAGCTCAATCCTGGCTAAAACACACTAAAACAAAACAAAAAAGTGCTTATATCCATGTTTCTCAGCTGAAATGGCATTTAAAAGAGTTTCCAGAGTAAATCCAGTCCTTTAACATAATTGTATAAATGCAACTCATAATCCCTTGTATACTAAAGAAAAAGATGCAGTAGGTTTTGCTCCAGTCTTTCTGAAACACAACACTTGTACATGTATTGTACATGTATTTAGCATGTGCACTCTTATAATATCACTGTTTTCATTTAGTATTACTCGAACGACTTTCCTCTGAAGAGTATCTGTGGACACCATGACTCCCTAAAAGATAATAATGGATAAACATCAGCTTGAGAAATTCCGGTCTATATTATTTATGAAGCTGCAATTCTCCTGTAAATAACCCAGTTGTTAAAATGATATGTATCTATGTAATTGAGTCTTCTGTATACAAATAAATAAGGCTTTATTGCAATGTCAGAAGTTAACAGACCAGTCAATAAAATCAATAATTCACTTTTTCTTGCTTATATATCTAACTTTTCTCCACCTTTCCTATGTCCTCTGTTTGTTCTGGTTTCATATTAACACTCCAAAGGATATATAGTTCTTATGATATTGTTTAGTAAATGGTGATCTGAAGAAAAGACTGAAGAAACACCGCCTCAGCAATTTAATACGGTGCCTACTTAATGTGTACTTTAACATACACCTGTCTGATGTAAGTGAATAAGAAAGCAAATGTCCTGATCTATATATTAGAGTGCTAGAGATTTTTAATGTGAACAGCTACGTGGAGGTCTAAGTAAATTACATTCATATTGATACATTTAGCTAAAAGTGCTCCAGGCCTGTATTGCATTATCCTATAACTGCTGTCAAAACAACACTGCCAGATTATAACTGTGCTGCTTATGCCTCTATGGTTAAGGTTGTGTCAGCGTTTCCATTATACTTCCCATTTCCCAGATGTTTATAACTTGGCCGTAAAATTTGCTTTGGTCTGAAAATTGGTGAACCAGAAGCCAGATCCTACAAATCTTTACTCAAGAAAGTTGACCATTTTATTTCAGTGGGAGCATTTCCATCAGCTGGGTCCCTCCAGATCTGATCCAAGGTCAAAGCTTATGAGCCTCAGTGTTCTAGTGTTCTATTTTCTTAATGAACAGAGGACTGGTCCCTTTAAAACATTGTTTAATAAAAAAAAAAAAAACACAGATCTGGAAGCACTAGAAAATAATACTTGATTTTGTGATGTGATTAGGCCCTTAACTTGATCATCTCTTGTTTTCAGTACTTAGAAAAAGAAGAAGAATTAATGGCCAAGCCACTGCAATGTAAAAACTAGCCTTGGGGCATACACACTAAATTTTATTCCACTAATTACATTTTCTTGTGGATTTTCATCTGGGATCTAGCAAATCGCCTAAACAGGGTAAAATTGGGATGGCTCCAAATGAGCCATTTTTGCCTATCAGGAATACAACCGTGTTCACAAAAGCTATCTTATTATGTATGCTCCATACAGGCTCTCCATTCAAAAATATTTTAACAGATGTCATGCTGGATAAATATAATGGCTCATCTGAGGTTTAGAAACACTTTACTCACAGTAGCCACGAATTTGGGCAGCATTTTTCAAATTGAGTTAAGCCCTTAATACACACCCACGGGCTTACTTAGACTTATAGATACAATATCTTCTTCCTTCGCCCTCCTTAGCTGGGTGAGCGTGTGATCTGTTATTGATGAAAATTCTCCTTTTCTGACGCTGCACTCTCGGTTCACTGCTGAAATACATCCTAACCTTGCATTTGACTTTTGGATAAATTCACTGTGGAGCACTGCTCGAGGGACACCAGCGGCTCGTTCCTGGGGAAGCTGACGGAGCGCAGCCCTAAGCAGGAGGTGACACGACCGCGTGCACGAGTGACACGTCACCCGTGAGCCCGCATGGTGGAGGGCGTTGTGTCCTGCCCGCTGCAACCCGGCGCGAGGCCTGTGGAGCAGCAGGAGCATCAGACACCCCCGCTCACAGGCCGGGGACCTCTGCGCTGCACGTGAGGGAAGAGAGGTCACCCACCGGCCCACCCCTGCCCATCATTTTTAGCAGGGGGTTGATCCCTCTGCAAGAGCCTTCCCAGGATCATCTCCCTGAAATATTAGGCTGGTGTCACCACCTGAGGTAGAGGCAGGGCAAGGGCCACGACTCTCTAATCAGTCTCCATCCCTTCCTAGAGACCTCTGCCCTGCACATCGCAGAAGTAGGGCAAGCAAAGCAGCACAGGGCACCGCACCGAGCGTGACTCTCTCTACCATCCCCGGGGAAGGAAGCAATGTCACAGCAGAGCTTCAGGTTCCCCCACTGTGTTGCTCTCAATAGGTAGAGAAAAAAAAGAGTTTTAGTCACTGGAAAATATAATGAGAATATTCATGTTTCATTCCGAGGTAAAGTGAGCACTAGCTTAACCTTCATTCATTTCCTTTTGAAGCACACAGTTCTAAAGAGGGAGGCAAGAACCTGCCTGCGATTTAAACTGCTATGGCCACAAGACTAGAAATATACGGGTGTGAGGAGCAAATTTACGATTCCGAGCTCCTTCTCTGCCACACTAGTGATTCTTGAGTGTCGCAGTGCAAATCACACCTCCTTACACAAAGCACTTCAAAGGTCCATGGCTTCTTAATTTCAAAGATTTCCTGTAATCCTTACATAAGTTCTGCAGATACTGGGGACAAAAGCACTCCTGCAGGCACCTGTGCATTCTTCTCTGGGGCTTTTCACTAGGGCCACATCCTTCCCGAAGTGCTGGCCACACTTAGCACCTGCGAGACTTTTCACATAGCCCAAGATTGCCAAAGGAAAGGCTTACGCCAAGTTAAACAAGTTCTGGCTAAATGATAAAATGACAGAGAAAGTATTTGGTTCTGAAGTCTTTAAACCCTGGAGCACAGCTCTTAGCACCTTGTGGTACAACATTGTTCTGGTTTGGCTGGCCTGCACTGGCTGACCATACAATAGAGCACAGTAGCCTATTCACTAGACTCTACAGACCCCTCATAAATTGTGGCCTAACACTCTTCTAAGAATGAGTCAGTCTCAGGAATTCAATCACATTCCCAGGTTCCTCTTTCCTGTTCAAATCCATCTTCCTCCGTGCAGTTTTCTTCCTCTTTTATGAGAATCTTTGGACAACCCCCCTGAAACACTGACTTCAAGAACAATAAAAATGTGTGGGGTTAATTGCTCATGTGTTTTTTTTATAAAGGCAGAGTGTTTGTTGAAAATATATGTTTTTCTCTCAGTAAGCAACCTGATTAGAAGGACATTTCAAATAAATAGAAAAAAGAAACCCTCAAATGGCAGAATGCAAGACAACCTTCAAACTACTTTCAGAGCATGTCTTTGTACTCTGAATAAAAAATATTTTTCAGTAAAATGTGAACAGGGCACGAGAAGAGAGTAGAGGGATGACAGATCCTGCTACTAATGTTGTTGCTTTAATAATATAATACCTAAAAGATATCAGTGTGTGGTTTGAGACTGCAGGCCACGTACGCTACTCTCTCTCATGCTGGAATGGAGAGAAAAATTTCCCCTTATTAGGAACAGCTCATCTTCCAAGGATAGTTTCCTCCACCTCAAAGATAAATATTTTTAAACACTATGTCATATTCACACTCTTCTACTGCACTTATAAAAGACATAAATATCTTAATATTGCAATACTATTATACAGTGCAGTAAGAATCAGCATAACAACATCCATCAGAAAGGACAACTTAAAAGAAAAGCATTGCATTTTCTGTAGGAAACGATACATAATGACCATTGACTAGGAATGGATCAATCTGGCTCCACTGGAGCAGCTGCATAATCATTCAAAACAGCAGTAAGTACAAGCTCTGGTGAGGGAGTTTTCTTCTCAATGTCATCTCATTTTATCTTTCAGCAGGGCTGAAAGTCATGCCAAAAATATCTAAATACAGCTTTCTCTCCTTGTCCCTATTCTTAAAAGCTTTAATTGTATTAATAACTCTTAACTGGTTGGCAATTTTCAGCTGCATCTTATTGTACTACACCCATCTATAATCACTACAAATCCTATTTTTCTATGGGTTTACACCTTTTGCAATGAAAGAACACCCTCCAACAAAATGACAATCTGTGTCTTAAAAGGAAAAGTAGGGGTTTAAAATGTTTTGACATTTAAATTCTACACAATTGATAGGAATACTAAAATGTTTTCATTATTGTCATTCTTTTCTTTTAATATACTTTCAAATAACATATTTGGTGATTTCAAAAAAACAGAAGCTTCGAGAGAGAGGGGCCGGATCTTTGGATCCAACCAAACTGTATTCTACAAGGAACCAGAGAGTTTTCCACCATACTTCTAGTTTGTAATCCAACAGACAATTTGATTCCAAACCAATATTAAAATTTAACTAACCCAGAGTTTCTCTACCTAGCATTACTTTGTGGTCATTCCCCAGGGGTATGAAGAGATGCTCTGCAACAGTGATGACGAGGAGTACCAAGTACCAAGATCAATGCCAGAACCATGCTAAGTCAGCTCTTAGTCTCCTTGTGCCACTGAGGAACAGCAAGGAAGTCAGAAGAGTGCACGTGATTTTACTGAGTTTAGGAGATGTGGGGTTTTCTGCTATTCATTTTGTTTGCTTAAAAAAAAAATAGACACCAGACTAGAAATGCACAAAGCTGGATTGTTTGCACTACTGGTCTCAGTACAGCAAGCACCTAGTAGGCTGCAGTTGTTTCCCAACCTTTCTCGGTCTGTGATCTCCTGAACGTTTTCCAGAGGAGGTGTGGAATCATTCATATGTTTTTAACTGAGTATAGCGGTTTGTTTTTCCAGGAGCCAAGTCCACAAAACGAAGATAAAAACAGCTTCCTACATCCTTGAGGAAATTCACAGGTTCAAGTCCCATTCATTGTCCCAAACTTGCTTTACAGCTTTTGTGAGTTTTGCATCACAAAGCTACAGGGCATTTCTCCTTGTGAGGGCTGCCAGCAAAAATCAAGGACTTATGATTCACCTTTAATAAACACCAAAAAATACTAATGATGTGATAATGGTGATTAATCACATTATTAGCACAAAAACTCTTCTACTTAGTTTACCTTAGAGGCCAGAAGAGAATTCACATCTCAAACCGAGCAGTCAAATGTAAACCCCAGTCTGAGGTTTACAGATTCATTATCTGATTTATCCCATTTATCTGGTAGACCTGTGCAATCTCCTCCCCACTGTGGCTGCCACAGAGACGGACACCTGGGAGTGTGTTGGAAGCCACTGCCCTCATCTCTGTAAATAATGAGGGCTCTTTTAAACAGCCCATCTCTAAATTTTTCCTGTATCAAACTCCCATCCTCTGTGGATTAGACAACAGCAGTAAACACTGAACTAGGGAATACACTGTGAAGTGACTTTTCTTGTGTGAATTTTCCATGCTCTGCCCCCTCAGCTGGCAACATTGCAGAAATACTCCAGCATGGACAGAATCTATTCTTTAGCATTTCTTTGAGCCCATCATCACAGTATTAAGTGCACTTCAATAGTGCAAAATGCATTGGCCTTTTTACTGTCCCCTAGGCTCAAAAGTTTTCGCAACCACTTCGCATCCGGTTTCCCCAAAGTCCGTTTCTTTGGTATTCCCTATCATTTATATACATTATATATACTCATAGCCATTTCCACTAGTCCCCTTGTGTCACCAGGTAACCCTCTACTTTCTCCCCAAGGCTCATGACTCTGGTAAGCTGTTCAGGTCCATTCACGCCAAAGAGCCAAGGCAAGAGAATGTGTAGGAGCACACTCCCCTGCTATCTTCAGAGATGCTAGTCCAAACCACTTTCTGCTCAATAAATTACAAATAACAATGACAACAACCTCTATTACAAGCAGGCTGATTAGCAAAGTGTTAATTTCCATCCCTGTCAGCCAGTTCATTAGCAATGACAGTGCTCCATGAAGTCTTTCTATGAATTTTCCTTACTATGGTTTACACTATTGCAGGCATTTTGTGTAGCTGCTTCTTGTCTAAATAGTATGTAATTATTATCAGGTGATGATAACCTACAGATGATGAGCACAGGATGGACAAAAAAAAAAAAATACCTCTGCAATTCCTTTTCCTCCAAAAGACGAAGCCAGCAGTGAAATACTTGCTCCTGAATTTCAAATCCCATAGTTGAGCTGTAAACCAAAGTGCTCCAATGGATCACCAAAACGGATGAAGCCTGTAAGGGTCTGACTGTCCACCAGCTCTGCTGAGATTTTACAGATTTGGCCCTGGCATCCGTTAGATTAGGCAGACACACAGCAACATCTGTTCATATTCCCTTTTGAGCCTACACATTTAATTTCAGTATCGCTAGTCCAAGTCCACCTTCACAGAGATAGGGATTAAGTGACAGCCAAACAAAACCCCTTCTACATGCATATTTTTATGCTTAAACATCATGTCCTTTGCAAGGGAGGTGAAGGTGCTAGAGCAGGTTTTTCTGCACACAGTCCACATGTTTATACTGCCCTGCATCTGCAACACCAGGACCTTGCATCACTCTTCAGGCACCTGTGTGGTGACCAAACTCAGCTCAGGGAAACAATATATTGGGTGGATTGGGCAGAACACAACCTGAATGTTCTTCTCTGTGGGATGGGCTCCTTGACCTGACTCCCTGCAGGGCCCAGGGCAGAAGGCACAGCAGGGGCAAGGGGGAGTGACGCAGCTTAAGCTACTGCAGGTATTAATGGCAACTTCTGCAAGAGAGGACTCACCTTTGAGCATCCACTGATGTAAACAGTTCTAGCACATACAGGGGCTTACACTGATAGCGCACTACATTCGACTAGGCACTTTTATGATCCTGACCATAAAACCTGATCCTGTGAGATTCTAGTCTGGAGGACGTAACTGGAACAGCAAATGTAGGCCCTGCATTTCAGTTCACAGACACATGGTAATAGAGTCGAAACACCTCTGTAAGGTTCCCTGCCTGCTTTGGATTCCTGTATGTTCACTCCAGGGGACACAAAAGCTTGGCCATGTAAACTGTATTCAAAAATCCCTCTTCTCATGGAGCATTACTTGCCTCCAGATACCACAGGAGAGCAGTGCAGTGCCTTTTCCTGGGGACAGCAGCACACCTTTCACCAGAGCAAGCAGAACAGGCATGTCCAGCCACACAGAGGCAGAGCTTTCTCAGGCTGGCAGAGTGTGAAGCGTTGAGCTTGCACATGACGCTGGCAGCAGGCCAGCAGATAAGATCCCGAGCAGCAATGTGTGTTCTAACAGACGTGTCTCAATCCGTGCTCAAACCGACAGGCTCCCGACGGAGCCGCAGTCTTCCCCAGCACGTTCCTTGTTGACACGTCACTCAGCTCCATGTGGGCCAACACACACGTTGTTCACAGGGAGCTCGTCCCGGTTCTGAGAGCTCCGCTGCTTTTTTTTCCAGCTCTCCTGATTTTGTCCTAAAAAAGGGAGCATCTAGATGATTTAACACATGCCTTTAAAGTCAAACTACAGTTTTGGCCCTGAATAAGGCACATGTGCTCTGCAAGGGGAATTATTGCTCTCCAAGAGGTTTACTTTGTCCTCACAGCCAAGAATTCCCTTATTTTTAGGGTACAACACAAAGTTAATTCAATACAGTAGGAAAGACTTCCATAGATTGCACGTTAGCATCCAGGTATATTGTACTGAATACCAAGAGCACAGGCAGACAGTGCTGTTTGCAGGGGTCCTGGCAAGCCTTCCTCCTGAGTGCTGAACATCTCCTACTGCTACCCTGCAGAACAGACCCGCATTCCATCCACTTCTGACTTCAATATTTTCTTCAGACATGCTCTCATCATTCCTGGACCTAGCAATCTTGCGATCCCCTCTTACCATAAATTTGTCATGTACTTTAAAGTGCCTTGGTTTTTAGATCTGTAGCAGATACTAGCAGACCATTCAAACTAGACAGAGAAACCACCACTGCTTAAAAACAGCCTAACATGAAGAACATAAAAAACATACTTCCACATCACTGCTAGCCACGGTGAGAATTACTCAGCAAAGCCACTCGTATGACTGCCATGGCCAAACTGCACGCAGATCCTTTGCTGTGCTGTTGTATGTGCAACACATATACAAGTTTCCAGGGTCTTAATCATGCAGCTCTATTTATATTTGAAACCCTATATCCTGAATGTTAAAACTGCCCCTGTTGGGTAGTAATATCCCAAATTAATCCACACACAGAGAAAGGAAAATCACATGCATGTTAGCCTAGGCACTTATTTTTCCTTAGCTATCCATGATCTATGAAAATTCTCTATGGATCTCAGGTTATCCCCAGATGAAGACTCATTCATTTGCTGTATTCCCAAGAGAACCAAGGAAGTGATGACTAGGAAAGAAAATAAGCAAACATGGCAGACTCCTTACTATGTTCCCCTATATGCAATCTACACAGAGAAAACACAGATTAAGGGAAAAAAAAAGAATTCATCAAAGTTTTGGAGCATTTAGAGGCTCTACAGTCAGGTACAGTAAGATATGGTTCTAACCTGAAGAATACATTCTCTGTGGCTTAACTCAGGCAACCCAAAATAACAAGCAAGTTCAGCTATTCTCCTGCATCTTTTCATTTAGACCAGTGAGACTGGAGAAGAAATAAGATGTCATTGAAATAAGATGATGTTGATGTGGACCTTAGGCCCAGCGTACACACTGGCCATGATCCTGGCAGGACTGTCCCATCCACGACGACGCAACAAATTCATGTTAGAACTGGAACTGACCCTTCCTTCATGAACCACTCACTGTCTTCGGCTCAGCCTTGAGCTTAAATGAAAGCAAAAATGAACCACAAAATCAGAACAAGTATGACCAGCTGAGGAGCACAAAACTGAGTGATGGCAGTAAAAAGTTCCATCGCAGATAAATGCAACTATTTTTCCCAAGAAACTTGAAGAAAATGCAGCTGATCACTGAAACACAGAAAACTGAAACACAATGAAACATGTTCCATACAAATCGAAGAGAAACATCTGATTAGACACTTTTAGTTTTTTTGAGTTCATAGAATCATAGAATGCTTAAGGTTGGAAGGGACCTTCAGAAATCATCTAGTCCAACCCAGCCTTCTCTTCTCCAGGGTGAACAGGCCCATCTCCCTCAGCCTCTCCTCATAGAGCAGATGTTCCAGGCCCCTGATCATCCTCGTGGCCCTGCGCTGGACTCTCTCCAGCAGCTCCACATCCCACTTGTACTGTGGGGCCCAAAACCGGACACAGTGCTCCAGATGTGGCCTCACCAGGGCTGAGTAGAGGGGCAGGATCCCCTCCCTCGACCTGCTGGAGACGCTCCTCTTAATGCATCCTAGGACCCCATTGGCCTTCTTGGGGAAGGCCTTCTTGTCCCCCAGGGGACTGACCCCTGGGGGACACTGCTCAACACAGGCCTCCAACTAGACTCCACACTGCTGATCTATGAGCTCTGAGCTCTGTCATCTAGCCAATTCCCAATCCACCTCACCGTCCACTCATCCATCCCACACTCCTGGAGCTTGCCCAGGAGGATGTTGTGAGGGACGGTGTCAAAAGTCTTGGTGAAGTCCAGATAGATGCCATCCACCCCTCTCCCCTCATTTATCCAGCTGGTCATCCTATCATAGAAGGCTATCTGTTTAGTCAAGCATGATTTCCCCTTGGTGAATCCATGCTGACTAGTCTTGAGCACCTTCTTGTCCTCCATGTGCCTGGAGACAATGGCCAGAATGAGCCGTTTCATCATTTTCCCGGGGAAGGAGGTGAGGCTCACTGGCCTGTAGTTGTCCGGATCCTAGTGTGACATTGGCCTTCTTCCAGTCCTCTGGCACCTGCCGCGTTCTCCAGGATCTTTCAAAGACAATGGAGACGATGGCTTAGCTATGACATCCTCCAGCTCACGCAGCACTCTCAGGTGCATCCCATCAGGGCCCATCCCATCAGAGTATTTTTGGTTTTTGTTTTTAATCAGTGATAATAAATATCATATCCCAAAGGGACCAAACCTTGCCTGAAGCTACAGCAAGGTCTGTTCAAAGCTGTGAATCCTCCCAGCGCCACCCGTGCTTCTCCACTCAAAAATGCAGGATGCCTCTTCTCTTGGGGCAGAACTGGAGCTCTGACAGGGCTCAAACTCCTTCCCCAGCAGCCTCCATCTCCGACGCTGTGCAGAGCACATGAGCACTCTGATCAGCGGGCAAGATCGTTCTGCAGTCATCCGAGGCATTTGTCAAGGGGCTGTATTTAAATATGCATTGTTTGCAACAAAGGAATAAAGCTATGAAAGGTTATTAGAAAATTAAATGCAGCTATAAATTAATTTCTGTAATCACTATGCATTAATATTTAATATATTTATTTAAAGGATAAATCTCCTCAATTCCCTAGGCATCCTGCATTTAATAATGTGGAAACAGCTTATCTCCTTCTTGTTGCTGAGACTAGATTTGTAATAACTAGTAATGTTAAATGTATTTTTTAAAAATCAATAATAAATAAATACATAAACAGTTCCCCCCAGAATGCTCCTGATGTTATTTACAAAATTAAAAAAAAAAAAAAGAATGCCAAGGGACGTTATAACCATTTCATTACTACTTTCCTAATTGTATATGGTGGAGCTGCAGAACTAGTTTATTGAAATTGAAATTTTTGGAACAGATTCTCCCCATAGACATTAACAATAAGCATCCTATGCAATAACACAGTATTTACTTAATGTAATATAAACATTATATGCACCAAGCTTTAAACATCCTTTGGTTTCTCCCTGCTGGAATTGGACTTTTTTTTTAACATTCTCGTGTTCTGCCACTGCATTGAATCAAATATCTAATTTAGGACTGTAAAATACAATATTCCCATATTACAATAAATAAAGATACATTCAGAAAACACACACACACACAATTCGTATGAGGATAAGCAAGACTACATTTAATAAAGTGGAAATAAAGCAGCCTCTTGTAGGAAATCTGAAAGGATTTTAACGCACAATATGAAAGAAATTGCTTCTGTTTCCCACTGTGTTCCTGCAAATAACTAAGCTGAGACTATACAGTTCTGCTTCCACTTACTTCCCCTTAGCAGGTGTATTTTACTCATACAAGTAGCTCCATTTATATAAAGAAGTATTTTTACTTAAATACATAGTCTGATACAATTAAGATGGCTCTCTGAGGAAAGCAGGTCACATTTTAGTTTGCAGGAATTAACACAATAGCAATTAATCATGAGACTAACTAGCGGTCACCTGCGTCTCCTCAGGGTAACATTAAGTCAATGCAAGAAAAAGCCCAGTAAAAACAAAAAGGCTGGACCCTCATTTGTTTTCATGTTTTTGTAGCAAATAAAGAAAACCCAAGATAGTAGTACTATTATTACTAATACTGCAAAGGCCTTTTTTAGGAAGGAAAGGGGATTTGGGGAAAAAATTATTGATGGGTTTTAGTGACATTTTCTTCAGGCAATTCAAACATCGTAGCTAGAAAATTCTTTTTTAACTCAGAATTCATTATTTCTTCAATGAAAGGACCAGGTGGATCCACTGATACTTCCAACAGTTAAAATAAGAGAAATCAAAGGGGGAAAAAAAAAAAAGACAAAAATTTTAAAAAGGAATGGGCAAAGTTGTTAGATTTTGCTTCTCTATATACAGTGCTATTTACACCTGCCAGCAATAGCATGAGGACTCCTTAAGAGGCCATTCTCAGTCATCTTGCCCTTATAAAGTTTTGTAAGGCAGTGGGACAAAAAAAGCATAATAATGCAGGCAGGGCTAGCGGGAACTCACCCATGGATGTGAGCGATGGCTGCGGGACAAGGACCATTTGGCTACACGCGAAGTACTGGTTTATCACAGAAAGACGTGCATGATGCCTTTAAAACAGTAGTACGCTCAAAGAGAAGAATTAAAAACAGGAAAAGAGAAGGGGAAAATGCAGTCCATCATTGAATTTAATTATGCTTCCTCCTTAATTGGTCCGTCCTCACATAAAACATCAAACAGTGGGGAGGCAGTGAGTTAAAAGTCACCAAAGACGATTAAGAAGGAAGCAAACCAGAACAGAAGTGACGAGCAAAACACATGCAAAACAACACTAATGAAAGGCTAATGCCAAGGGCATGTATGTAAAAGGCACATTTTGTTACTCAGACTGACTTTTCAGACCGTAGTACAAGCCTTTTGAAGGAGGCTGGACATTTAACAAGTTTTGTTTTATTCAGTAAAACACTAAGTTTTGGAAATAACATAATTGTCCTGATCCTTCTGCCCCTCTCTATTTTTTTTTAATTTTTTTTTAAGTGTAAAATTATCCTCATAGCATCTCATGTGCAGAAATGCAAGCTCTGTTACACAAGTGGAAATGCAATCCACTCTTTCTGCCTCCCCTTAGTTTATATTTAAGGATCATTCCAAGGGATAAACAGTGACAATGGAAACGCTCCTCTAAAAGTCCCCTCCATTGTCGCATCTTCAAATAAGATTTTGCGATGTGCAGTAGTTATTTGTGCTTTGTTGCAAAGGTGAGTTAAAGCACGCAGACCCCATCAATGGTTTGTTTTTAAACAACCATTTACCTCCTGTAAATCATTCATCCCAGGAACCTGGAGCACTTCCAGAGTGATAGTAGATTCAAGAAATTAATTGAAGAGGGAATTGCAGTTTTATGCCTTTAACTTATTTTCCTTTTTTAAGTCTACCATCAATATAAATTGAGAAATAAGGAAAAGGCCTGGATTGCAGCACTTTCCTTTTATTTTGGTGTAGCCAGCATTTCCACAACCCCCCTCCATAATCTCTTAAAAATCTAATAATAAAATATAGCTGTAGCTGGAATGTGAAGAGAAAATATTTTCAGAATTGCCCCACAAATCAACACATTTTCAATATATGTGTGCTGGACGGATGAGATGCAGAGAAAGGATATTTAGAACATATACAGGAGGATCCCATCTATCACCAGCATAAAGAGGTGAAATCCGCTTGGGTTAATCCTGCCGCAGCACGGAGAGCCTGTAAAGAAACGAAATTCCTACCCAAGAGCACCAAGAGCGCCGCACTCTCCACTCAACTTTCATCAGTGGGAAATTAGCGTGTGGTATTAAATACACCTCCAACCCAGGGGGGGAGCCTCAGCAGCGCCTCGCCGCGCTCCATGTACAGCAGCAGCCGCGAGGGCAGGGCACCCGCGGGGAGCCTGCGATCTCCCCATGGGAGCAAATCTCCCTGTTCTCATGACCTGAGAGGCACCCGGTGCACAAACGCAAACGCCTTGCTCCTCTTTGCCCGTGGGTATATTCCCATCCCAGGAGCATACTGAGGCAGCTGGAAATAACCTGGTGGACTCACCACCAGTTTAGCCAAGGGTCCTCCCAAGGGAAGGCTGCATGAGATGAGTTTTGGGATGTTGGCTATTTGTAAATGGCCAGCAGAGCTGTTAAATAACAGCACACTTTAGAGCAGCGCTGTATTTCAAAACTCAATGCCAAGCCTGGTTACCGATCTAATTTCTTCATGTCTTTCTCTTTTCTCCTTTAATAAAGAAAAGTGTATTTTAAACTAACAGGTGATCCTACAACTCTGCCACACTCCAAAGCTCATAAAATATCCAGAATTCAGTAGCTCCATCTTTGTACAGAGATATGCAACTTCTAATCTGGTTTGCCTCTCCAGAATTGGGTGTTTAGGATGGCTTTGTATTGGATGGATATGAGGGCTCATGTGCCCTTAAGAAGATTTTAAGTGAAAATATCAGAGCAAACACATCATTCTTGTTGCACTTGAATTTGTTTCCAGTAAGGCCAGTGAGAGAAGCTCCGGTGGGCGCAAGCAGGGGCCACATCAAACCATACATGTAACAAACTCAGCAGCGCCCTTTCCTTTGGAAGCTCTTCCTTGCCTGGGTATGTAGTGCAGTCAGGAGATGACAGGGAAAACTATGGCCTTTTAAAGTTGTAAAGCAACTTAGTAAAACTTAAAAATGCTCTCCTTCACAAGACAACAATCTAAATTTCTTTAAATACGGGATGTTCTGAGTCTTCTGTCTGTACCAGCTCTGTTCTCTTTTCTATCCCTCTTAGTTACAGGCCCCCACTGCCAGAAGAATGGCAGCACTTGGACAGGAGGGGCCACTAAAGCTGCTTTCTATAATCTAGTGTTGGGATGTGCAGCGACACGACTTGTTTTGCCTGCTCCCCTCTTGCCTGTAAAAACACAGGGATGGTGGGAGGAACTCCAGGATTTGAAAACTGGGAAAATTCCACTTTCCTAATGAGTCGATCCCTTTTTATTACTATTGCCATGACTGTCTGTAAAAAGACAGATGAGAGCATTCTCTTACGCCCCAGAAATCAAGAGGGGCACCGCAAGCCGGGCAGGGGAAGGCAGAGCGCAGGGCAGAGTAGGAGGATCAGGGCTGCCTCTGCCAGGAGGAGGCACAAGGTCCAGGGTGCTGCAGGAGCCACCCACAACCACATGTAACCAGCCCCAATCGACTGCCAATGGAGACTCGAACAACGCTGAGACGTTCCCTCGCAATGCGCTCATGGGGTCTGACAAAGCATCGGCCGTAGCTTGGGCCGCTGGCTGCTTCCATGATACAAACGCTACAAAGCAGTAAAATGTAATAAAGTGAGAGGGAGGGTCCGAGACACTCGTGGACCAGAATAACAGGCAGCAGCTTTTCGGCACATAAAACATTTTAAAATCTCTGAAATCGCCCAGTAGACACTTCACATCAGTGCTCTTATGTGAGTGTTGAGTAGCCCTCTTGTCGCATTAACAGGTAGTGTACATAAGAAAAGAAAGTGAAAAGCTTTTTGACCAAAGCAGAGCTAGAAATAGGATTCAGAATTTCCTGGCTAGCAGTGCCCCTGCTCCAAACACTAAACTTTTCATACAATAGCTAAGGAAGCTCTATGCATGTAGCACTAATCTTATCTCGATGCTGGAAGAAAAACAGATCAATATAGTATTCATAAGCTGATGTATGACTAAAGTATTGATGCATTTTTTCTTGTGTATATCAATGTCTTGCTATGTCTATTTTACTTGCCGCTCTGTGTATGCAAACTATATACCATATTTCTAACACTCTTCCGTCCTCTAGAATGAGAAGAGAAAAAATTAAAAAAGGGGTTCAAATGAGAAAACTTCTGCTCATCAAAAACATGGTAATTTCAGAACTGTAGGATGCAGCCCTACCAGAAACTGAGCTCCACGACGGTCACAAAAACTGGGAACACATCTTGGAAATATTCAATGCCTAGCAGGATCAGGCCCAAACACTCTTTTCTTTCTCTTGTCCTCATTTTTCAAAAATGTTATAACTCTTGGGGGAAGCTCCATTTTTTTTGTTCTGGATTTATACAGCACCTACCACAAGGAAACCTGTGGCGCCAAGACTGGGACTACAAAGCGCTAATACAACAACAGCTGACTTTCTCCAAGTTGGCCAATAGTACTTGGCTAAACCTTTGCAACCATTTTCCTACTAAAAAAAAGAAAAAAAAATCCACTCAACCCAAAACAATTTCATAACACTACACAAATATTAAAAATACACTAGAAAGCTTTTATGAAAAAAAAAGGAACAAAATTTTGAAGATTTCATTCACCCTGCTTGGTGATAAATCCAATTTAACTTTCAAAAAGAAATTTCAGATCAAAAACAGAAACAGAAGGGGAGAGACAGGGCAGAGGTTTCCTAAGAACTGCCAGTAACCCAATGGTAACTGCCCTTGGCTGCATCTGAAAGCACTAAGATCTGATTCAGTATCAGGGTACAAAAGCGCATCCCTCATTTCCCAAGCTAATGCTCCACAGCACTGTAACCTCACTTACCCCAAGGTATGTCCCCTTCTTTACCCTTAACTGAAATAGCTCAATTTCTTTTCCAGAACAGGAAGAAAGCCAGACACAACTGGCCGGGGTAGCTCCAGGAGCCATCAGCTCTTCTGGAGCTTGGCCTCAGCGCCTACAGAACTACTCCACGTACTTCGGCATCTTGAACCCAGATGCAGTGCACAGTGACTGCTCTAAGGTACCCAGCTGCACAGGCCATTATAGGCAGGGTACTCCACATGTTTGGTATTCAATTTCTGTTGTTTAACCAAAGCAACTTGTCTCTGCCGGCAGTCTACAAGTGTCTCTGTTACCTTCTGCTTTGTGAAGCTCGTCACCCCCCTGACAGGCCTGGCCTCAAGGTTGTGCTCACTCAAGGCTTCCTCCTTGAGGAGGAGCCTACAGCTCATCTGCTCTGGGCTTTGGGGACAGTCGGTCATAGGGACGGGTGAAGGCTGTAGCTCTGCTGGGATGTGTGCGAAATCCAAGCCCAGCTGCAAACAGCAGCACAGAGAAATGGTCCAGTTTCACGCAAGGCTCGACATGGTTTGCATGCAGACAAGACAGGAGGAACAGGATCATCCTCCTGTATTGCTGCTATCCAGGCAAGGGAGAGAAAAAAAAGGCAAAAATTAGCTTTTAATTGTGAAAAGTTAGTAGTATTCAGAACTGTGAGAACTTGGCAGAAGAGTGCAAGTCTTCTACACTCATAACAGAGTCAAATAACTAGCCTTTCACAAACTACTAATCTTACATCATTCATATAAAAAAAGAGCAATGCATGTATGTTTATATAGTATATATAGTATATATAATATATATATATAATATTTATATGTTTATATATTTGAGAAATTTGAAATTTACATAATGAATTTCCTTTTTCCATAGGTTACTTAGTTCTGTGAAACATTCACTGCACCTCCAGGCCAAGGAAACTGAACAGTGACCGCACAGGGTCCCACAGGGGCTGGTGGCATGGGGCGCTGGAGGCTCTCTTGGGCTGGTCTGACAAAACCAGTGTCCTCATCCCTGCTCTTAAAACTGGACGTAGGTGTCTTGCTTGACTATGGCCACCGTACACTGTATTGTGCAGGGCTGTGAGCATCTTCTGGAGGAACTGCATACTGTAGCTATCCCTTTAGCTAAACCTTGCAACTTTAGCAACAGTTACTCTGCATGTTACCAGCGTTATTAATCTCTGATGCTGAAGCTCATGGTAGCCTTCCCCTCCAGAGGTTCTTCCATCAAAAGGGCACAATAGCACTAGTATTAATCCCTGGGTGGACTGGCCCCTGGGCATATAAAAAAATTCTTTATGCAGAACATGAATTCTCTGTCATTTGTGCAGATATACCGGCTATGTTCCTGTATGAACAGACATATACGTGTCCCACAGATGCATCATATAGTACACAATATAATCTGCTAACTTTGCTCCTTTGTAAGTTTGCTCCTTTCCTTGTATTTATTAGTCATCACAATCCATATTTTCTTCACTTGTTTGAAGCTTTCAATGCTCCAGATTTATAAAAACCTGATAAAATAATTTGCAGTCCTTTTCAGGTTTTTAGAAAACACTACAGTAGAAACAATAAAGAACTATACAGTCTAGGTTGATGCTAAATCCTTGTGATACTGCAAGGCATGAGATAAATCTATCATTCAGATCTTGTTGTGTCATATACAAATGCCTCTGTGATGCATCTCACATGGATTTTTTGTAACCTCTGATCCCCTGATTAGTTGAATGATGCACTGGGTAATTATTTGTTTCCAGTCATAGAATCATAGAATCACAGAATCATAGAATGCTTAAGGTTGGAAGGGACCTTTAGAGGTCATCTAGTCCAACCCCCCTGCACACACAGGGCCACCTAGAGCACGTGGCACAGGGCTGCATCCAAGCGGGTCTTGAAGATCTCCAGAGAAGGAGACTCCACAACCTCTCTGGGCAGCCTGTGCCAGTGCTCCGTCACCCTCACTGTCAAGAAGTTCTTCCTTAAGTTCCTGTGGAACTTTTGATGCTTCAATTTGTGGCCATTTCCTCTCATTCTGTCAGTGGCCACTACTGAAAAGAGGCCAGCCCCATCCTCCTCACTGCCTCCCTTGAGGTACTTGTATACACTGATTAGATCCCCTCTCGAGGCGGAGGGGGATCTAATCAGGGAGCCCCTTCTCCAGGCTGAACAAGCCCAGCTCCCTCAGCCTCTCCTCATAGGGCAGATGTTCCAGGCCTCTGATCATCCTCGTGGCCCTGTGCTGGACTCTCTCCAGCAGCTCCACATCCCTCTTGTACTGTGGGGCCCAGAACTGGACACAGTGCTCCAGATGTGGCCTCACCAGGGCTGAGTAGAGGGGCAGGATCACCTCCCTCAACCTGCTGGAGACGCTCCTCTTAATGCATCCCAGGATGCCATTGGCCTTCTTGGCCACGAGGGCACACTGCTGCCTCATGGTCAACCTGTTGTCCACTGTGACACCCAGGTCCCTCTGCAGAGCTGCTCTCCAGCAGGTCGGTCCCCAGCCTGTACTGGTGTCTGGGGTTATTTCTCCCCAGGTGCAGGACCGTGCACTTGGCCTTGTTGAATTTCATGAGGTTTCTCCCCACCCAGTTGTCTAGTCTGCCCAGGTCCCTCTGGATGGCAGCACAGCCCTCTGGGGTGTCAGCTACTCCACCCAGCTTCGTATCATCTGCAAACTTGCTGAGGGAGCACTCTGTGCCTTCATCCAGGTCACTGATGAATAAATTCAACAGGACTGGACCAAGGACTGACCCCTGGGGGACACCACTAGCTACAGGCCTCCAACTAGACTGTGCACCATTGATCACCACCCTCTGGGCTCTGCCATCCCCCCAGTTCTCAATCTGTTTACCTCAGCGTCTACTCATCTAACCCACACTGCCGGAGCTAATGTTTCACCACTCCAGTAGCACGTTCTCCTTTGTCACTCTCCAAAAATGCAAAACTTCAATTAAAAGTTAAATTGGATGAGTATCTACAACATATCCTGCTCTAAAGGCAGGTCCAGGTGAAAACCTTTTACAAAACAATAGAGAAAAAAAAATTAAGAATGCTATACCAAAAGAGAGGGTGTCTTGGCTTCTCAAAGCAACATCATATCCAGTTGCTGCAATTAGAAATTTTCCGTTTAAAAGTCCCAAGGAATTTTCCATTTAAAACTCTTTAATGTCAGTATAATTTTATGTGGAAAAAGATATTTTAAGATCTCTTTTCAGAGGATTTTATAGAAACCTCTGAGCCCCGTTCAATTCAGCTCAATTCAAACACACCTGAGAATCAAAAAAATAGCTACAATAAAATGAATATTCAGTACCTCTACCAGCAGTGATTCTGCAGACACTTTTCCACATGCTTGCTTTTATTCTGGAATTAATTTAGTGGAGAGAGAAGTTGCAGGGGTGGCCAGGGGTGTGCACCCCCATTTGAATTGCTCACAGCACACAGCCAGTTGCAAGTTTTCCTTTCCTACCCCTTCCTGAACCTGCACTGCCATGAATGGGAGGGCTCCTGTTTAAATCAGTGGAATTATTCGTATTTATATGGTTATAGACACAGAAATATTTATGAAACCAAGAATCCATGGTGTTCATTGCAAGAAAAATGTGGCACACAGATAATTAGAAGTTCATCTGTCCTTCTGGCCCGTCTATATTTCACCATGTCAATAGACTTAAAGATCNGGGTGTGCAGCCCCCATTTGACAGCTGGCATTTGGCAGCACACAGCCAGTTGCAAGTTGTCCTTTCCTACCCCTTCCTGAACCTGCACTGCCATGAATGGGAGGGCTCCTGTTTAAATCAGTGGAATTATTCGTATTTATATGGTTATAGACACAGAAATATTTATGAAACCAAGAATCCATGGTGTTCATTGCAAGAAAAATGTGGCACACAGATAATTAGAAGTTCATCTGTCCTTCTGGCCCGTCTATATTTCACCATGTCAATAGACTTAAAGATCCACTGGGGGAGGAACAATGCAGTGAGAAATATAGCTGAGGCCATTAAGCACAAAATTTCTAAAACAGTCTTGGCAGATCGTCATGGCTTTATCTTATACACTCTGTCATGCCAAGTTTTTCAGGCTTTCACTTGAAGGATTAAGACTTTCTCCTGAGACATGTCAGGCCAGGCTCCTATGCATTCCAATTGCAAAGCTAGAGACTGGATGGGACTTGGGATAATTTATTACAAAGCTGGCTTTGATAATTTATTATAGATCTCTCAACCCCACTAAAGAGCTGTTCTTGATCAGCCAATTGTCTAAGTTGAGGGGAAAAAATTAAATTCTACACTGTGTAAGTAAGCTATAACAAGAACTAAACACTTTATGGACACAAAGAGATAAATACAGGACAGAACCCTCGCTCAGCTGGCTGCACTGCTTAAAATGTCTCCTGTGACCGCACTATATCATTATGATAAGTATCTAAGACATTTAGTTTTAATTCTCTGATAGTGTGTTAACTAATAAAGAAAGTGATTAAGTAAATTTAATGTTAACGTGAAGGGTAAATCTAGTTATTCAACTATTTCCTCATTTAAAATTCAGTACCATTACTCTACTGACCAGGAATTAATTCTAAGCAGAGTTTGTTATTGTTTCTGCATCCTTTAGAGTTTTGAAAAAGTTAATTAATACAAATTTTGATTGGCTTTCTGGACAACTGTTACATGCAGATGATTAAAAAATCAAAGGGAAACAGTGCAAAATGGCCTTGTAGTCCTATGCACTAAATTTGGGGATTTTGTCATTAAATCTCTAGAGTTTTGCAACTTAGAAGTTAAAATATAAATGAAAAGGCCTACTAAGTGAATGAGAAGAGCTTTCTATTTTTTAAGCAGTATATATTCCCAATGAATGATGAAATGATAACCATTTCTGAGCTTTCTCTAATAATGTAGGGAAGGCATGAAAATGATACTAAGAGATGTCTGTGTAGTCTGCTCTCACCTTAAGTTGAGGTATTTTTAAATTTTTCTTGGTAAGAAAGTGCCATTATAGGTAAGGCCTCTTTCCAAAAAACTGCAACCTTACATCTTACAAAAGGTCTTGAATTCCCTACAGCAAGTGAAAGCAGACTCCCTAAACCTGCAGGCGCTATTTAGATGTGGATCCACTCTGAAACATCTGAAATTCATTTTACATAATTTATTCTTGCTTCAACAGATTTTGCAGGTGCTAGAAGCATTCAAATCACCCAAGTGCAATTGCTGAAGACCTTTTATGAAAGTTAATCCAACCACTGTTGTAGAAAGAGGAGAGAAAACCTTTACATGTGTGCTCTTTTTGTATAGCCTTTGGGTACTGCAGTATGATGCAGGTATTTGCATCCTGGCTATATCCTTCACTGGGACATTGCATGAAACCATTGCCAAGTTGTAGGACTTTCCATCCTAGAGCCTGCTGAGAGAGAAGGGGTACCACTGAGCCGGGGGGCTGAAAGCAGCGTTTATATGAAGAGAGGCCACTTTGCCTCGTTGTCCTCTCAGTGAGGTGCTCTCTTCTGACCTGGCTACAGCTACTTCTTTCAGGATACAGGAGCTCGTCCCGTTCTCCTTCCAAGGTGCCCGGGTTACCAGTCGTGTCATGCAGTGAAACCCCACTCCTGACATACCATCTTGCACACAGGGTGCTTTAACACCCTCAAATAAGCTCTTAGGGTCCACACTAAAGTTTCAGACACATGAGGCTCCTGGGAATTGCACTGATAGGCAATTATCATTAGATTTCGGCATAGGTAATAGTTTCTAAGCATTTTATATTCCCAGATGGATTTACTACAGATGAATCAAGTAACCGAAGATCTGTCTTTCACGCCAAGGCTACAGGGAAGGTGGATAAGCACCACCACCACCATGTCCCACAGAGATTCAGAGTGTGAGAATGCAATTACTGTGCACTGGTATCTTTGCTGCTTTCCTACTGGGGGAATGACTCATGTCTTTCTACTAATAATCCTGGAAAAACTCATATTCCTCTCAGAAGAGGAATATGCCTGCCTGCTTCCGTGATGTTCCCAAAAGAGCAAGTGAGCAGTGTGTTTTCTCACGCCGCCCCCCGCAGCGCCAAGGTTACTGCGTACACCAAAGTTCCTGTTACTGCATACACCAAAGTTCCCCGGTCTTACCCGTTTCTCCAGGCCTGTGGGCCAAAGGAGGGCACGCAGGAGGCGGGATAAGCAACCTCCCCATCCCGGGGCCTCATGCGTCACAGCACTGCATCGGCCACAGGCGACAACAACCCACCAGCAGCACCGTGCGCAGCATGGCTGGGAGGCCGTGGCACAACCCGCACGTGCAGGGGCACTCGCCTTGGTGCCTGGCCAGCCTTCGCGGCCGGGAGGCAAACGCAGAAGCAACACCCGCCATCCGTAACCTCCAACGCATGACGGAGGTTACAGCAGACAAAATAGGTATCTGGGAGGCGGAGAGCCACAGGAGCGAAGGAGAGAAGTGCACAGAGCAGGTGAGAATTTCTTTCCGGACGGTGTGATCAGTGCAGAGACGCAGCGCTGACATGTTGTGACTAGGAGTAAGTACCGCCAAGATCGGCTTTTACAAACACAGGCTCCTCTCCCTCACCGTACTTTAGAAAACGTTATCAGGTTTGCAATCAGCCGAAAAGCATGACTTGTAGGTGGCACCTGAGAGCTTGGCAGCACTAACAACAAGTCCCTCCTGCAAGTATTTTAGAGCTATTTACTCAGATTTCAAAGCGCTCATTAGGTGCTCGTTTCCTGCACATGTGACAATTATTCTGGACAGCTGAAGATTTCATCATCTCTGATCCTTTGAGTTCTCACATGCCTGCAATACGGCCAACAGCTAAGCCTCAGACTCAAAGCTAGAACTCAGTAAAACCAAATTCTGGAAAGCAGACCTTTTTCAAGTGATGTTAGCAGAAAATATCGCTGTCTTATCATTTATTTTTTAACCCTTTGAGCTGCAACCCGTATGTGACAATATCCTTTCTATGCCGGATACATGAGGCACCCAAAGGCAGTGTCTCTGGGCACCAGTTCTGCTTTCTTGGGGGCATTCACTGCCTTGCAGTGCTCTGCTGCCCTTGGGGTTTGCTTGCCAGCAAAGCCGCCTCAGCGAGGAGCTAACCCTGCGCGGGGTTCGGAGGAGCACGGGTCCCCGCGGACCAGCTTCCCTCTCCCTTTACAGCCCAAAGAGCCTCCTTGTGTTTGGGATACGACACCTTCCATGAAAGCCGCTCAGCACATGCTTGACGAGAGGGTTCCAATGCCCCCAAACAACCCTGAGCTTACCCCGAGGGACGGCAGCTCTGCACTGCTCTCCCGCCTCTGACGACGAAGAGGTTAAAGTTCTGAAAGTATTTTCTAGAGTGAGGAATATTGTCAGCGAAAATAAAAAAAATTATGTTAGAAGCAGATGGAGCGAATAATTTCCCAACCTTGGCTACATAAACAGAGTCTAAAGGCTTCAGGCGACTTTTACCCTGGACTCTGTTTTTGTCAGATCAATGACAAGTCACGTTAACAGCGGTGTTTAATTCTATCAATATGTGACCAATTGTGTTAGATTGTTTGGCCATTGATTTCACTTAGTGCTACAGTGGAGCTTTGAAAGGAACTGCTTTCCCCTGCATTACCTCACACGGTGACAAATGCCTAGCGCTGACTTGCTGTCTCGCATGCACACAAGCCTACTTTAAAAAAAAAAGAAAGAAAGAAAAACCAGCCTGCTTACATGCCGGAGGAATACTGCAAGATAGTAATATTGGCGTGATTATTTATTTATTTTCTGAATCACCAGGCCATGCCATGCAATCCTATTTAGGTTTTAAAGCAAGCGTTCGCAGAAACAGCTGAGCAGACAATAAGGCAGACAACAACTTGGCGGCATGAAAATAATCAGGCAGATCTGGGAGGCTGCATGGCGGAAGAAAACACGGCGCAAAGGCTAATTCCTTTTATGCTTACCAGGGACGGGCCGCATGCTGGTGCTCCTGCCTCAGTTTCTAGCATATCTTCTGGAGGCCAAGTACGTGCAAGGGGAGCGTTGACTCACTAGGAAACGAGTTAACGCGGTGGGCTCGACTCTGTCACGTGTGGAAACTCTCCACACGACGTTCTTAATAGGGGGTTAGACAGGGCTCATATGTCTGCCTCAATAAGTACAGCTTGCAGCCTGAGGCTTAAGGAAGAAATTCAGCATTTGGCCTCCCCTTTTCCTCTATGATGAAAAAAAAAAATTAAATTGAGTTTATGTAGAAAAAGATAGTACAAATATTGAAAATTACGAAAATACCACATTTTTTCCTGGTATTCTTCCTACTGGAACGCTCCAAAACCTGTGAGATTTCATATGACACAAAGAAGCTCATAAATCCTCAGGTGTTCTTAAGAACAGGGTAAACTGCACATTTAAGGGAATTAAGTTACTGTTTATAATCCCTTATTATTTAACATAAACACCACAACAGAAAGATAACATTCAACATTACATATACTTCATAAAGAAATACTACACCTTTCAGGAAAATAACAGATACTGCCTCCACTTACCAGGCTCATGGTTTCATGCCATCCTATCCAAATTTGCCTGCGCTGTCAGCACATGGGTAAAAGGGAGCCCTTCACAGCACTGCAGCCCCAATGTCTAATTTGAAATAATCCTACCCCGCATCCCTCTCGCCGTCCGCCCTAGTGAACAACTTTGATCTCTTAAACCCCTACTATGTATGTTTTTGTTTAATCACCTTCTGATGGATTTTCTCTTTGCTTAAAGGTGAAATAATTTAAATAGCACATTCCACGTGCTCATTAATCACCTCCTGAGCAATTCACAGGGAACAAGTGATGAGCCACATTCACGCCTCATGGGATCCTCTCAAGCAGCATCAAGCCACAGAGCACCCTAGGCTGGGGACCGAGCAGCTCCCTCATTCCACTGTTGTGCTTCCCTATTCCTTATTCCATGCACCATCGGCTCTGGGATTTTGGCAAGTGGATAATAATCAACTGCATTAATTGTTCTCCTGATTTACAGCTAGGCAGTTTTATGGCACACCAAGGCTGGTGAGTGTCACACCAAATGTTCCTACACATCATGAGTTAGGCTGGAAGGTTAGAAAAGATAACAAATTTCCAATTTCTATGGAAATGTTAAATGGCTGATTCTTGTGTTTTTTTTTCTGAACAGTTACGGCCTGTTTTCAGGCCCTCATCCTCAGAAAGAGAAATGCATTTGAATGTCCGTTATAAGATTCTCCAATGAATTTGAGAATTCAGGCTGCGTGGACAAAATAAATAATTAAATAAGTAAAACAGTGTGTAATTCTAAGCTTTGCACTAATATGAAACTTATTTAACTTCTTTAATTCTGGCTTCCTGCTGTGCCCAAAGCCAAGCTTCAGCAGAGTTCTATTACATTTACTGGACACCTTGAGGAAAAGATATTTGCCCTCATGACAGTAACGTTAGACCAGAAAGGCAAACACCGCAGAAATTCTCTGCACTACTCGTCTGCACCCTTTATATGAGTTTGACGCCTGAATCAGTGAATAAAAGAAAGTATACATATAGAAAACAAGCAAATACAATGATTTTTACTCATCTTCCTTATTCATTCACACTACCTAGATTTATCCTGGCCCTACACTGCTGGCCCCTTTGGCCCCTTCTCGACAGAAGGGCCTGGGTCTCTGTGTTCAGTTCAGTTTCCTCAGTTTTCCTGAGAAAAGAGTCACTCAGCAGAGGATGGAGACGGTAGCTGCTGCTCTTGATGGAGCAGCAAGCAAGGCACCCTCCACCACAGAGCCTGAGCAGGGAAAGCTTCACATCAGCCTTGCCCCTTAAGCAGGTTCCATATTTTGTAAGATAACTTATGTAGATTTACTTTTTACAGGATCCTTATAAATGCTATTCTTTACATTATAATATAATAAAGAATTTGCCCCCAAAAAACCAAAGAGGTAAATTGTAAATGCAGGCAGGATGGGGCTGGGCTCTTCTCTGTGGTGGCCCGTTACAGGACGAGGGGCAACAGATGTAAGTTGAAGCACAGGAAGCTCCATCTCACATCTCACATGGAGATGGGACTTCCTTGCTGTGAAGGTGACAGAGCCCTGGCACAGGCTGCCCAGAGAGGCTGTGGAGTCTCCTCCTCTGGAGATCTCCAAACCCGCTTGGATGGACCCTGTGCCCCTGCTCTGGGTGTCCCTGCTGGAGCAGGGGGTTGGACTAGATGATCTCTAGAGGTCCCTTCCAACCTCAACCCTTCTGTGATTCTGTGTGATTCTGTAAATAAACAAGTATTGGCAGATGATTTAAAAGTGAAGAACAATCTAAAAGCATTTTCTTTGAAGGAAATGTATTAAACCCTGATGAAAGCTACAGATAACTATTTGGTACAGTCTTACTTTGAATAAAATATGTGCCAAACACTCTGAAAGTTGAAGTCAAAGCAAGGGTGGATAAGAACCAGTCTCCCAGGGAGGCTTTCCACCTACCTCGAAGTACAGGATCCAGCCCAAAGCAAAGGTGGGCATTTAAAACAGCGCAGTGCCCTTAACTGAAAAAAATACACAGATAGATGCATTCACACCAGGGCTCAACTCTGCTCTCTCTGTGACTCACATGCCGCTATTAAAGGTGGGGAAAACACCTCTCCGCGCTGACTGGAATCCCATCCCACTGAGTCCGAGGGAAAAATTCCCATTAATTTTAACCCCATCTGGCAAGGTTCTGTTCCAAAGGGATGCACTGCTAGATGCAAAAGGCAGAGCGCCCTCATTCCCGTCTCTCGCCCCACTTCCATAAGGAAGATAGGGATACAGAGAGTTAAATTAGAGCCGATTCCCCATCCTCTTGCTCCTGCCGAGCTTCTCGCCCCTGGGAGAGGCTGGAGCCTGGCACCCACAGGCCGCTCTTAATTAAGATGGTCGGAGGTGCGCACGTACCAAAGCAGTGCGGGCGCCGCTTGCCGCTTCCCAAAGCCCCCAGCCCTCGTGCGCTTTTACAGCACTCGGCTTATCAATTTACTTGCAAATGGCTCCCTGAAGTATTAACCCAGGTTAATTATTCGTCAAATATGATTATGCAGTGGTAATGTAAAAAATCGGAAACGCGGGATGGAATTTTTCACTCCAGCGGTTTGGCAATTGTGGCAGCTGGTGGAGAAGCTGCAGTAATTACCAGTCCATTCCAGCCGGTGGATCCGCACGCTGCTCCGGAGCGGGCGGGGGCGCGAGGAAGCAATAAGGAACCAGAGGAGCGGGAATATGAGCCGTGCCAATCGGCGTGGGGAAAATTTCACAGCTGCTGGTGGTGATAAATGAGAGACGGTGGCCCTACTTCTAATCAATACATGTAAATGCTACTCATTACAGCTTTTATACACACTTCTCAATTAGCCTTTCCTCCCCCTGGTAACAAGGAATGTCATGCTTTCTGGACTGTGAAAGTGGTTCAGCAGCGGGCTCAGCTGCCTCGCCGCGGCACAGGAGCCGCGCGGCCGGGCAGCAGGTGGGAGCGCTGCAACTCTGAATTCCTCCTGTAATGTGAACTAAATGAAATCCCAAGTGTTGTCATTTAATTAAATGTTTTTTTTCTTTTCTTTTTTTTTTTTTTTAACACCATTTCCTCTTTTTCGGAGCTAGTATAACCTGGGCACGGACACACTCCTTAGCCTCCCCTCCCACGCCTTCAACAGGACTCACCTAAAAAAAAAAAAAATAAGATACATAAAAGAGAACCTAAAATAAGCCATGTAAACTACAACCCTGCCTGGTCTTCAAAGTCAGAAATGACCAGGCTTAATTTGAAATGTTTGTGCCTCTGCCCGGGGTAGAAAAAAAGGAGAAAAAAACAATCCCAGACAGACACGTGTAAGCCCATCCAGGTTGGTGCTGTGAAAAATGCAAGAAGCGGGTAAGCAGCCTGGCACCTTCATAGAGATTTTAAGTTTCCCCATTTTACTTTTGAGTTTACTTGCTCACTCACTCCTTTCCTTCCCCCGTACACTATTTCAAAGGGGAAAGCAAGTGGGATGACCTGCTACAACAGCGACTCCCTTCTTTCCAAAGGGGAAAACCCCTGCTAATTCCTGGAACAATTCAGCCCACCAGTGGCAGAGGTGCTGCCTGATCCCTGGCTCCCATTGTAGGACCAGTACAGAACATGCGAAAAATTACTATGTCCAATCTCAAGCTACATTTTCCATTACAAAACTTACATTTTTTGAAAATTCACAAAGGTTGCGTGCCTCTATTAATCCTGCAAGTCCTCTTTCCGACAACAAAAAAGGAAGCAATATATGTGCTATTTTTCACGTGGGTCTCAGTCTACAGACAACAGCTAGGCCTGCCCA
The DNA here is from genome assembly GCA_013389825.1 of Crypturellus undulatus. NCBI lineage: Eukaryota > Metazoa > Chordata > Aves > Tinamiformes > Tinamidae > Crypturellus > Crypturellus undulatus. The sequence goes on from VWPW01018033.1 coordinate 376,344, forward strand.
CACCAATTCAGCCGCAGCCACAACGGAGCTTCAGCAAAGTGCTTCGGCCAGACCCGCAGCGTGGGTGCTTTTCCTGCTGTGGGAATCAAGGGAATACAGAAGGAGTTTGGGTTATTTCTCCCCCTCTCCCAATAAATAAATAAAAACAAACAACCTCAGCTTTTCATGGCTTTAAAGAACAGAAACATGAACACAAGAACCAGGGTGCCTCAAAACTCAAGAAATGAGATAAGAGAAATCCAAGGTGCTATTGAAAAATCATACAAAAAATCAACCAAACAAACACCCCATTAAAAAAAACACATACAAAAACCTCACAAAACAGCACATGATGTTTATAGCAATGGTTTTAGGAGCTGATCTTGAAGTTATTCAGCTTTTAACATACTCTGTTCATGTGAGCCAATACAGAGTGCTTATTTTAGAAACAATTCCTAAGAATACATAGTCACAATCTATTTCTGAAAATGTGACTACACACATTATCCTTCAGCTTTGAGTAAAACACCCCAATTCCAGGTATTTTACCACCTAAGGCTTGATTCATATATCATCATCAATTGGATTCTTCATGCACATCCAAGAGCAACATCTGACCCTGCAATTTAACTCGCACACGTAACCTTTCCACTTGAAAAACTACCACTGCACTTCGGGTAGAACACTGTACAAAAAAGGCCACAAAATAGAATCCTAAATAGGTTCTTGGTAGTCAGTCGATTTTTTGCCCCTTGCAGAGCAGTCAGAGCTGGAAATATTCTAAGGGCCATTAAGTCCCATTATCCATAATATTTAACTAATTTTGAGAGAAGAAAACAGCATTTGAAAAGTCTGTCTGCATACAGATTTAATTTAACATCTCTAATTATAACACACAACTGGTTTATTTCATTTTACTTGGAATTTTCCTCCTTTACTGATGGATGAATAAGACAGGTTAATCTCCACGCAGGGGGTCAATTTGGCCTTTAAGGTAGTTTAACAACAGAGGCTTTAAAGTTGTACTCGAAGCAAAAAGTGCCCAGTTCTACATGCAAACAAGCCCTGCAGCAGGAGCTCCCGACAGGGGACTACAGGGCCCCAAAAAGGAGTTTCTGGCAGGGCAGGGAGTCCCTCCAAGGTGCTGCTGCCCCCGTAGTTATCTAAAGAAAATAAGTTACCTGCTGCTCTGGGGCTCAGTAACTGCCATTGCCTTGGCTAAACTGCAGAGCCACTGCAGTGCCCGCTGCCCTTCTGCCCCTGTTTTCTGTGCTTAGTCCTGGCATTGCTTTCCCAAGGGTAAAAAATGTCTGTATTTGGAGCAATACTTGGTGCAAGCCTCTGCACTTGAGGTAGCAGCTTGCCACTTTCAGCAGCACCAGATAGGGCTATTCAGGAGAGAGGTTCCCCTCCAGAGTGCTGGAATTACTGAGGCCCCTGTGCACGAGCACAGATGTAGCAATACTCACTGCTCTCCCTCTGTAACACTACGCATTACGACACACAGATCTTTAGGTGAATATTAAAAGAAAAAAAATCTCACTCTTCATGATACTATAGAGTTTACATATGGCCAACAGTCTTGTTTTCTGTGAGCATCATATGCATATACTTACAATTATACACTTATTTGTTTCCCTAAGAAGAACATTGTCATGGGCTTAAAAACTACCTTTCAGAAATTGAGACATGCTTCCATTATTATGTGCCTATATTCTTTTTACATTACTGAATGTCTTACTGAAACAAAAGTGAGTGATAAACAGGACATGACAAAGGAACCAGCAAGTTATTACATGTAGCAGGGTATTTTATATACATATACTTTTAAAAATGTAGTTTTTCTTGCAAAAATATAAAAATGCATTGTTGATACTGACAATACTTCTTTAAATGGACGCAAAAGCACACACTGATCAGCCTGAATCAGCAGCTCACTGTAAGTCAGTCCTTGCTCAGTGGTTTCACCATGCACTGCCCTACATACAAGCAGGTCTGGGTTTGTCTCCAGCTTGCTACAAGCCCTGTGGGTTTGAAAGGGAGCTTTATGCCATCTTGCTCAACACTGCTACTAATGCTACCAATTCCAACATGCTCAGGATTTGCCCTTTCTCATCTTGCACATAAAAAAGCCTATCCTAAAATCAAAGCTTCTAACTTAAAATAGTTGTGCTATGTATGTCATACATCTCTTATCGACTCAAAATAAGCTTAGATTGCACACGCTAAATGTTACAACAAGACACAGCTTTTCTGATGATGCTAATTATTTCATGCACTAATCAAAACTTCTCATGGCAATTGAACTAGAATCAATCTCACGAGCAGTGAGGAACAAGAACTAAATAACTACACCTGGCAACCTGGCTGTCACTGCTGAGCAAGGAACACCCCAAGCCTCATCTCTCCTAAAAGCACTTTCACAAACAGGACTTTATATTGACACTGAACCATTTCCCACTGGACTTTGCAAGCTTTTCCTTCTACAGCAGTAAATGCCACCCTGAGCAAACACCCACAGAGGATTTTGTGGACCAAATTCTGAGGGGAGTTTTTTTCAGTTTATAGCTACTGAAAATGCTGAACACCTTCAGTTTCACTGAGCTGAAAAAGAGTTGCAAGAAGTTTGTACTCTTGTAAATTAGCAAGCCAGACCCATTAAACCTGGCGTAACCACAGACTTTTGTTATGGACTTCTGAGTCTGAGATGCTCAAGATCCAGGAAGCTAACATGAAGCACCACTAAAACGCTCCTATAAACTTAACCTAGAGCAAACATCAGTGTTGCATCTTATTTGGGACACACTTCTGGAGTTCATAAGTTATGTCGCGATTACTACACTACAGCGGGACACATCACTCCCCTCAAAGAGGCAAGGATAAGGGATAATCAGAGGGATAATCATGTTGCCATATTCCAATATTTTCCTATTCGATACAAATGGTCCCTCTGGAAATGGAAAATCCAGCCTCTTCTTTCTTTGGTTTACTGGATTGCTTTTATAACATATGATAACCTAAAGAGTCCTATTAAAAAAAAAAATCCAAAATTGCTGACACAGCTAAAGCAGTTTTCCCTATATATCCATGCTATAAAAATAAAGTCCTGTATAAATTTTAAAAGGATTTTTTTCACTGATTTTGAAGAGAGAAGAGCTGGCTGCAATTTCCTACTGTTTACAAAACCACACAAACCCAACGAAAAGTTATTCTAGTTTTGGCTGGCCATGCTTGACAGAGAGCTCTGTTGTTAGCTTCTGTGTGCCTTCGAGAAGGTTCTCCATTTAACTTCCCAAATATTGCCTTGAACTCTCTCCTTGTCCTCTTGCCTGAACCCCTACCTTCCTGACATTCCCCAAATTTCCTGGAAAGCTTCCTCTGTTACACGCTCCTTGCACTTCAATGATTTATCACTGATCTTTCACCAACCAAATAAATCCCTGAGTTTTCTCAAATTATTCTGAAGTATTGGCATGAGTTGTTCTGCCCCAAGATAAGCTTAAATATATAGCACAAAGTTTTCCTGAGATACCTAAGACACTGCATTTACTGTGCCTGCAACCGTGTTATTTTATACCGTATCCAGAGGCAGAATTCTAGCTTGGACGAGCGGGAATCCCAGGAATACAGCATGCACGAAGGCATGGTGCAGTCCGGCTTGGGGAAAAGCTGTTAATGAGCTGTACTGAAATGGTAGCTGTCACTTTGCATCGGATCAGAGCAATCTGTACAATGTAAGGAAATTAAAAGCTCCCAGTGGCCATGGATCCTGTTTCAGTCATTAGCTGCCAGGGAGACCATTCAGAGGACCAGCCCCCTGCGAGGTTCTTTGGTCCTCGGGGGATTCACTGCTAATGCTGTTTTATGCCCCACTTCTTTGTGATGCAGAGTGAGCACAAATGAATTGCTATTTAATTTATTTATTTAGGTGCAGCTAACATTGCAGGGGGAACAAAAACTACTGCGGGTGCGGGGGAGCCACAACAAAACAAGGATGCATTAATCTAGCAATCCGGACGGCCACGCGAGCCCTTCGGTGAAGGGCTATAGAACACCTCTATGTATGCATGTGCAGGAGGCACTTTATAATACGGTGAATATGAAATATCTACTTCCTTATCCTTTGCTATTTTCCTTTGAAGTAGGTCCACTGAGACTGAATTAGAAAAGCAAAACATCCATTAAGTCTTATTTCGGTATCAGAAATATGGGAGAAATAGCTATGCGCCTATGTTTTAACAGAGACTCTGGGAATATTTGCTTCAATCTTTGTGTTTCAAAGAGAACGAATCAGGCAGAAGGACAGAAGGTTACAGATTAGTCCTGGTCATTGCTCAAAGAGTGTGGGTTATAAATAATAAAGGAGAAAAGGGTGAAGGACACTAAAATGTAACTTGGGGCCCACAATGGAATAATCAAAGCAATGAATCTAATTTCAGCTTAAAAATACCAAGCAACTTTGGATTGCATGCCTCTATATAGCTTTCTTCTGAAAAAACTGATGCACTAACAGAGATGCTATCCATACATATTTGTAACAAGTTCCATAATAAACAGAACACAAAACTAGAATTTTTTTTAATGCATTGTAGATGACACCAGTAGATATACATGTTTGTACGTATATGTGTATGTATAGATGTATTTTAAAATGTTTACGTGTGTGTAACATATTTTAAAATATATTTGTGTGTGTACATATGTTCAAAATCCATGCACATTTTTAGAAGTTCCATGCTAAGCAGAACACAGGCTAGAATGTCTTGTTTTGTAACGTACCATAGATGATGAGAAGTCTCTATACAGGATTTGTGGGTATATATGTGCATATATACGCACCGACCCATATATACATACACTACTTTTGTTGAGGTTAGAGAACTCAGTGTCAAAATGAGACAAGTAAGAACAGAACCACTCAGTGAGCAACTTTACAATTATGGAAGGGCCTGAAAGATTATTTTCTCCACATTGTTGGTTCAGAAACCCTATATATCCTGCTGTAGTGGGAAACCTACTGTTCTGGCAGCAACAGAATTAGGCCATCTGTTTACCTAAAGTATAATGATGGCTCCAAGAGATCAGATTTACAAACAATTTTGTAGTTAAGTAGGGTGGATTTTCCTTCTTCATACACTTCATACACTCTTCCTTCTTCACACACTTCACAAAAATACGCTTGCTATTTCTAGTGCTCTTCTCATCCTTTCCTTCGGCAAAGAGTCACATCGTCACTCAGATCTTTACGTTAAAAGAAAACTGGACTGCAGTCAAGTACTTAAAACAGGAAATAATCAGATTAAATTTATAAGGGTCTTAAGGGTGGCATCTTGTAAACGTCAGTGTGATCAAGAGCGGGATTTTAATGCCTTTAACGTGGGCAGCTCAAGGCATGACACTTCTTGGGGTTCGAAAAGGAAACCGCAGCAGCGGGCACGGGATGGTGTGGCCCGAGCACTGGCTTCAAGGTCTCCCCCAAGACAAATTTTTAGTTTGATGTTTAAAAAAACTTAGACTGGAGTAATAAAGTATATTCCTGGAAATATGCCCCATGTAACATGGCAAATATTAGGCAGCATTTGCTACATGAGTTCCTTCCAGTTCTTGTGATATCCACGAGAACCAGCTAAATTTTGCCTCGCAGTTCAAGCACTCATGCACCTCTACACCCATTACTCTTACAAGAGCGAGTGTTGTACCTCTGCTGAATGAGTTAATTCTATGCCAGTGTAGTTAATATAAGGCTAATCTCATATGTTCTCACGCACACACAAAATTTTAAACGAAGTCTGAAAGAGAAAATTGCAAGATTTCTCTCTTTGACAAATGTGAAATTGTACAAATGTCAGTACATGTAACTGTAAATAAAATCGAGGGGGAAAAAGGCACAGAATAAAGGTCAGGGAAAGCTGAAATTCTCCCTCCTAGACATAATACGGTATATAAAGTTATTACCAGGCCTTCCAGGCCTTGCTCAGCTTTGCCCCTTTCTACATCTCATCTCTGGTTGCTCATGACCTCTGCTTTGCCAACTCAACTTACCTTTCTGCTATCTAAGGTGTTTATGTGGCTTCCATTAGTGTGGTACTGGGAAGCCTTACAATCTTTTAATGTTTTTATCACTGTGAGATAGGGACAAACTATTATCCTCACTTCACAAACAGAAAACAGAGGTAGAGAAAGGATAAGGCACGTATCTTTTAAAAATGCTTAGGCTCTAGCATTAAGCTTAAGTGATTGGAAGTGCTTAAGAGAAAGTCCATGTAGATGTATGAAACTGCCTTAATTTATGTCCCTTAAATCTCTTCCCCTATTTGATTCTTCTCAAGCATTTTGAGAGTCCTCATTCCACATACAAAGCCTAAATCTCATCTGGGAAAAAAAAAAAAAAAAAAAAAAAAACAATTTAACCTCTTAAGTGCTTATGGATCAGATTTTCAGAGATACTTAAATGCCTAAATCTTCTGCTAGAATATTCTGGCCCTAAATCACTCCAGGAGAAAGAGCAGAGTCCTTACAATGCCTACACGAGCAACCTCTCAATACCTGGAAAATCTAGGCTGTGCCCACTGGTGTCACAAGCAGCATAAATAGCATGAAAGAGCTCCGGATTCCCGAGCCTTTCGGGAAGACCAGCTCCGAGGCATGATGCGGCTGCACCTCTCACTTGAGCCCAAGCGAGACACACTACAGGTTAGGCAGTGCGAGCTGAATAACAGCTTGCCTCCTTCCTCTGAAAACCTGTGCAACATGATGGTAAAAATTCAACCAAAGACCAACAGCACAAGTCTTCTTAGAGCAAGGCAGTGTTAACCGCAGGACACACAACACGGGCAGCCTATTAAAGGAGTAGGTGCCTTCAGAGAATGGGAGGAAAAAATAAAACCAAGCCAAACCAATCCACATGTGGTACTTCCGTTGAAATGACTGGAAATAGGAAAAAATAAGTCATTCCTATTATCACCTTAAAGATTCATCTCAATGTGAAACAAGTCCCATATCCCTTAGAAGGGACAGACAAAAAGTAGATTCATGGACCTCAGGTAGATGCCAGTGCATCTTTACACACTGTCCACATTAGAGGTTTCCTTGTGACTATGACATTAAGATCTTTAGCTTCTTATTATATGGAAGCCTAGATCTGGTATTCACTATGAGAAAAAAAAAAAAAAACAACAACAACAAAAACATGTGTAGCAGTGTTAGAAGGCAACATAAAACCCTGTGCAGTTCCGCAGTTCCTCAGTGATCACCACAGTATTTTCAAGTGTAACAATAAGGGCCAGTAGCAGAATTTCACCATCTGGCATGGAGAGAAAAAGAAAAAATTCTCTCTAATGAGAACCTGGGAGTGGA
>VWPW01018034.1:0-21294 GCA_013389825.1 Crypturellus undulatus
CTCCTTCTCTGGAGATGTTCAAGACCTTCTTGGATACGGTCCTCTGCTATGTGCTCTAGGTGGCCCTGCGTGTGCAGGGAGGTTGGACTAGATGACCTCTGGAGGTCCCTTCCAACCTTAGGCATTCTATGATTCTATGTACAGAAACTCAATTTACGTATCTGAAGGTAAGCTCAGTAAGCAAAAGTCATTACAAGAGTTTGTTCAGGACCTAATTTACTCTCACCAATAAAATTAATCAAGTTTTACTGCGAAATGTTACCTTTAAAATACAAAATTTGTAATAGTGTGATATCTTATAAGAGGCAGAGTCAACATAGTCCTAAATGCTTCAGTACATTGCACACAGATTTTCTATTTATAGAAAAGAATGATATAGAATAACTAAATACCAAAATGAACTTTTCTAGCTTCCCCTTCTATTACACAAGAAATATTGCTGTGGCACAGAAACTCTGGATGGATGGAAAGTTGTGGTAAGAAGCAACTCTATTTTAAAATTTGGAAGAAAATCAGGCCACTAAAAAATAATCAGGCCACTACTTGCTGTTATATTCAGTGTCTGACACCAAATATTTTGTCTAGGTTCAATATTAAGCTTTTAAATAACAGCAGAATACTCTAGTAACCCAGATATTGACTTGGTAAATACTAGGTCATCATCATGCTGATATCACACACAATGCATTACTGTTGCTGAGCACCCATTCTCATGGAATCCAAATGCGATTGCGCCATTAATATGCTCTTCTTCCAAATATCACTACCAAGAAATAATTCTGTAGCAACAACCATGTTCCTACACTAAGGAAAACTTTGCTAAAACAATGAGTTGCTACCAGTATGACCAAGTTAATTTGGGAGCACGTACAGAGAAAAACCATGACACTTCACTTGGCCTAATAAATATAATTCTAAGATAATTCATCCCTGTACGTAGGAAGTCAGGCAGACACCCCAGACAGCAGTACATGTTGGGGACCGACCTGCTGGAGAGCAGCTCTGCTGAGAAGGACCTGGGCGTCATGGTGGACGACAGGTTGACCATGAGGCAGCAGGGTGCCCTCGTGGCCAAGAAGGCCAATGGGATCCTGGGGTGCATTAAGAGGAGCATCTCCAGCAGGTCGAGGGAGGTGATCTTACCCCTCTACTCAGCCCTGGTGAGGCCACATCTGGAGTACTGTGTCCAGTTCTGGGCCCCACAGTCCAAGAGGGATGTGGAGCTGCTGGAGAGAGTCCAGCGCAGGGCCACGAGGATGATCAGGGGCCTGGAACTTCTGCCCTATGAGGAGAGGCTGAGGGAGCTGGGCTTGTTCAGCCTGGAGAAGAGAAGGCTGAGAGGGGACCTGATCTGTGTCTATAAGGGCCTCAAGGAAGGCAATGAGGAGGATGGGGCTGGCCTCTTTTCACTGGTGGTCACTGACAGAACCAGAGGAAATGGCCACAAACTGAAGCATAAAAAGTTCCACGGGAACTTAAGGAAGAACTTCTTGACGGTGAGGGTGACAGAGCACTGGCACAGGCTGCCCAGAGAGGTTGTGGAGTCTCCTTCTCTGGAGATCTTCAAGACCCGCTTGGATGCAGCCCTGTGCCATGTGCTCTAGGTGGCCCTGCGTGTGCAGGGGGATTGGACTAGATGACCTCTAGAGGTCCCTTCCAACCTTAGGCATTCTATGATTCTATGAATTGCTAGAAATAACTCTCTGAATCTCTTTAGAAGCAATGAATACTTTTCAAATTTCTATAAAAACAATGTATGCAGTTTGGAGATCAATAGCTCAGACCAAACGCAATTCTTCATTTTAAGCTGATGTATGCTGAGTATTTTAAAATAAAAGCAAACTGAGTGCTTGATCCTGCCCTTTGGAATGCCCATGTCCGTCCAAGCCGAAAAGGTCTCCAGTCACTGTGCACAATTAGGACAGCAGAACACACACCAGATGTAGCTCTCTAAACAAACATTTCTAAGCATGTCTTCAATTCTCCTTACAATTATTCCAAGCAATGAGGACCAGACAAAGTGTGTAGTGCAATTTTACTGTGCATTATCACATATTTTAAAAATGGCTAGCAACTAGGAACCAAAATATTTTATGTTTTTCACAATTCAAGTATAGTGTGTTGTAAACATACTGTGTCATGTCCTCAAGTAAATATCATGTTTATTAGTGGCAACATCTAGTTATTAGTGAAGTCAAGGAAAACCACTCTCTGATTTCAATGTATTTTGAACACAGCATTGAAATTATTGAAATCACACTACTACTATGCAAGGAATTAGTAAAACTCTGTAACAAAATCCAATTGTTTTAGGAGGGTTAAAATGTGTGTGTAACATCTGGCCAGTATGCAAATTGGGGAATTACTTCACTTTTTTCTCTCTTTTTTTTTTTTTTTTTTTAATCATACATAGTTACTAACAGAGCAGATTCCACCATGCAGATCGATAAAGATTAAATCCACTCAGATTTTTCCTGCAACTTCAATGTGGCATATACTTGTCTACAAGCTTGAAAGGCAACTGAAATACTGAATCTTTTGGACAGCACAGCCTTTAAGATTTTGCATTAAAGCAGTAACTAGTTATCTGCCTACAGCAGTAGCTACAGATTTCTCAGCCTGTAGCCACAGACCTATAGGAGTCTATGACCTCTACGTAAAGGATCAATAAATGGTAACTAACCAAAACACATTATGAGTAGCTTTGCATTCTCTATACAGAGCTCCAGATTAACCTTGACAAACCTACAGAGTCTGGCAAGTCAAAAAAAAGCTAAAAATTTTTGCAGAGGAGACATTATCAGTAACTGCTATGTTAGTAGACATTTATATTAACTATCATATGCTGCATAGCAATCTAACAAGCACAAATACACATACATCTGAAAAAATGACATCAGATCGACTTAACTCTGCATGTTTAAAATACTACTACACACGATTGTCCACTAAGCTGCTCTGCCACAAATGTTGACACCTGCACCAAAACAGGAAACAGTCTTTATTTCAACTACTACAATTCCTAATCCAGAATTTTAGCTTAACAATTGGTGATATTTTTCTGGTTTCAAATGGACAATTCAAATCCAAAGTCAGACTCAAAATATCTGTGAGATTTAGCTGAATCTCCTGAAGGTTTATGGACTCCCCCAACTTCAGCACTTCACCAGCATTGCCTCCCTGGAGCCTGGGGAGGAAGCAAACTCCCTACTGTCTTATCTGCAGTTAACAGGACAGCATCTCCCACCCAACCACCGAGGAATTAAGTCAACATGACAGGCTCTGAACTGCATCACCCGGCCTCTCTGCCATTTCCACAGTCAGGACAATAAATTCAGGTTGGGTAGCTAAGGGTCCTTTCAGCCACTGCATATAAAAACCAAAGTGTGAACTGCAGCACCTCTAACACCTGCTTTCCACGGGATTCCATGAGGACTCTACTCATTTGCAGAGATGTGTAGCCCAGTCTTTTCTCCACACACTTCCCAGCAGGACCTTCCTGCTCCTGCACTCCATCACACATTTTATCTCCCTAAGAAAATGGAGTTGTTAATTTTGATACAGTAAACTCTGCAGTAAGCTCTTTATGGATTGATTTTCATGCATCTTCTCAGATACCTTTCTCTTTTTGTCATAACTTGTCACTAGAAATCAATGGAAATGCTTAATTTGAAGGTGATTGCATCCACTTTGCTAGAGGGTAGCAGTGAGACATGCTCAGCAAGCAGCTCAGGCCCCTGGAGGTAGCTACTACTTTCACATGACAGGAGTTATTTGTTGATCTTTACCTACTTTCCATCATATTACAATATGCCATCATATTGCACATTGTGCAAAACAGCACAGAGCTGACTTACTGGAAAGAAAACTTTACTGGTCTAGAAGTATGTTACATGCTGTGCTTTATCAATAATGATATTTTAAAAAATCTGAAGCAGACTACTCAGTTCAGCTTATTGACATGCTCTAACCTCAATGAGGGAAGTGCACTTGGGTTTACTTTACACAAGACAAGCAGTGCATGCATTTTCCAATGCCTGGGAAGGGTGTCAGTGCACTGTAGACGTGCTGAGTGCTTCTCTCGGTGCTTCTACAGGGAGTGTGCAGGAAAAGAATATTAAGAAGCACAGGATCTTATGCAGCAGTGCCAGAGATAAGTCAGTCTGGGACTTCAAAGGAAGGACAAGCACCCTTTGAGTCCGGATCCAGATCAAATCCCTTTATCTAACCCTGCTTAGAAGCTGAAGTGGATGCATATTGAAGATGGAAGGAGAGTTAAGCAGATGAAACAAAGTATTCACAACATTTGTAGTGCTACAAAATGACAGAGTATAAACTTCTTTTCCTGATTTGAAAAAATGTTCAGCAGTTGAATTATGAAGTTCATTTTTTAGAAAGCAACATTCAATTTACAATGTCCACATCTCAGGCTTGAATTGAAAAAATACGATCTCTTGAGACTCTATAACCTACTCAATTTTCTAAGTACTATAGCATTTAATTAATTACAATCTTTTCATTTTTAGAAAAGCAATTCCACCATAAACTAACTACATATATATATATATATATATGTACACACACACACACACACACTATTTACGATTGGCATAAGAGCAAGCAAGAGTGAGAAAGAGTTTGTCATGTTTTAAGTCCTTGCTAAAATTCACAGCTTTGTAGGCTCTCTCCAGAAATGCCCCTCCATTGTCTGAGCACAGTAAGCTCATGGACTTTTTACTTATGGTTACTCCTCCCAAGCTTAAGAGGAGAAAGAAAAGGAAAATTTGGGTTCTTATACCCTAAGATTTTTCTTCAAAATGTCTTTTCTCCACATGCTAAAAAAGGGTCATACATAGAAACAGCTGCTATTCCACGCTGAGTTGGAGTGCTCGCTGTGTTGTGGTGTCTGGCACAGAGCGCACTGCTTGGTAACAGAGGAAATGCCTCCTCAGGACAAATGAGAACCTACGTATCTACCCCTTGACCTACAGATTTTAGTTTCCTGGGCACTGCTGATCTCTCTAATAACTCAGCAGAGAGAAATATCAGCACAGCACTCTAATTAGGCAGAGTATGAGTATGTAGACTGAGTATAGTGAGACATTCAAGGCCTCTAAGTTTTGTGATATCTGATGTGTCTGATATCTCCCCAATTCATATCGACCTTAAGAGTGTTAACTCACAGAGGAATAGATGAGCTCCCATTACATGTCAAAATAAAAAAAGCATTATTACAGTGGCAACATCATTTTGGAGCCTCCACTCCCAGCTTTCTCCTCACGATACACTGGTGAGTGGGTGTCACAGCAGATCCAAGGCTGCAGTAGCATTCACAATCTTTCCTCAGCATGGAAAAGTGAAATAAGTAAATAAGTAGGTGGCAAAGAATCTAAGTACCTGGACTAACCTACTCCATCTTTGTTTGCTGGGGTTTTATTTTGTGATTATTGTGCAACTACACAATAGAACAGACAATAAATATCAAGCAAAACTTCAAAATATCAAACTAGAAAAGGATCAAAAAACAAATATAAAGTAATATTTTTAAAATACGTTCTAAAATGTCTGTGTTTACTTACATTTTTAATAGCTTCTCTCCTTTAAATAAGGTGGTTTTGGTTTTAGACTCCCTTTTTCTCCCAGATTCAGCAATAGTGGTTCACATGTTTATAGAAAAGCTTGATGATCTGCTTTCATAACTAAGATACATTTGTTTAAAGGCAAGAGAGAACACAAATCTAAAGTGCGTATGACCCAGGCTATTTAACCCTTCTTCACTGAACACCTACTAATGTCAAGGCCTCAAAATCATCTGTAAACCTTGACCCTATTCTCAGTGGAACTGAACAAAGCACATTCAAGACAAAAAGGAAAATAATCTAAGATATTTATACCTTAGTTCAAAGACTATAATCATTCTAATTATTCAAGCAACTTATATCTAACAGTAAAAACACTGTCTTTGTGCAGTTGTTATTTAAAGCTAGCTTTTCCAGTTGTTGTATTCTTGACATCTTCTGAAACAGCCTCATTAATAACATATACAATGGGGGATTGTTAAACACCTGCACTAAGTCCCTCTGTAGACACTAATTCCAGTATTCACAGTGTTATTTCACTTACTTTGCATTGCTTCAGAAGACAGTTCACCTAAACCATGCTTAATTAATTAACTTTCCAGAAAGTGCTCATGTTTAAAAAAAAAAAAGTGTATATATATATATACCTATATATATATTTTTTTTTCCTTCCTACATCTTTTGTTCCAAATTCATTTCCTGTTCTGTATTTAATGCCCTGTTCTTCTTCATACTTCTCCTTTACCTCAAAACAATTACTATTACAAGAATGAAAGTTTTAGCCGCATGATTATTTGTTTGGTCCCCAGGCAAAAGTCCTTGCATGATCCCAGAATCTGCCCTGAGTAGCAGACAAGCAGAGATGCACACATTAACTACGCAATACTTCACTCCTATTTTTTCGTTGAGTAAAGGTACATATTAAGGTCGTGCGCCTGAGCATTCATACAGCTATTTAAAACAATTATTTGGAGTTAATATGTATATAATACTTGGATCAATAGTAGCATTGCTGCAAGGGTTTCTAAAAATACCACTGTCATCTGTGTGTCACGTGGTCATGCTGAAAAGACCTTCTGTGGTACCATTCCCAACCAGCTGGACAGTTCACATGAGCATATTTGTGATCACTCCCAACATCAGGCTCCTTTCGCTACGTGTGGTTGCTGCTGACAGGGACATTGCCTGTGCAGGCTCATGGACCGATCACCTGCTCAGGGAAGCCGCTGGACACCCCGCCAAACACCAATGTGGGGGTCTGTGCTATTAACACAGGGAACAGAGGATCCACACTAACATTTTCAGATACACATGATACACCGTATGGAAGCTTACTGTATCTTCTGAGACATCTAACATTAACTCCCCCGAATTTCCTTTCCCACTGCTGTTTACCTAAATGTCACTGCTTTTGCTGTATCACTATGGGAACAGTGGCTGTTCCTTCTGTTCCTATATTGCCACCACCAATCACTTCTTCCTCACCAAAATTTGCTGCCAAAATATGTTACTTCCTCAACCTTGAAATATAGCCTCTGACAACAAAATCAATGCTGATTTTTGGTATTCACCAGAAACTCAACCAAACCATTTCCAATTAAAAAGAATTTCAGAAACTGTGTTTTGAAACAACTCAGATTTCTTCACCATACTTATGTTCACATCTGAACACTTCAGTTTGTAAATTCCTTATTCTTTTGATGTCCTTTTAGAGCAGAAAACTGATTTATATATGGGAATCTAAAATAACAAAAGATAAATAGCCTGTCCAAGATAAGAAAAATTGAGGGCGAAGCAGATAGCTAAAGGTTCATTCCTCAAGTTCTTAGCTATCATCCTACCTACCTCCTCTTATCCTTTCTGCTATGGTACCAAACCATTTGTTTCCTTAACCAGAATAACTCATTGTTCCTCTCAGAGGAGACAAGCAGTTCTATGAGCATGGAAATTAATGAAGCCTCACCCCTGCAGTCTGGCAATGCTGATGGACTCTGGTGTGACACGCAGTTTCCTATTGTTGCCTACCTCGGAGGAAAAGATGGAACAGGGATAACTTTTTTCTCCTCTGTCTATTCTCAAAAACATGCAAAAATAACTTTGAAATCTTTGTTTCTTCTGCATTCAGTTGAAATGAGGCACTCCAGAAATTACGGGGCACACAGATACATATACAGGACCTCTGAAAGCAAGAGCCAGTGGGGGGAACACTCCTTTTTGATAGGAAACTCTTAAGAGAATGACCTTAGCTACCTCACAGCTTGTGACCTATGTATTTGTCATCCATATTGATTAACACTGTCATTCAGAGCCATAGAGTCCTTAGGGAAAACATAGATGTGAGAGGCAGCTGACAGTCTTTTGCTACAGGAGACAGTCTTTAAAATTGTCACACATCTGAAGATACGTGCTGACAGTCTGGGCCTGGGTATGCTCAGCCTACGTACATTCACCCCGCATTAACTCTGTGAATGCCAAGCGCATCAAGCTTCGGGGTTCGTGAGAAAACCTCCCCCTTGTGCTAAGGACACAGGTAATACATGTGTCTAGTCTTAACCTGGGCTCACGCCTAGACAGCCTTGACAGGGTAACCACAGGACTGAATCACTGGCCCCTGGTGGATGGCCCCTAGTAAAGCCGTGTTTTGGAGAATATCAATTTAACTTAACATTTTTCATTGCAAGACAAAACTGTGTAACTAACACTATGACTGCAATTCAGCAGTTTGATATTCCTTTTTAAATGACTTTTAAGGATCAGGTAGCATAGAACTTAAGGGTCTATCTTTTATATGGGATGAAAAAAGTGAACATACTGTCCAGAAGCTACCCAGAATACCCAGCTTCAATCACACCCCAAGGTATCTCAGAAAATTGTTAAGCGCCATTCAATTTGGCAGTAGAATGTAGAGAAACTTCCCATTCTGGACCAAGCCTCAAGGGCTGCGATAGCTGAGGTTCTTCTAAGGGCAACAGAGCCAGCTGTACTGCACTGCTTGGGCAGACCAGACGCAGGGGCTCCTCATCTGAAAATATTCATCTTGACTCTAGCAGTCACACAGAGCAAACTGCAGTGAGCATCACAGAATGCTATGTCTTTTAGCTATGCTCCAGTTAAACATTTTATTTTATTATTAAATTTCTTTTATTTTGTTTGTCTTAAGTTAGTAGTGGCAAGATATTTCAAGAGCTGCCTATTTTTAACAAGAAATGCATAAGTTCCATATAATTAGGTAGGTTAGTTTCTGACTTTTCCTTTGCTATAGCAAGAAACAATTTATTAAGAAATAAAGTCTACTTGAATTTGGAACTATTAGGGGATGAAAATATTATATATTTTAAATATAAAATAACTAATTTTATGCTACATATCATCTGCATGTGTTTTAAAAATATGTAAGTAATACTACCATACTAAATTCATCAGAGTGAAAATAGCACTAACAAGATGTCCAATAAACATAATACAGCTTTGGGGTATTTGCTATTCAGTCCCGTGGAAAGACTGTATTTTTCTGATTAGCTGAGTGGCAGAAGATGCCATCTTCCTGGAGGCTGCTGCAGCACTGGAGAGCAACTCTAGCCTCTGTGAGCCAATCCTTTCAGCAACTGAGACAGAAAAATACAATTAATAAACTACTGAACCTTATTAATACAGATCCCCTATGTTTATATTGTTACATTCAGAAGATCTTTCCTGCTTCTACGTCCTACAAGTGTAAGTGACCCTATATGCTCCTTTGTGCCATTGCTGCTTTTGCAAAACTTGACTGAAACCAAATATGATAGTTCACTATATTTAAGCTGTTAGGTAAGATAAAATATAATATGCCATTTTTTTTTTAGTCAAGAGGTTATAGATAGGAAACAATTGACCAAATTAATCTTTGGGCTTAACTACTATCCTCAATTAAAACATACCAAATGTTAGTTTCTTAGAAAACATGCAGTAAAAGCATACTTCTAAAAAGATTCGGTTCTGGTCTTTTGCACTGATGTAAGTCTTTCTGCTGTGCTGATTGACCCTAGTAACAACTTGTATCATGTGATGTACCCACTAACAGTTATAAGAATTTAGATCTTTGATAATGTCCACATTCTAAAATTTTCCAACTTTAACTCAGTTCTTCATCCAAATGAAAAGTGACCACCATGAAAACAGCCATGTCTTTGCAACAGAGCAAAGAAACTCAATATCTTTAATATTAATAAATGAAAGAAAAAAATCTTGGTTCGTAACTATGAAAACAAATCGGTCTGTTCAATCCACTTATTTTAAATTTTTATATTTCTATTAATCACTACAAGACTATTCTGAATATTATTTACCAACACTGAATAGAAAAATAATGTATCCTGGCCAGCTGTATTGATTTTTACTGAAAAGTTATCATCATAGCTAAATTTTGAGCATAAATCTCCTGTCTTTATTCAGACTTTTATTTGAAATACTGCAAATAAAGTCCAAGTTTTGAGATGAATCTGCAATATTATAATAGGATTGTTTAATGAAGGAATTGTTCAAGAATGGTAATCTAAAAGCCCATTTCCTCACCACAGAAGTAGAAAAACGGAAACAATAATAATCATCCTACTAATTATTACTGCTACCAAGTGAATTTTATAGGAGTTGGAAATAAGGGAGGATATTTTAGTTATTACTCATTGAATAAAGTTTGTATTGCAGAAGATTATGCAACAACCAAAAAGGACTAGCACCTAAAAGTCAAATCACCCTAATTAATACTCTCCCACTTTCATTACATAGTTATTTAACCTTTCTTTTTTTTTTCTTTTTTTTTTTTTTTTTTTTTTTTTTTAAAGTCCCTGTCTTTCCAGATGACCCAGCAAGACAGAAATATTTTGGAGTTTGGTATTAGGATAAACAAATTCGAATTATTGTAAAATGAACAGTGAACCAAGTCACACATTTAATAAACCATCACTGAAAACAGTTTCATTAAACCTTACCAGATTAGAAAGTGTTTTAGTTGATGTCAGCAGCTGCATAATGAGTGCTTTGAAGTAACCAGAAACTGCCTTTTAAAAAACACAGAACTGTTTTGTTTCTGCTCAAATGGATTAAGTGAACAGGCCCTTGATCAACATCTTCAAAAGTCAAGGATCCCAATCCTAAGATTTCAAGACACAGTACTTTCAAATACAGAAATGAAAAAACAGTTTTCAGTGCATAATATGCTTCTTGAGAGAAACAAGTTTTAAAAGTTAAGCCTACTCAAAATATCCTGATATTTCTAATGGGTTTTATAAAGTAAATTCTAATAATATTTTTGGCAATCCAATTCTGGTATTGAAGAAATAAATGACCATGTATAAGAACTTTTTATTTTATTTGTACATTTGCTGAGCAAGTCCGTTTTTTTAAAACATAGGCATCATCCTAAAGGAATAAAATCTGTGGATTAATATTTTGTCAAATTTTAATATATTAGTATTGCAGTAAAATTGTAATTCACATTGTTTATCCTTATTCAGTAAACTGTTTTTTATAAACTAGGGTTGTTCATATTTTTCATAGTATTTAAGCTTGTTATTACTATTACACTATTACAGGAGTTTGTATGAGAAGTACAGAGTTCTCCCACTCGAATGTTCACTTTTAAACTTGAATGACAATTTAAATGTCAACATATAACTACTTCCCCACCAACCATTCAACTGGTAAAATAACTAGAGTATTTAGAACATTTGGAAGAACACCGATTTATTTTTATTCGGACAAGCCTATACTTTAAAGTATTCTTGTCATACCTTTATCAACTGGGAGAGTAAAAAGGGGTAAAAATAAAAAACAAATAACCTACAACTCAAACTAGCAAAAAAAAAAAAAAAAAAAAAAAANNNNAAAGAACAGGGTACACTATCTTTTGGAAAAATGATTTAGAGTAAACAGAAAAAGAACTCTTTGTGGTATCTGCTGTATCTCCCTAGGCAGTTTGCCAGTACAGCACCAACAGCAAATCTTTTTAAGAAGCAAGCCCTTAGTAGGAATTCCTCACAGGAACAAGCTTGCAGCTTGAACAGGGAAAAACATTTCCTTCCAAATGAAAATGATTAAGCATATATTTGTGTGCAGTCTTCTGATTTGGATGGATATCTACTGGAGAGAAGAGAGAAATGGGGGGAAAAAAAAAAAAAAAAAAAGAGAGGGAAATGGCAGGCAATGCCATTATCTAAACCCACACGAGTAAGTTGAGGACCTTCTCTTCAATCCATTGCTTTCAGAACAGCCATTTTGATCTGTGCTAAAGAAATTAAATCCTAATAAAAATAACACTTCATTCCCTAGGAGCAGATCTGGACTAGCCTATAATTCAGATTAATCTGAGGACTAGTGCATGTTATTGCCAATCATCTACAAACACAACTAATGTTGGCATCTTGGTCATATCTTTCCTCCAGAAATGCCTCTTTTCCAAAGGCAGAAAATAAAATAAAATTTTCATTCACCTCTAGAGATAGAGTTTATACATAACAAATCTTTTCACCAATAAAAATTGAGAACCACCTGTTTTATACTACTAGCACAGTGCACAGTAGACACAGTATGCCTAAAAACTGGATGCAGTACAAAGTGGGTGTAAAATGCTACCAACATAGTCTTCTTTTACTTTACAGAGGTGTGCATTACAACAGGAAAGGAAAAGTAGGTTTATCTGATGTGGCAAGCTTCTAAAAACCATGATCCGCACTCATAAAATAAAAGCAATCCATAATAATTATCTAATACATATTACTGGAAACTTCAGCCCTGTAGGAATATAAAATGGAATATGAAGATAGGTCTGAGTTCAGCATTATAATATTTTTTAATAATCCCCTTCCAGAAATGTCATCTATGAAGGAATTCTTGAAGCTGTGCAAAGGTTACTTGCTGATGCATACTGTCTCAGCTCATAACCATCAAACTGTCTTACTGCTAAATTTTAGGAGAAGAAAAAAAAATAAATAAATAAATAAAAAGAAGTCAGGCTGCTCCAGTAGTTGAGAAAATGAGAAAATAAATGACAAGGTAATCTACAGAAAAAAATAGCAGAAATCAAAAATAAGAACTATCCCTCAGAAAATTTACATATGCACGCACATAGACACAAAACCTGATAAGAGAATTCAAAGCCTGCTCATTTCTAAGCTTGCATGAGAAAGGATAGCTCCTATCATTTGATTTTTCAAAAGTAAACTACTGACATTCTCTCAGACCCTTCTGAGAGTCATACACAGAGATATAAGTACTTCTTACTGACTTGAATCAATAGGCAACATAAAATTCATGTGGTACATCAATTACAATTAGATACAATACTCTAAGGGCTTTTTTTGCCCCAGATTAAATTTACTGACATTTTCCCCCATCAAAGAATTAAAATATTCCCATTACTACCAGTAGTTAAGCAGTTGTCTAGATAAACCAAACTGAATACTCATGTCTCTATCGTGTTTTTCCACATGTAAAATCAAATATTTTCAGTAGAGTGCAAATTATCTTCCGTCTCTCCTGTAAGTTCCCTTGCGTGACTCATGCCACCTATTACAGACACCAGCAGAAAGGCCTAAACTAAGAACCGGAAGATACAAAAATATCGGAACCATGATGATAAGTATTATTTGGATTGAAGCACATTTCAAGTGAGCGGTGAGACATCCAAGATCCCTAAACTGAAGAAGTAAACACAGTAAAGACAAAACACACACATTTCCTAATATAATCACAGAACCAACTCAACAAGTGACTTAAACTTCATTATTAAATGGAGTTACAATTAACAGTATGCATCAACATTTTCAGATATTTAATTAAGGCTGTATATAGAGGACTTCAATGACAAGGTGCAAGGTAAAAAAAAAAAAAAAACCTTTTCAGCAGGTGTATTAGTGATGGGGCCTTTGGACTGAATGAGTCATGGGACTGCTAATGGGATAAGGATAGGAAGCCTGACACTTCCAGGTCACAAGTTCAACTGGATCTTCTCAGAGCCCTCTCATGCCATGCCCTAGATTGCAGACCAAACTTGGCTATTGGACTTGGCTATTGTTGGAGGCCCCTGTAAGTTCCACATAAATCTACTAAAAACAAGGAAGGAATACAACAGGACCCTTCCGTAGCAGTGTCCTCTGCTACGGCTTTCCCAGTCCCAACTGGCTAGGAAAGAGGTCAGAGGAACAGAGGGCAGTCAGGTCATTGCACAGCAGGCAATGTGTATACCACCTTGCCACTAACTCCTTAAGTACAGCACATTTTTCTAACACATAATTCTACTCTTGGAGAGAATCCCCCACTGATAACTCAGAAACAAGGCTGAAGAACTCTGGTATCAACAGGGTCATTATTGAGGCCAAGCTCTTTATGCAGATGACTCCGCATTTGCCAGCTCACTGTAATTCATCGAGGTCCCCAAAAACACAGAGGTTTTTAACCTCTCAAGTACAGCCTCACCAGAGAGAGCCTTTGTGGTCTAGCTACAGGAGATGCAATGCACACAAAGCACACACCAGTCAAACTTCAAGAGTTCAGTTTTCATGGAATCATCAGAGATAGCTTCTAACTGCTTATTTATTTATTTTAAAAAAGAATAAGCACAAGTCTTGCCCATGGCAAGTCTTGGGCCAGCCTGCCTATACATTGTAAAAGAAGTCCAGTGCTAGTCAGAGAAGTGCACAAAAGACAGAATGTGCCACAGTACAATGGGATAATACAAGAGAAGAGAGCGAGATGGGAGAGTGAGATGGAGTAAAGCATGCTGCAGAAGAGGACTAACGGAGGAGTAAACACAGAGGGAAGCCAGAGAGCAGCGCCAAAAAATAACAAGAAAAGAAAGAAAGGAGTGGGAAGTTGAAGACGACAAAAGATATGAAGAGAAATAATATAACACAGATGGGGGGAGGGAAAAAAAAAAAAAAAAAAAAAAAANAAAAAAAAAAGACAGAAACAGAAAGAAAAAATATACAGGAAATCCATCCTGCCAGAAACTGCTTTTATCAAGCCCGAACAGGAGACATTGCCAAAAGTAGAGCTGAATCAAGCACTGGAAAGTTTAGATACCTGAAACTTCTGAAAGGCAGGAGAAAGACTACTCAAATATCTGAATGTACATTTAATTGAAAATTAATATCAAAATATACAGTCCAGTTCTCCTGCTGTAAGGCAGAAATAACTTCCTTAGAACAGCAGCGGTTTCATTACATACTGGCAGAAGAACCAGGCCCACCAGTTCCCAACCTATCACAAACTACCCATTCTCTTTTTCACTAGCCAGAAAGAATTGGTTAGTTCTTCGCTAGAAGGTGTTCAAAGAGTGCAGCTACAAACATCAAAGCAAGAGACTGCTATCCTACCAGACCAATAAGAGCTGACTCTAGTCTGCTGAAGAGCAATATGAAGCAATCTTATCTTGTTTCCTTAAAAGTTATCATAAATATCTCGGAGTGCGCTGCTGGCCACTGCAAAATTCTCAATAATCACACCTTGTAACTCAGCAAAATGAGTGATCAATATAGAAAATAGACAATTTTCCTAACTTTATGCTTTATCTGTATTGTCAATTTTCTGAAAAGTCTACTGTTCCAAAAACAACACAGAGCCGTTATACAGATATCTAAGATATGCTAAGCCAAAACTGATCCAGATCCAGGAATAACAGATACCCAAGATATGGCCTATTTTCAAAAGTGCATTAATATGCAAACATTGGATTTTTAACTTAAGATAGATAAATCTGTTTCTTAAAAAGATCATCATTTTGGGTTAATTTATCATAAAACTTACTTTACTACTACTACAGCAGTCTATAATTCACTGTTGATTATACAAACCAGCAATATGTTCTCAATGTTGAAATGCTCAGGAAAAAAGAACAGGGCTTCCTGACAGCTCAGTCAGTAGATATTTGAACTAGGTTTCACTAAATTATGGGCAAGACCACTCAGAACTTGTATTTTAGGTTTCTATTACACGTCTTAAACATCATCATACAGAAGCTGCCTTCTAATAGCCGATCACAAAGAACACTTATTCTGCACACCACAACAGCTTTGGTGGTTCTGTGTGATAAGGAAGGAAGGGCATGAGAGGTAGAATATTCCTGCACTCCTATCTACAGCCCACAAAGCACTAAATGAGAACAGTGCTGCAATCCATATCAGCTCAATAGATGCCTGTACCCAGAGAAGAACGGATAAAGAAAAGACTGTGAGGTCGAGAGAAAGGGAGAGGGAACCATCTCTCATTTCCCTCAGCTTTTTAATTAGTTTTAACACCAGAATAGACGGGTACTGTCCCCTGTAAAGATCAACCTGGTGATGTAAGGCTAGCGGAAGATAAGCATGTCGACAAGGAGGGCACTAAAACTCTGCCAAACTTTCTTTGTACAGTTTAATCCTTGGGTAATACTATGATTGTTTTTGATACTGTTGTCCAGACCAGTAACAAAACTCCTGAGCATTATTCAACAAAAGCAGAGCTTCAGCAATAAGAGAAGCCAATTACCACTTTCCTAAACTATTAGATTAGGCACACAAAATGTTTACCCATATTACCCTCATCTTACTTAGTCTGTCTCAGTACCTGCAAGTACACTGTAAAGATTAACTGTTCTTTGCACAAGCTGAATTAATCAAAATTTTATTCAAGATGCAGATTCAAATCAGTGAGAGAATTTAAAAGGACAAGTTATAAACTTTATGCACATATATTTAGAGGCATTCAAGACATCTTATACAGAAACTGGATAGTAATCTCTTACTCAAAAAGGATCATTTATTTTTTGCTTAGACTGATCTGGCCACATTAGTTTAAAAAAAAAAAAAAGAAAAACCACATACCAAAAAAAGATGTACATTTCTAAATGCTAACAGCTTGTAAAATTAGGTCAGAAATAACAGACTTTAGTCTAACAAATCTAAAAAAAATTCTTTCAAAATGATTAGCCTCTGACACAAATAACTGTTTTACACTTTTCATATAATACTTTATGAAATTAGTTATTAGCGGATCTTGTCATAGACTGAGTTACAGAGATTTTTGCTCTGAATTTCTCAGAGGAGAAAAGGAGAAAAAAATAAATAAAATAAAATAAACCTGTCAGTTGGCTAGAGGCTAGACAGCTGCATAACTTGTTCTTCACAGTGTTCACACTGACCTGGATTATGCTGTCTTTTACTAGCATTTTTTGTCCATAATTGTTTAATCTTGATAAACACATGACACAAGAAAGTACATACTAAAACTGAAAAAGGCAATTGCATTCTCTAAACACATTTTATCCCAAATCACTATATATGCTTCTTTTAAAATTATTATCCATACCCCTCTATGTTTTCAATTACTAGCAGCTCATAACTTGACCATCAATAGCAAACATACACAGAGAATTAAAAAAAAAAATAATAATAAAAGTACTTACCAAATTATGATTAGTTGAATTAGAATCATCTTCGGGGAATGGGATGTAAACAGCTAAGGCCACACAATTGGCAAAAATAGACAGTAGTATAAATATGTCAAATGGTCTGGAAAATCCTGTTAAGGAATTTATCAATTTTAAATATCTACAAACTTTCAGTTCTATTCTCTTTTCACTTTCAACATCTATAAAACAATTCTTACTTTTAAGGGCATTTTTTCACTGATACCTGTGACAAACACTGTGTCACCCTTAGTTACATCATTACAACATATTATTTTCTACCATAATGACTTATTCCATGACTTATGTTTCTTTTAGAAAGTAATACCCTTGCTGCCTCAGAACACTCTATATTAAATTGTAGAGACCAATTCAGTGGGACCATCTTAACTCAGTATGCAGGTCATCATGGTGTGTAAAGAATACTTATGGAACTCTTCTGTCCTCAGATATTCATCTGTCTCATTTAATGTTAATGGAAATTATATGCTTGTTTGAAGGAGAAAAACAGTTTCCCATCTAGTTCATACAGGAAAGATTCCCAGCAAAGCACAAGAACAATTCTCCTCTGCAACTGTTGTGGAGGGGCATAATGCACAGAGGACAGTTCTGAGGCCCTCTCCCTGTCTTTGACTGCTGAACTCCTGAACAACTTCATCTTGGCCAGAACAGATAAATGCTGAGGTGTAAAAACTGTGGAATAGAATATAATTACTGGCTCTGCAGCCACATAGATTGAGATCTAGACAGCAGCAGTTTAAACCGGGAGATAGGCTTCATCTTCCCCAAAGGAAATAAAAAAAAGCTCTTAAAATTAATATGCATGAAGTTGACCTTCAGTTTGTTATTAAATGAAATTAAAGCTTCCTCCAAAATATTTCATTATTTTATTGTAAGAACAAATACAAGAATACTTGGATAGAAGTATTTGTCCTAATTTTGGATAGGAAGAACTAGTCTTAGATATTAACATTTTCCTCCTCAGTTTAAGATACAGCTTTCACATATATGCGTAACAGCTACATAGAAGAGTGACGTAAGAGGACTACATAAAAATCCCATTCCCTCAGAAGCAGTCTTGAGGGTTTAAGATATTTTTGTGAAGAAACTAAATTAATACGTCCCTTAAAGCCCTCTAAACCCTGATCGTTTTGCCACCAGTGCTGAGTTTATGTTTGTTAGGCCAATCATCATCAGTTGCTCTGTGGTATTTAAGACAGTCAAAAAATACATCTAAAATTGTAGTGTCCTCCTGAGAAATGAGCAAATACTGTGAGACTGGCAAGTTTGTTTTATGACGTAGCGCTACTGCGACAAATTTTGCCCTGAGTTATTCCACTCTAAATCCACAGTAATTTCATCTTACTAACCTTAGCCAAGGAGAGGCCAATTTACTGAAATTAGTTGGACTTATACCAGTTCAAATGAGAACAAGATCTGTTTCACTGTCTTAAATTTGTAATTGAATTATGTTCAAATAATTGAAAAAACAAGTCTTATAAAAGAGTAACACTTGCTACTGCCAGACTGGGTGTTCTGTTTAAAGTAACAGAATCAGTTTTACCTTCAGCAATCTCCTCTCTGGAACAGTTGCTTCCTATTAAAGGTACATCACCAAGACTAATAGTCAAACTTTTTTCTTCTCTTCCCTCAACAAAGCTTCACTTAATTTTTTTTTGAAAATTAAATGTTACAAAAAAATCTATATGCTATTAGCTATTCCAAAAGAAAATTGATGTTCTTCCAAACTATAACCACTGAATCAAAGTAAAAGCAATCCTTCCCCATCGTACAAGTCATGATAAATACATGCCAGTATATCTGATCTTCAACCTGTAGATGCTCATGTTCTCAAAATACATTTCACAGTAGAAATATGTTATAGAAGTTGAGAAAAGGAATATTTCAGATACTCACATATACTCACAGTGAGTCCCTCACATACTCACATGGCTCAAAATTTCCCCTACTTCCAACACTGCCAAATACCAGTTTCAAAAGATTTCTAGATCAGTTTCACCTGCTTTAATAGTAATACACCAGATTGTCATATGGAAGATAGAGGTTTGACATCTTAAGAACTCTCTTCCATCCATTCAACCATGTCTGAAAGGGGAAGTAATGCAATACAGAGATTTGCTGGAATAGTATATTGTAGAGGAAGTTATAAGAGAAGTAAAAAAATCCACAGAGGGAAAAAAAAAAAAAAAATCAAAAAAGGAGAGGGCATTTGCAAGATGAATATATTAGACAGAAAAAGCAAAATGACTATTTTACAACTGTAAAATGAGTGAAAAACATATTTTTAAAAGGTATACCTACTATGTTCTCTAGAGACAAGAAAATAAAGTTCTGAAAGTGAACAACTCTTTCCCAAGAAAGAAGGAACAGTTATGAGCTGTTCTCCGAGTTACTTACTTCAATGAAATCATACTCTGTGTCATACTGACACAGACAAAGAAGCTAGGGTCAACAGGAACTTAGGCAAAATTAACTACTGGAAACATTAATGAGTTACCCACACATATCTAGGTAAACTAATACGTGTTTGCTGAAAAGAGATGTTAAGAAAATCTCCTTGATACATTTGGAAAACTCAAAGAAATAAATCATGAAAAAATGCATCAAAGGATACTTCCATTCTACTAGACTAATGCAGGCTCTTCGTATTGGATTGTTGAGGGATAAACAGAAAAGAGCACGGGGTGGCCGACTGTTAGAAGTATTACCCTGTTTTTTGCTCTTGGCATATTGCTGGCGTTTTCTTTGGGAGAGAGATCCTACAGGCTGGGTTGTGGTAGCACTCATATTTTGGGCAGCCTTTGCTTGTCTAGCAGCATCAATTGCAGCTTGCCAAGACAGAACCGTTTGCTTGGATGGTGCCGAACTGTTTGACTGAATGGTTGGTCCGTCACCAGGGAGAGGAATTCTGGTGCTACTTGCATAGTTCGTCTCTGTGAGAGAAAGAGAAAGAAAAAAAAGAGTACTCAGTTATATTTGTATGATAAATTATGTCATAATATTGTTGATAAAAACATTTTAAGAAAATGCTTGATGGTGTGATGCTTCCACTACAGATACTACATGGCATTGAAAATACATGTAATGGCAAAGTAATTCAGGAATTGGTACTATGAATTTAAGTTTAATCTAGGTCTCAAGACAAGTTCCACACAGAAATATCTTACATTTTGGTTCTTCCCTTTGGTTCCTAGTTTCCAAAATGGATATCAATTTCCTTGTCACTCTAAGTCCGAAAAATACATCTCCTTACAACTCCTTATAACTTTGTCAAAGCACCTTAACATTTACTATTTCCTCATTCCATTTGGGTCAAAAAGAAGTGGTTTAAAGTCCTTGCACATTTTTAATTGAATACTCAGCACTGTTTGAAACCCTATCAAACCCAAAAATCCTAGAGGTGACTTATATCTTGCCCTATTCAAAGGAAAACACACAGGTGCCTCCAACAAGTCAAAATTTGATATTGCCTGGTGATAAAGACATTCATGAGGTATCGGTATCTTTCACACTGCAAACTCCCAGAATGAAACTGCTACAAAGGACTGTTTTTGGTTTTCTAACAAGGAAAACAAAACAGAAAGAAATCTCACTTTCAAAAATACTATTTCCATCACTAGAGATGGCAACACAAAAGACTCAACACCAGCACCTGGCAAAGAGCCCTTCTGAGCCCCAGAGCATCAGAGCAGCAGCCTGCTCCTCAGTGCACCTGTGAGAAGCAGAGGCTCCAAAGGAAATCGGAAACTTGAAGATGCCTCGGAGGGGAGAAACCAAATGATGGAAGAATGGCACAGTTATACATATGGCGAGTTTCAGTGGGACGATGCAGGGATCACTGGCGAGGCACAAGGGGAAAATAAGTGCTCCACAGTCGCTGTTCATGAAAGATGAATGAGACACGAGGTACCTCCTGCCCCTCCCCACTCGAGCCAAATCACCCTCCGTCTCCTTGCGCGGGGACATCGGGCGACGCGAGGGCCGCTCGCCCCGCGCCTCAGCGCGAGGGGCCTCGCTAAAATGGCTCCCGGGGCTCGGCGGCGCGGGGGGCACCGGGCCTGGGGCGCCCCCGGTTCAGCCATCGCGGTCCCCGCTGCTGCCAGCACAGGTGGCAGCGGGGCCGAGGCAGGCGGCAGGGAAGCGGGAGCATCAACAGCTGCTCCCTCACCGAGGACTCAGGGAGGGAGGGGGCGCCGCCTCGGGCTGCGCCTGAAGAGCGGGGCAAAGCGTGAATTTCACCTTAAAGGTCTCTCTCTCTTTTTTTTTTTTTTTTTT
>VWPW01018034.1:21360-57470 GCA_013389825.1 Crypturellus undulatus
AGCCATCCCCCTCTCCCTCACCGGCTGCCCTTTAGGATGCCATGAAAACGCGGCTCGGCGCCGCGAATCTCTCATGGTTTTAACGTCAATACTCGAAGTGAAGCAAAGCCCGAGTGTCCGCGCTCCCCGGGAGAACCCCTGCCCTCCGCCAGGCACAGAAATACAAACTTGATGCTCATTTGGGGAGGGCTAGGGATGCATGAGCAGGGAAAACACACGCGCACGCACCACCATGGGGGCTGCAGCGCTGTCGGAGCCTGTTTGCCAAGGAGATTAACGTGCGGCAGCCTCATGTGTCGCCTCCCGGCAGCGACATAACAGCGAGCGGGCTGAGCGCTTCGAATCCAGCCCCTCCGGCACAGGGAGCCCCTGGGAAGCGGCTTCTCTGCTCAGTTTATCCATGGATCCGAGGGGAGCCATGTCCTATCCAGCCGATCCCAACCACGAACGCAGAGGGACGCGCACAGACCCGTGCCCGGGGCAGGGTCCCCGTCCCGCCTTAACCTGACCCGTGTCCTTCCTCATCTCTCAGCCCTTTCTCGCGGTGCCTCCCGCAAGGCCAGGCGCTCATCCCAAACCTACCCCTTCCCTAATCCCCCCCAATCCATCGTTTCCCAAATCCCTCGCAAATCCTCCCCCGCGCGCCCCTCCCCGCAGCCCCAGGCGCGCTGCTGCCCTTGGTGGGCGCTCGGGCTCCTACCTTCATGGTGCTGCTCCTGCTGCTGGTGGTGATGCATGATTCTCACTTTCCCGGTGTGTGACAGGAGGGAAGAAAAAAAAAAGGGAGGGGGGGGGCAAAAAAAGGCAAAAGAAAATAGGCAGAGACGCCCCCCTCCCTGCTCCAAGCCAGGTGCGCGCTGCCCCTGCGCTCCTCTATCCGACCCCCATGGCAGCGCCTAGCGCCACGCGAGGGGCTGCGGCTGTTGCTGCTCCTCCCGCTGCTGCTTCGCCGCTGCTGCCGCCGCTGCCAAATCCCTCCGAGTTTGGGCCAACATGACACTCACATCCGGGTGACACGGGATCTCTCCATCCCTAGCAACCCGGCTGCTGCCGCCGCCGCTGCCTGATCCCCGGTGCCGCTGCTGCCCCCTCCGCCGCCGCGGAGTTAACTCCGTCGCTGCTGCTGCTGCCGCTGCTGCCGGGGCCGCCGCCACCTGCTGCTGCTGCGGCCGGCGGGCGAGGGGGGAGCGGAGCTGCGCGCTAATCGCCCGGAGCGGCGGCAGCCGCAAATAGAAGCGCGGCGGCTGCTTAACCCCTTCGCCGCTGCCGCCGCGTGCGAGCCGCGCGGCGCCCTCTCAGGCACCGCGACCGTTACGCGACCGTTATGTTACCCCCCGCGCGCACCCCCCCGAGGAGCTCCCGCCGCGCAGCCCCCGCGCTCATAGCGACGCAGCCCCCGCGCCGCCCTCGCACCTTCCCGCCCCCGGCGCCGCCATTTCCCGCCTCCTCCCGCTCTTCCTCCTGCTCCCCGGTTGTGCCAGGGCCGTAACCCGCCGCGGGTGCCCCCGGGGCTCCCTGTGTGACCGGGCGCCCGGCCGAGCGTGGCCCTTTGAGGATTCCGTCCAAAATCCCTGCTGGAATAAGTGCGGAAATTCAGTGTTCTTTCAGATTTTAATTTTGTTTTCAGTGTTGGTGAAATATCCAAGAAATGGCCAAAATACAAGTCGCATGGGATGAGGCGGCAACGAAAATAAAGAAATACCTGTTGGGGCAGCAAGGCTGCTCTAAAACCACTGGTCTGTCCATCACCATAAAACGTACATGAAATCAAGTACGATGCACAGAAATCCCCATTTGAAAGAGGGCTGATGCCTCAAAACTAATATTCATTTTTTTTCAACTGAGAAAAGAAATTTTTCATTTTTTTTCCCCAAGAATATCTCAGGATATTTTTCTGAACAATCTGTCACAGAAAGCAGTCTTCCAAACCATTTTGATTTGTCCAAAGTGCGGTTTTGTTCAGAAAACATTTCAGCGAAACTCTTTCCACCAACCCCAGTCCCCTGCCACTTGCTTACGCATGTCTCCATCGTCTCTTTTAGCCATCCTTCACGCACAATTATCTCCATCTAATTAATAATAAATAAAAACTAAACATAGCAATTAGACAAAGAGCAATAAAGCCTTAATGATGCTGAAATTCTCCAGGGAAATGGTGAAGAATACCCATCTTCCAGGTTTATAAAAAGCTCTCGATTACATCCCTGTTGGTTATTTTGTAAATTAGAGGATAAAACCCCTTACTGGTAAAACTGGTTGTGAAGTATTCAAAGAGAAGTTTTTTAAAGGAGGAAAATTCCTGTGCCCGCGCATCCTCTTGGTCTTGCTTTGAACGCTTGCTTCTTCACGACCTGCTGGTCGGGTTTGCCTGCTGCAGTTTTGAGTTAATCTGCTGCCTTAGGGTTTTGTTGTTTTCACTGGGAAGGTACCACACCGACTTGAGATCTCTGAGCCACTTATGGCATCTTTTTCCAGACAAAATCTCAGCAGCCAAGGTGCTTAGGCTCCTGCCTTGTACACCCGTGAAAGTCAGTAGGACTTTCATTCTTTACATTCAAATATGAAGGGCCTAAAATGTCTGTTACACCCTCAAAAGGATCAACATCAAAGACCAGATGCCTAACAGCGACTGCAGGTGCCGTGCTTATTACCGGGGTTAGGTGCCTAACCTGCTTAGGCACTTAGTACCTTTGTAAGTCTAGACTTAGGTATCTAAACCATTTTTTAAATGAGGCTTATAAACTTAAGCATTGGGACACTGTTACAAATTCATAACTAAAAAGAACCCTGAGCTAATAGTAACAAAGAACATCCTGTGGAAAAAGGCTGCCTCTCCTGTGTTCTTTTTTTTTTTTTTTTTTTTTTTTCATAAAATTCCGCTCTCTTGGCCTTGCCAATCCTAATCCTCCGTCCTTATGAGGGACCACAGCAATGTGTACTGGAAGCTGCCAAATACTCCTCAAAGAAAAACTTTGTAGATTCTGGAGCCTCCCAACGTGAGCATAAATCAAACAGATCTTGCATTTAAGAAAAAACATTTTTCACAGTTGGTCAAAATCTGTAACCATACAGTCTTCCTGATTATAAAAGCTACTTGGCCCTTGTCTGCCAGACTAAATGATCCACTGTTTTAAAAATCAAAATAGTTCTTTTATCAAATAGTTGCAGTAAAAAGCCTGTGTTGTTTCTATTCTTCTAATATTTTTCAGACCACATGTAATTAACACCCTATATAGTTAAAAATGAGATGCAAGTTCTCTTAGAAAGTTTTGCAAAAGTATTTAAGGAGATTGATACTGCTTACTCTAGAGGAGCTGATGCATCAGTATTATCTGAAATACATATCCAAACTGTATATATGAAAATTACTCAAGCCATTAATTCTCTTGCTAAAAAGCTATTTCCTTTTTCTTCTACAAACTAACGTCTACTTATTTCATTTTCATGGCTTCACTTTGATATCAGATTCATGTTATTATTCTTCAATGAACTGTCTGGCATTACGTTGATGGCCAACACTGTTTACTAGCTATTGTAATTAGTGATGAGATTTTGAATGAAAACAACAGTTTGAATTTAACTTGAGAGAAAAGTTAAATATGAATGTCCTAATCTGTCACACGGTCTTTGCTATGCCCTTCTCGATATACTCGCTAAATATGTGAAAGGACACTACAGCAGAGAACAAATATTGTCATTATTGTCATTCAGTTATTGCATCTTCCCACTAAATTATTATAATTTTCCCCTTGATAACATTTATTGCTTGTCAGAGATTTATTCTCTGTAAGGGAAATAGATAGCCAAAGAAGTCTGTTACAAACATCACAGGAGCAGAAGCCCTTAAGATTTAAGGAGCATTGTGCATAAGGGTAAACTTAACCAAAACTTGAGCCACCTATGATCTTGTTGAATAGTGCACAGCAACACTAAACAGGGGTTCACTGCAGGAATGAACAAATGCAATTGAAATATACGTGGGTGGTAGTTATGTAACAGATATATACTTTTATAAAACATGTGAAGCTACAGAACTAGCCTAGTCCTTCACCAGCAAGTAACTCTCATGCAGGTTAATCCATTATTAACTGTGATAGTCCTGCTGTAGTTATTAGTATACTAAGGCATACTAATCTATTTCTAAACTTATACGTGGGAGGAATATATTAATGAAAGATATGCTGGAGAACAAGGACTTGCAGAATTCATTCTCATCTGTGTTATGTGTTTCCTTCTAACTTTTTATACATTTTCAGATGCATTGCTTTTTTTTTTTTTGCCTAGGGACTTCTATTTTCATTCTTCTAGCGTGAAGTATGGTATAGCTAGAGTTTGAGTCTGGAGATGTTCAAATTTTTATCTAAAAAAAGATCATAATTAAACTTAAATGCATCTGTAATTTTGTTTATGTCAGATCAGTGAACACCATCTTTCTGAAGTCAGTGTAAGTAGTGGTGACTCTAAAGAACTTAAAATAGCACTTAGCTGTTATGAGTGTAGTTTATAAGGACAACTATAAAAAGTTTGTACTTCTGAAAACCTATTAACTGGAGATTGCACAAGTAGATAAAAACATGCACAAATTCACCATAGAATAAAAATGATGAGAAGGAGGCTTAGTCTCTCTTATTATTGACCTTATCAATACGCAAGATTTAATAGGTAAGAAATCTTCCAAGAGGAAATGACACTTGATTTTGACTATTCTTTTAGAGAACAAGTCTTTAATATTTTTGTATAATTATCTTTTTATAAATTTGGATGAGCAGAATATTGTAGTAGGAGACGAGGCACAGTTCTGATATTATTTTCTCCGATTTAGTGCTTGACAAAAATATACAGGATTCCAGAATGATCTCACACTGAGATCTTACCATGTAACTATTTGCATATAAACTTATCAAAATACACAGGTTTTGAAAGCTTAAAATGCAAATGAAGTAAGTTACACAAATTCAGTCTAGCTGAAGATCAAGTTGTATTTTTCATGAAAATAAAGTCTCACTGTGAAAATTTGTATGGAAACAGGGAAGTAAGAGAGGAGGGGAAAGAGGAAGGAGGGACAGAGGAAAGAAGGCAAGAGGCAAGGGAGGACAGGAGACAATGCTCTTTTTGACCAAACTACTCTTTCAAGTATGTCTTAGATTGCTTTGTAGACTAGATAAACGGCTGGTGGTTTCCACTAATGCTTACTAGCTCAATAAAAATCCTAATTCAGTTTTTCCCCCACATCTCAGAAGAATTTTATACAATGGTATCCCAATAGAAATGGACACAATTTTGAATAAAACACTATTGCTTATGTCTCTGAAACTGTATTTTTTCATTACTATGTGCTTCTGAATGCACCGAAAGTTTGTTAAACTTTTCACAATTAATTGCTAAGAATTTAATGAAGTGTGCTTTCCTGACTCGTTAGGTTCTTTGTCATTCTGTAGCATGAATTAGGGTGTCACTACTCAACAATACAACTTATATTCTTCTGGGAGTTTTTCTTTCTCTAGCTTTAGTTCTCTTTTTAACTATTTTCAGTGTTTACTATATCTTTTCACTAACTTGCTTTGATACCCCAGTGAATGTATAGCCACTTTGAAGTTATTAAATATTATTTATTTATTTTTATCTCAAAGCTTCATTTCCCAGTAGTTTTCTTTCTAATCTTCCCCCTGTTCCCCTCTTATTTACTGACATGGATTTTCTTTATATTTATCTTCAGGGATCCCCTGCTATTAATACTTTCAACCCTCTGTTTATCCATCCTCCAAAATTTCTTATATTCCTATGCAAGTCCCGGTAATTTGAGGCTCAAGTGAGTTGGCTTTGGTGGGCATTAGACTGTATTTCTAGCCAGAAATTATTTCCAAATATATCACTGAACTAGCAAGGTGATTTGAAATGGTGACAGCAGGACTACATCACCTTAAATTTAGAGTATCCATATTTAGGATACCAAATATTTAAGCTGTAGACTGCATGAACACATTTAAAACTGTCATTTAAGTAGATTCTTTTTTTTTTTTTTTCCAGAAGGGTTTCATCTCTATTTTTAGTACGCAGTAGAATGATGATTTCACAGATGGGCAGCATAGCCAGCTCCCAAAAAAATTCCACTACACATAATTGTGCTTGAAAATGTCACAGCAAAATGGACGGATGACTCACAGTATCAGCACATGTGCCTCATGCAAACAAACAACATTTATAAATACAAGCCACACTTCAGCTCCTGCAGGATATTCTGACTGTGGCTTGTGATGGAGTTTCAGAACCCAAGCTGGAGGCTGAACAACTGCAAAAAGCTGCACAGATTTGAGACAGAAACACACGCATCTACGTGTGGGTTCCCCCTGGTGAAGACACTGGGCAGGTGGCCATGGCTGCAGTTCCGTAGGAAGCTGGAGGATCCCGGGATGGGGCAGCAGGGTTGGCCCCTGCAAAGGGCAATTGCATCCCAGGAGCTTCTCCCCTCTGGTCCCGCGCAGGCTGCCCAAGTGCTGGCCCAAAGAAAGCACGGGAGGCAGCCAAGAGCCCTGCCTTAGGCAAGCCACTGCCGTGCCTGCGGAACCCCTCTAGGCCCCAGCGCTCCTGGCAGAGCGTAGATGCATCCTCTAAGAAAGAAAATTACCATGCACCTTTAAACCAACCTTTTCCACTACTTTTCCCATGTTTTTAGCAGCATTTAAATGCATTTTTGCCAAGTAAAGTACAAGTACTAAAAAACCTCTATTTTAAGTATTAAGTCTTACAGAATTGAGTGAATAAATAAAAAGCTATGCTTTTTCATAATCATATAGCAGTGTACAGAATGAAATCAAATTCTCAGATTTACCTGTCTGTTCCACTTACTAACCGCAATGCACTACCTGGGCTGCAAACAAAGTTTCTCTCTTGCCAGGTACATGAACACTGCACTCAAACTTCTCTGCAGAACCTTTCCCAAACTGATTTTTAAATGACTTTCAGAAATGTCCTCTGTCAAGAGCAGCTCTTTAAGACAACAGCTGCATGGTTGAGCACATCAAGGTCAAGACAAGTCCTGCTTCATCCTGTGGCTGATCAGGACACAGTTTCATCTGATCAGTGCTGCCATTTACAGAAGTGTGTGCTGTTTACCGTGCAAGGCAAATACACTTAGAACATTAAACTGATGATAAATCCATATACTTATCTTTAGCGTAATTAACTTATGTAATCAACAATGGTGACAACACAAAAGGTATTCCAAACTTACTTTGCTGCAAGGCAAAACTCCTCTACTCCATGGAAAGGCTTGTAGGATTTGGTACATAAGGGAACAGAAATACATGTACCTGTTTCCAAATACCTACAATTACAAGTTTTATTGTAAGCTAAAGCTAACAGCAAGCAGAAAAAGGCAACTTTTTATGTGTTCTATTTGGTACCTACTGGCTAAAACGTAGTCCTGTCTCTTAGTTGACTTTGGTACACCACAGTGAACGGGAATGGCACACAATGAGAAAATAGCAACTAAGTAGAATGAAGAAGGAGTCACAGTAATCGCATTGGTGAATGAAAAAATTAGTATAAAGTGTTACGGAAGTAAAATGTAAGTCCAGATTTTCAGATCTCTAACATGTTTTTTAGGTCTTTTGTCCTTAAAATTTGACACTCTTTCAAGCAGATGCAATGACCTGCATTATTCACAGAAGTAGATTTACAGTCATTACATATTTTATGAGCTGAAAGTGTAGTATAATCAGTATAATCTCAATAGCAGATATGACAATCATTTTTAAGATGCCTCAACGCTTAAGTAGAATGGAGACTATCTTGTAAAGATCCCATATTTGGTTTTGAGATGAACATCTCATATATTCACTCTTCCTTTTTATGGAACCCTAAACACGTCTGTCAGTTGCAAGAAGGTCAGAAATTCCTTTCCTTGACTTTCTCAATCCTGTAGGATATCAAGTTTGCTATCCTACCGAAAATATTTCTCCTTTCTGGTTTTATGGTTACATTCAACAAAACATGGAACTATGTTAGGTCAAATCTCTGATAACTGTGCTTTCACTGGAGTTCAAGGAGTTTGAAAAAAGTGTAAATAGGGAAGTAAAGTAAATATCCTTCCTTGCATATCGTGAGACTTAATTATGTAGCTCTTGACAACACAGAGCAGCTTAATAGTCTAGGGAAGCAAATCCCTATAGAAAGCTGCTGAGGGATCATGCTAGTAATACACGAGACAACAGAAGAGCTTTCTATCGGTAATAGATCTGCTGTGAATACCGGGATTCCTTCAGGACACAAGGGCTCTCTTATTGCAATTTTCAGTTAGCAGGTGAAATTATGAAGAGGTGTTTGTGGGGTAGGGTTTGTTACTTGTGTGGTTTGTGACTGTTTCCTTTTCATCAGCGATCTCACTGCTCCAGCACCTCAAAATGAGGATGTGATATGATGTGTTTTAAAATAATGGAAATATTCCAGTTTTGCATCATTTTAATATTTCTAAAACAACTAACAAATGCTGTTACACTTTCCCTGCCTTCTGCATGCCCTTGAACTTAATTGAAAATCAGAGAGTGCAGCCAAATCTCAATATTCTGTTATCACCTGCCTCATACAGTTGGCTTGTTGATGCAATTCAGCATCAAATAGCTTTGAACTTACGTGCAATGATATTTTCAATGACCATGGAACTGGCATCTCAGCACAGGGTCCCAGTTACCCCAGAAGGGATGGATCCCAGTGTGGATATCTGCTTGAGATAGCTGACATCTGTCAATACACTCTGCAATTTCAAATACAGTAGAGCTCTATTATAAATGCAAACAAGTTTAGGTTCAGGTGGATTATGCCAGAGCTGTATTTTCCAGTTTGCTGTTGTTTAGCAATTTTTTCAGCATTTCTTTATGCAGAAACATATCTATGAAAACATTGGACATTAATATCTTCAGTCATTTAATATGCATTTGGTTTCTTTGCCTGGGGTCCTTTTTTTCCTGTCAAATAGCAGGATTATTCCTGAAAATGACTCATAGTAAACTCGCAAGATTTTTATCCATTTCAGCATCAGAAAGGTTTGCATCATCAAATAAGAAACTAGAGATTATGTCTATGAAAATATGTGAATAAAAGCAAAGGGACAGATGCCAAACCCATAAAAATTACTAAGGCATAATCTGTGTTTGCTATTCCATATAAATACACAGTTTAAAAAAAATAAAAGTACATTTTCAAAATTTATTTCCAGCCTTTAGCTGATTTAATAAATGTTTCTGTTTTTACATTGTACAAAAGCCAGTGATTGAGCTTATTTATGGGTAGATTTAAATTCTGTAAAGATACAGATTGCTTCCTCTTGTCTCGAACTGAATTTATAATATTGTAAACAAACCAAATGGCAAATTTCACTTAGAAGTTCAATTTAGATTAAGTTGATTTAGGTTTAAGGGCTCTGCTTTGCTCTAACCCATTTTGACCTACTCTGTGTATTAAATAGTGAGTAAAACAGTGTGTGATTAGATGGAAATCATGCTGAGTGTACCTTCATGAGAGGCACCTAATCACGATCTGAAACATGCTTTAGTGCCTTGTGTATGCAAAACCATGATTTAAAGTCACACAAAGTGGGCATGTTGCAGCCATAGGTTGTACACTGGCCCCCATAAATTCCAGCACAGCTTTGCTAAGAAATTCAAGGTTTAAACAAAGCTGAGAATGCCCAAACACTTATTAAAAAGTCCTAGCAAAGACCTTGTCTCAACCATCGCTGTTTTTGAAGCTTTGATATCTCAAAGGAACCTCAGAGCTGATTTAGCCCTCAGTACATGGTGTTCTCAAAGGAAACACAAGTGATTGTGACCTTTGCCAAGGAGATCTCAGGCTAACAGTACAGCTTCTTAGCATCCTACAGTCAGGCATATATTTGAATAGTCTCCAGGGTAAATTAATCTAGTCCCTATCTATAGTCTTATATTTCTGGAATGTAAAGACAACTGAAAAGTATGTTTTTCCATTGATAACATCTCTCTACTGAGCAGTTGTAATTGGAGGACAGACTGTAGCAGGACATTATCTTCCCAAGTAGAAGGAGGAAAGAAGAGCAGAAAAAAAATGCATCACACTAGATGTAGATTTCTTATTATTTTCAATAGCTGATACAAGAAAATGAGAAGGCTAGGGCTGATGCTCACATTCTCCATATTCCACTGCAGGCACATACATATGTCCACACGCGAATAATCGCCCAACATAGGGAGTACCTTATTATAATGATGCATAAAGGGATTCTTAGTCAAGGTAAGTGAGACCTGGTGCTGAGATGCCCAAGAGCTACTGCCTTAGGACTATGGAGAAAGCAAATGTCTGAAAAAATTCTGAAAAAGATTGTTGTGGACCTATTTTTAGAGTAATAAGCTGTTAAACCACTTATAAAACACAGAGAATACAGCTATGGAAAACTAGACAGGAACGTTTCTTCAGAATGTTGTATTTTTGTCATATTATATACTAATATACTACACTATTATCTTGTAAAAACATGCGAAATACTCCTCCATCCTTCAATTCTGTATTTCAGATCTAATATTTCAAAATTATATGTTCATCAGCAACACTAGAGTTAAAAGTATGTGCTGCAGAAAATAAACTTCATCTTGTTTCTGATACATGGATGCCTTCTGTAAAATCCGATGATGCATTAGCTGCTATACTACATATATATATATATATTATATATATATTTATACAGACAATGGGAGAGAAAGTTTATTCTAAAAAGACCTTTTCTGGCTTCCTAGAAATACAGCACATCACTATCCAGCCATTATCATACATAACGTTTCTTTTCCTCTGCCTAAGCATCCTACTTACATGGAGATTTACCTTTTGGCAAGCGAAATCTCTGCTTATTCAGTGTGTGCCTGTTGCATCACCATGCGCCACCTTCTCTGCTCTCCAAATGAGGCGGCAGTGCCGCAGTGGCCTCCAGGCAAAGGCTGACTCAGAGGCACTGAAGCCAACATTGACGCTTCCCCGACATGGGCAGACACTTCAATATCATTGACTTCAGCGAGACATTTCTTTCAAGCCAGCCACATCCAGTGCTAAATATATAGATATATTTNAAAAAAAAAAAAAAAAAAAAAAAAGAGGAGTTGGGACACAAAGAGGGAGTCAAGGGATTGTGAGAGCATGAGAAAGATCAGCTATGCTAGTCATAAAAGAAGGATAAGACCGATATGGATGACTAAGAATGTCATAAGAGCTCTTGAGGAAAAATAGAGGGTATATGACATACATAAGAACATGAAATCTGGAGAGGATTAAGAGAATTGTGAAGTAAACCTCAAAGGGTGCTAAAATAAAGTCCAAATCCAACAACAGTACTGATTAAGGCTGCCAAAATTGACAAAACAAGAAGATAATTTAGAAAGGGAACAAAAATAATAAAGGATGGTAAAATATTTAACTGCTATGGAGATATTAGCTGCTGAACTGCTAATAGAACCTGTACACGATGAGACTTCACAAACCAAGATAAAGCCGGGGGTGCAAATTGACCTTTCTTTCAGTTACCATGCAATAAAATGAATTGCTCGAAAAGGGAACAGAACTTCCAAAGGAGGATATAGAAAAAATAACATTTTAGTATCAACAAAGAACGAACCTTTGTACTATCTGGTATAACCAATAACCTGAGAAGCTGTCAGGGTAGACTCTTTGTGGCAAAAATATTTAAAAATTCAAAAGATTATATCCCTTTAGTGGTGATTTTGCAGAAAGAGCTCAAGATGAACACACACACACCCAGTGTTATTCCAGGCCTCCGAAAGCAAATTTGAAAAGCTAGCAAGGCAGAGAGGACTCATTCTAACCTGGGTGGCCAGAGTGAGTCTACCAACACTAAAAGCTTGAGATCAGTAAGCATGGACAGTATTAAGAAACAGAAAGCATTTCATATTGCTTCATATTCATATTCACATTAGGACAATCTTTGCAAGTATAACACATTTGTGACTTGATATTACATTAATCTGAGCTGAAGTTGATCCCCATGATACTTCACTGAAACCTTTTTTAAGCAATGGTTTGCAAAACCCCTTGAATTTCTATCCCTGTTTCTTCATGCAAACCAGTGGCTCATTTCTTAGGCAGAGTCCTTGAGAGCAGCATCGCTCATACTCACAATGTCAGCGAAGGCTTAAAATTAATTCTGTTAAAATCTGATGGCAGATCTAAAAGAACTGGTATGTCAGGATCAGTCATGAGCCCTGTTCCAGCAGCACATAATAGCCTCAAAGCTGGAAGACCTTCACACGACAGCACTTCCCATATATTCCACTAGCTTTTTGTATAGCAATTCACTGAGCCCACCCTGCATCAAACCACTGAACTTAAATTTCACAGCATAAATGAAGGAGATCATTAACCCCCTTAGATTCCAAGGATATTATCAGACAATATAAACTTTTTGTTTTAAGTGTAAAATTAGTTCAAATCCTGTAAATGCCATAAAGTAAATTGTCATCTTCTTTCCACAGAAAGTGACATTGCTTTTTGGCTTCTCCATATCCTGATATGCAATAATGCTGCTTAGTTTCTATAATTAAAATATCTTCTGCGCTAAAGAGATTATTGAAGGGATCTCTAGAG
The DNA here is from genome assembly GCA_013389825.1 of Crypturellus undulatus. NCBI lineage: Eukaryota > Metazoa > Chordata > Aves > Tinamiformes > Tinamidae > Crypturellus > Crypturellus undulatus. Next base: position 33,979 of record VWPW01018034.1, read on the forward strand.
CCTAATAAGAACTGCCAAAGTAGGCTGCAAAATATATTTTGTCCAGTTATTCTCTCCACCACATTTGGAACACTTCTGCACAGAATTTGAGTACTATATAAATTTACCACCGCACAATTTGCATTTCTCATTCTCTACAGATACCTGTTTCTCCAAATGTACATTCTAACAGTCTTGTGAGGGTTTTTTTTTCCATCTTTATGTCACTGAATACTGCTCATTTTGAATAACTGTGGATATGCTTCTTGCCCACTTACTGACCTTTCCCGAATATCCCACACTTTCCTCTGTTCCAGGCAGTACTGAGTCTAATAGGGATGCTTTATTTCATGACATTAGATTAGAGATTCATGCCAAAACCCTTTGGCCACACCACCATTGCTGAGGTCAGCACAGCTTTAAGAACAAGGCTAGTTATCTAATTACTTTACAGAGCAATCACGGGCAACACAGGACATGGAGCCAAGTATTGCTTGCTGGAGCAAGCCAGCAAAACGCCATCCAAGGCATCTATTCCATCAGGCTGAAATTCATGCTGACAATGACAGCCAGTGCCAAGGTTTATGTACATGGTTATGAAACCATAGAATAAGGTTTCAATAGGCTTGCATCCAACACAAGCAGAACACTAATAGCCTATACTAGGCTGAATGTTGATTGCAATCAAAGGGTTGATTTGTGGACACCCCAAAATCGCCTTCCTTGCACTTAGGATGAAAATGGGAAATTATTACATCCAATAGGTGCTCTGCTATTAATTTCAATAACTTTCTGCTGCAGAAAATATTCAGATCATTTAATGAAACTTAAATGGAAGATAACTCACTGATGTTAGTAAGTCAGTGTCAATGCAATCAAATCACAGTATCTTTTTAGTAGTTTTATTTATTTCAAAGAACTACTGTTACCTCAGAACTGTCACAATAGATTCCACACACTAAAATGTACATTGATTTCACAGTTGTGACTGAATCACCTTTAAAAGTAAGTGTAAATAAACTAGGTCAAAATGTATTATTTAAAGAGGTAAAAATGGCAGATTTTAAAATATTCAGTGATCTTTCATAGACAAGAAAGAGGAAAAGCCAAATATCTCTATTGTCAAATAAAACTGAAGAATTATTTGATTGTATTTATGTAAGTTAAAATAATGTTAAACTACTAACTGTGAGGACTGAAGTAGAATGGACATGATAATCTAATTTGTAAAGATAAAACAACACATCTTCAGCATAGTACATTTTATTGAATAACATCAACTTTTTTTTAATGTAAAATCAGCCTTAAAATTACAGTATTTTGGCACAGAAGTTACAGCTAGAAGTTAAATTACCACTTAGTTTTAATTCATATACTATTTTGTATGAGGCATAAAATGTTAAAGTAGTGAATCTCTGGAAGACCCTAGAGAAATCTAAGAGATTGGCATATTAATTTAGGAAGACTCTTAAACATTTTTTTCCTTTGAGTTACTGTAACTCTGTAACAGCAAAAGACTGTAGTCACTATCTGTGATAATGTAGTTTACTGTAAGCACTACTAAAACTAAACACTATTTTATTCGTTTGTATGCAAGGAAGAAAGTGCAAATGTGGCAATCCCAGGAAAAAAAAAATAAAGTGTTTTTAACTTATTTAAAATGTGTTTCAAGACTTTGGTAAACAGGGATGTGTTCTTGAAGAACAGTCACAACAAATTCAAAATCAACCCATGATAGTTCTCCTGAGGATTAATTGGCCCTTATAAATTACTGAATAATTAGCAAGATGAATGTTTCTGTTTTAACTTATCATTTGACCTCTAAATGAACCACTGCAAATGCTTAAATGTAACACAACCTACCGTTCCAACCTGCACTTCCATGTGCAGAAGTTCCAGTGCTGCAAAATCATCCAGTGCTCAGTGACCACTCAATTAATTATATCAGGAGAATAAATACGCAAATTCAGTTCCTCTAGCAAAGTTAATTAATAAAAATAACAAGATATCCCACTTTAAGTTGTTCACCACCACTACAGTTTTTTTTTTTTTTTTTTTTTTTTGAGATACTAGGCTTAGGTACTTAGAAATCAGTTTTACATCTCAATGACATACATTTGTGGTCAGGTATAATCTTACAAAAAAAATCCAAGGACAATTTCCTAACTTGGAAGGCAAATTCAATATTAAAATTCAGCTTGAAAGAAAAAGAACTAAATTGTGCCAAATTCAAACAGGGTAAATGGAAGGACCTAGGTAATTATAGGTCTGTCAGCCTGACAGCAGTACTGGGCAAAATAACAGAACAGCCAACACTTGAATTTTTAAGTAACAAAGAATTAAAGGGAAGGCAATATAATTCATGCCAGTCAGCACAGTTTGATAGAAAATAAATCCTTTCAGTCCACCTTGCTATGTTTTTGCTTAAGAGACTAAGATTTTTTTGATAAAATAACTTCGTTAATGTGATATATTTAGACTTCTGCACTGCATTTGACTTGCCTTTTTTATTAAGAAAATAGATGATGAAATCTGTGCGACATACAATGTATTAAAAATTGTCTGATGTACCTTGGGATAAACAGAGATTCAATACTGCGTAGGTGTATTTTTGGGGCCTGCCAAAGGACTTCTGTTGACTTTTCATCACTGCCATCTTTAAATCAAGACTGGATATTTTTGTAAAAATCTATTCTCCTTCAGCCATAGCTATTGGACCTAATTATACCTGATTCATTCATAAAATTGGATAGATCAAACTAGACAATCACAGTTGTTCTTACTCCTTTAGAAACTATGACTCTACAATTCGTAAGCATGTAGGATCACTTTAAGTGAAGATCATTCTTCCAGACACAATTTAATGGTTCATATGTCTACACATTTATTAGTGGGGTATTAGTGGACATTAGTGAAAACAAGAAAAATAGTGGATAGGTGGGATTGTGGCATTTTTATAGAATATATTGAAATGTCTTCTTTAAAATGAGCATCAATTTCCTTGATTTGCATTTTGTGTTTCAAAAAATAAACAACCTCAGTAATGCCATGAATTCAAGCAGGAAAATCAGAATTATTTTGTTACAGGTCAGTCTAAGAAATACATTAGAAGTCTGATAGATCTACAGATCTCCATTTGCATAATATTAATGCATCAGTATAATGACTCTCCAGTTGAACAGAAACCTTATGTTCCATAACAAGCAGCAACACAGCTGCTGTATTTACCCTCCACAAGGTATAAATCCCAGATTTCTATAATATTTTATGCAAAGTATTCAAAAATTTCTAGAGGAACAAGGAAGTCAACTCTTGTTAAGAGTTCCTTCTGAAAAGCTACAGTACAATTTTAACCTTTACATTTAATGATTTTATTTCAGCAAAGCAAATTAGGCAGTTGCTTCAGCCGATGAGCCTTTTGGTATAACAACAGTCCCCCATTAAGGAAGCCTAGCCCAGATGGCAGTTCAAAGAAACTGCTCGGAGCAGTTTCAATGAGTGACCCCAGCAGCTCACAGCAGAAGGAGGCGCAGGAAGCCCAGGCCTCAGCGCCATTAGCAGGAGGCCGGGCAGCCACGGAGCTGCAGAGCAAGAATGGATTCGGAAGCACCAGATCTCCCTTGGGCTTCCCCTTAGCAGTGCTCGTGTATACAAACCTGACTGCAAAAAACAAAACCCACGTATCTACTAGCCCTGTTGGGTTAGAGAAACTGCACATCAGTGAAAAGATGGCAAGAGCTTTGCTGTGAGGTGGTTTCCGTTGTGTTGGACTCCTGCTATTGTGGAGCTGTCCATCTCGAGACAGCCTAGAAGACCTTCTTCAGAACCGAGTCGCTGATTCCTCCTCTCCTAATAGACTGGCAGCCTGTTACAAAGCCCTGTTTGTTACTGGTAGGTTTTCAAGCTTTATATTCAGTCATGCATGATTTGTTTATGGATTATAGACTATGTAGAGATAATCTATTTAATTTACTCATCATTAAATTATCATATCGCATTGTACTTTAGCTACTTTTTTCTATTTTTTTTCTTTAAAGTTCTTCTAAACCTGTTATGATAATTGCCTAGTTCTTTTGGGACAGATACCTTAGAAGCAATCAGTGCCCAGCTCCTGCCTGGAAGTCAGCATATGAATGGGCTTTCTGCAGTTTCCTGAGCTAAAGGTATGGCCAATCCTTTCGCTGGAGACTGTCTGCATTGGAAACTCAGAGTCAGCAGCATTTACAATTAAAATACATTGAAAGAAGGGAAGATATATGATGGTTGTGCAGAGAGTTTATATGATTGTGTGCTTAAATTGATCACTTCACACACAGTGTTGAAGATGCAAATTAGTAGGTCAGTGCACATTTACACTGAGCTAGGTTAAATCAATAATAAAAGATCACATAATGTGTGTTATACATACAGAACTTTGGTTAAAATAACCACAAACCATTTTTATAAATACACATTAAGTGCAGAAGTGACTTGAAATAAGCTCTATATAATCATAACATGATTTTGTCTCATTACTTTTGAGATTACCAAAGTGAGAAAGTTATATTGATTAGACTTCCAAAAAGCAGGTAATTATCCCTTTGTGATCATATCTTCTCCCAGTCCTTACAAAAGCAGTAATAATACATCTTCTGTTGCTGCCTATTCTCATTTCCAAACTTATATTTTAAAGCTGCATTGCATAGGGGACATGGCAATGCACATTTGCATAGAAAACTAAAGACGTTTTCCTGAAGGCTTCTTTTAGAAAAAGCTTTTCCCTGCCCAAATCCATTAAAAATCTAGAAAAAGTGACTATTTGAACTTCCTATCATTTCTGTGTAAGTGTTGCTTTGTATTGAAAAACTGTGGTAATAGAAGGCACAGAGAGAAAGCAGTTAAATATGTACAGAAAGAAGAAAAAAAATGGCTATTCCTTTAACTTTCAGGGCCTTTTCCTAGAACACTCCTTTCTCCAAAAAGTAGTGTCATTTATGTTAGGCAATCAACCAGTGTAAATAGAGTTAACGTACAGGATACCAGAATAGATTACTAAGGTTGATGTAGTGATGATCCCTTTCATTTCTGAATCATGGCTGCATTCTCCACTGTTTTCAAACATAGGAATCTCCTGCCAAACAATCTCACTAATCTGGCTACATCACCAATTGTTTCTCATTGACTGTGATTCTTTAAATCTGTGAATCAACTCAAAATTATAGGGTTTAAATTCTATCAACTGCTTATTAGTATCTATCCTAAGTATCTAATAATTCTGAAGAATATTAAAATAGATACTTTCTATGCATTTTTCCCTCCTCTTTTTCTACCCTTTCTCACTAAACAAAACCCTTATTTGGCTTACATGTATTTGACATCACCAACCGTACAAGGCAATGAAAGATAAAATAATCCAGATAATTGTGTAGCCAAAACTCTACAGAAAACTGCTAGTTCTGGTAGTAGCAAAGTCAGTTGCAGAGTTGGTCATTTCATTTATACTTATTTCGAATCAAGTGAAGTAGCTACGCTCTAAATGCCACTGGACATTAGACTTTTAGCCCACCCTAAACATTAGCCTCCAATGGAAACAGTGCACAAAGCTGTGCAGTTGCCACAGGAACGAACCTTTTCCAAACTGCCTTGAGACAAATGTCTCCGAGCCTTCCCTGAGACGCTTTCCAAGCTCTACTGTCGCAATCACTGCCCAAGCTGAATGAAGCAGTTGTTCATAATCAAGAAAACGCTAAAAAAAGTTAAAGAACTTTCCCTTCTGCGGGGACTAAGTGACTCCTTGCAGTAAGAGGGTGACCACAGCCAATGGTAAACAGTGCCGCTGAGAGGTCCATTGGATGTAATAACTGTGTTACTTTTTCTTTTTTTTCCCCTCTCTTCCCTCCCCTCTCTCTCCCAGGGGCAACTTGTGGAATATACTCATATTGCCCCCTGGGAAAACTGACTAATAAAACAAAGATCAACAGAGAAAACAGACCTCTGCAGGTAAATAGGTATCACCAGATTGAACTCCCCATTCCTTCCTCTGCCTACACGTCCTGTTTGTGTCTGCAGGCGCGAAGGGCGCATCTGCAAATACGCTGGCTGTCCCAAGGCACAAGGCTTTGCGAGGCACAAGAGTGGAAATATTGGGTCGAAAACAAAAGTAAATTGGATTTGTATGAGACTGATTCTCTGGAAAAGGATCCTGAAAACAAGATTTGCTGTACAAACGCTGGGATTAACAGAAGCTTTCTTCCTGTCCTCCTGCATTGAAACCTGTGGGGGGAAAAAAAAGGCTCTCTCCTGGAAGAGCTCCTGGATTGCTACGTCGCAATAGAAAGATGCCGGGTCTTCACTCAAGAGCCAGAAGAGTCCCAAACCCTTCAGGAGAGGAAGAAATTATCTCCATGGCAACTGCCCCAAATTCTCTCTGCACAGCAAGAATCATCTGGAAACTGATTGTCCCAGGCTTCAGCCAGGCCTCAAAGCCTCGTATTTCTGGCCTCTCCTCTTCGCTCCGGATCCACACTCCATCCTTCCCAGATGGAAAGGGATATGTAAACTCAAGATATTGTAGAACAACTTCACACTAGGGAGAAAATGAAATGAGCTAACTGAAAAGATCCCTCCCTTACTAACATTTATTCTTTTCTGCTTTCCATAATGATTATGAGAGCCAATATATGAATGAATGGCTGAGCCACAAGTGAATTAATGTACCCCAGTAATGGAGTATAATACACAGAGAGGGAGGAGGTAGAAAATGGACTTCTGCATCTAATTTCTTTCTCATAAGAACTGATGCTCAGTTTAAAGCAGAAAACCATACTAATGATGCAGCTAATGTCTTGTTAGAAAACATGAGAACTGTGACCAATTTTTCTTGACAAGAATTTTTATTCTGTTTAAAAGAAAGATGCTTAATCACTTGGAAAAGACAGACTAAATCAGTGATGTAATTTCATTCAGTGGTGGAATTTCAAAGAGTTTTTTGCTTTTTTAATCTCTTGAAGCAGACCATTAATAAGCCTTTTTTTCTTATCAGCATCAAAAGAAAGTGAGAGCAGAGTGCCTGGAGGATAAACAAGGAAATAAAACCTTTTTTACTCGTTTTAAATTCAAAGCTTCCATGTCCCTAAATAAGTCTGCATATGTATTTTCATATACAAGTAAGACTAGCAAGCAACAAATATCCTTGACAATTTTTAGCCTCTTGCTGTACATAAATGAAGGGCAAATATAGAAGAAAATGAAATGTGACAGACATCTACACACTTTTTCTCCCTGAAAGATAGACACCAGTTCTCCATAGGGAAATCTGCAGAAAAGTAAATCTCAGAATAGAATGCAGAGACCTGTTGATGACACAATACATACAGTTAAGTGGGAAAAAGGAAACTAGCTAAACTAGTCAGGGCAAGTTTCAGCCACATTTCTCTAAGTTGGTGAGTGAGCCCCAAGACAGACAGGCAGCTCAAGGAACTGCTTTCTCACAGGTCTCTGTCATAGTCCTTTTGAAGACAAAATTCTAATTTCCTTTTAGCATCCAGTGAACGTGAGACAGACAAAGGTAGGTGGGCATAGGTGGCTGGGAGCACATCCCTATACCCGTCTGCCTCTCTGCAGAGGGTTTCTTCTCATGGCACTAAGCCGCATACATACACAGTGCCACTGGGAACAAGACATGTATGTATGTGTATATGTACATATATATATATATGTATATATATATACACACACCCCACAGCATGGCTGAGTTATGCTGTTATTGTGGGAGGTTTTCCTCAAAGCTTACTAGACACATAGCAAACCCTTTTTTTTTTTCTCTCAATATCTCTGTTCAGCTCACATCTATGTCTCAAAGAACAATGATAATAAAAATCAACTAAAAAAACAGCATTCAAGACTTACCAATTATTATATAACTTCATTTGTGTATCAAGAAAAGCTCTCTATTTTTGTGTATCTGTCTCTTATGATTATATTCCTGACTCAGGAGATAGTGAGATCATCACATATCTGTTATGGAGGTGCTGTATAACAGCATTTTTGCCATGGTTCCTTTATGAACTATTTATATCACACTGCAAAACAAGCTCTCAGGAGAAAAAAAAAAAATCACAAAAAATATATCTGAATTTTATTATCATTGTAATGTAGCAGAGAAAGCCCCTGGCCAGCTGAATGTTGGGTTTACCTGGCTTTCTTTAAGTATTTGAAAATATTTTATAAAAATGAACGGATTAAGCTTCCAATCTTACTTTTCAGTATAAGTGAAGTATCTCTGCTTTACATGTAGATGAAGTGAGGCACTGAGAGGTAAAGCAAATTTTGCCACAATTACAGGAATGAGGTAAGAATAAAGCTCCAAATGTTCTGACTTTCCTTCTTCTGTAGTATAACTACAGTAAAGCAAAATAAAGTAAGTGGGTTACTTGGATCTTTTCCCCTTAATTCACTGTGCTCTTATACTTTATGAGCAGCAGAATATTGCCAGCAAAGATCCCTGTCCCAGAAATACTAGATGGTTTCAGTTAAAAAGTCAGACATAATCCAGAAAAGGATTTACTACCTGTTCCACAGTTCTCATCCTCAGATGTTTTCACTGACAATTTTTTTTTTACCTTGTTTAATCAAACCTGCCATGCAGCAGCACAGTATCACCCCCACAGTTGCTGTTCTCACTTTTATCAGCATTGTCCCTGAAAAGAGTAACCACTAATGAAGAAATGGTGACAGCTGTTGTCTTAAGAAGCCCTGTGTTACAGTGGATTTATACAATTCAGTATATAGAGAGTCTACTCCTGTCTGCCCTCTTAGGTGATGAAGGAGACCTTATAGAGAAAGAATATTCTGAAAAAAAAATATTGCTCTTTGTTAGGAGCTTGTCAACAGTGTTCCCTGTGTCAGTCCTATCTGTGCAACACAATTCCAGGACCTCTCCATATCAGACCCCAAGGAACATGAGAAGTGATGTCTGGTACATGCACACAGAGAGAGGGCATTTCAGTACTGATTCATATCTAGTCCATACATTATTTGTGCTGTGGTAATGTCATAAATGTATTGGACTACATCCTTACACGCAGGGATGCAGACATCCTGCCTCAGACAACTTACCGTCTAAAATATTTATGCCTACATTATCAGTGAGTATTTCTTTACTATGACAGAAATTTTCTCACTGCTAATGTTTCACTCTCCTGCCCGTTGCTAAATACAATGCCCTGTTTCTCCTTACCTCAGCCACAGGTGTATAAAACAAGATGTCATTCGAGTGACTGATCACAGCAGGCAAAGCCAATGGCAGTGCTGGCATGGCAATGTCATACACAACATCTTGCTAACAGCGCTTTTCCTCCAGAGCCCTTAAACTTTTCCACACCTCTAAATGGAGAAGGGAACCCCTAGAGAGGAGCCTTCCACCCCACTGAACATTTTACTTAACTGCACAACTTCTAAGCCATAAACCACTCGAGTAATCCCACTGCTCAATGCAGGATAAAAGGAGAAAATAGCATTAAAGATTTAAAGTATAGAGCACAGCAGACAAAAATGATAGCTGCACCATTCACGTCATAGAGCGAAGGGTTTGTCAGCACTTTCATTATAATGCTCATTTCTCTGCTGTCACTCCAGGCTAAAATTTGGCAGAGCATAAAACTTAAAGCACAGACAGACACAATAAGAACACGGTGAAAAGCAAAGCAAAGGCTTCAAGGACAACAGCCAAAGATACTTTTACATGTCAAGAACAAACAATGTCTTACAAAGCATGATGCCAGAAGTTAAGCTGGAAAGTATCGCTTTGCTCCCAAAGATGGTGGGATAGAGAGGGAATCGCACTGAAAACCCAGTGAGATACATTGTAAGGAAGCTTCTGTGAACAGCTTAACTGATGCAGAAGGCTAAGTATTAATGTAGTAAGCTAGGTTAAATTTATGCTACAGTACAATGGAAATCCATAAGCTAGAAAGAGGAGACAGATCAAACACAAACAAATATTACATCTGAACAGTTGGTATCAGACTTCATTTAAGGAATGTGTGAAAATAAGTCTGCTTGAACTGGTTTTGAAAGTGGAAGTGCCATTATCATGAGAGATTTCTTTCAAGGAATGTGGAGTATCTTTCTCCCTTCCACCTTTCAGAATTGAGAATACTGTTCTGACAAATGTCCAAGGACAACAAGAAAGCAGGACTGAGAGCAAAATATCTTTTATCGGCAATAATAAATAACCTTGTGTCGTGTTGTAAACATGAACTGGTACTGCCGTTAAAAGAAAGGCTCTTGTTTGCCTCCTTCCTTTGTTCCTTCATCTTCTGGTGGGCTGGTGCCCCTATGCATGCAGCATGGCCCGGAGGGAGGAACAGAGCTAGATTAAAATTCAGTTTTGGTGGTGGGTTAGTGTTAACTTGAAAAATGCCCTAAGAAACCTGGCCTGAGATCAGTGTTGATGCTTGCTTTGAGCAGAAGGCTGGACTGGGCGACTTCTCGGATGTCCCTTCCAAACTGTGCGACTCCGTTCCTCTAAATCATCTCCTGGGTCAGCCTCAGGATGTGGTAAGATCAGAGAGATCTAGGATCACTTCTTGCTAACAGAGATAATTATTGCTAGGTTAAAATATGTGCAGATTTACAGTATTAGTTATTACTTTTAATAATAAAGTTTTTAAAGTTTTTAGAAGGTTCGATTTCTTTTATAGGGAACAGTAAGAATGGTAAAGATGCAGTTAATGTTACAGAGATGTGGTGCAGTAGATGCATTATTCACTTCCAGCTTTGTTAGGTGTTGTGTGACTTAGCACAAGCCATTTAATTTCATTACAACTTCAAAGATGATGATTCTTATCTTTTAAAAAGCGCTTGGAGAAGAACAGTACTATCTATGCAACATATGATTACTATTATTATCTTTAGCTAAATTTTAAATTGAAGAATTCCAAGAAGTAAAATAAGAAGATGCTAAGTTCCTATACTCATTATTATTTATAGCAAAGATCTTAATCTAACAATTGTAGACATCACCTAATCCTACTCACTATGTTAGGGTAGTGGCTTCGTTGGCTTCAAAAGAAATTTTACTTGCCTAATGCGGGCAGATTTGGAGTGTGATATTCTTTCAACAGCTCTTGAAGAATGGCAGCTCTGTATCCTTCTTAATACCTGTTCAAGAGTCCTATTGCATCATTCATCAGTGCTGCTTTTGATCAAGGAAAAAAATAAATTATGTTCATTACCTGAGAACTCTGATGCGTTTAAGAAACAGGGAATTAGAGGCAATATTAAACACACATTCACACAACACCGGTTAAATCTGGTAATTGAGGGATTATTTTCATTGTAATAGTGAACAATGCTGTTGCTCATGAGCTACAGCTCTGTCATAAACTTAAATGACATGTATGCCTGTTGATGCACCTGTATCATTTTGCAGCATTCATCCCAGAGAAGAGGGAATTACTCTTTTGATTAAAGGCTGAAACCAGCAGCAGATGAGAGGCTTCCTCCTGCCCATGCTGCTGGGGAAGGACATGCCGTCTGCGTGCGATGCCGATCACACTTTCAGGTCTGTTCTCCTGGCACTCTCACCCGGCTTCCTTTGTGACAAATACTGGTGCTTTCGAGTGCAGGGACTTGGTGTGTCCCTGTGCTGCTGTAACAGATGGTGCAGGAAAGTAGAATGAAAGAACAGTGAATGAGGGACCACATTCTGCTTTTGTTATACGTGATCTTTTAACAGATCTGATTCAAAGCATCGATTGTTTAGTCTTTCTTTTTTGATAAATTTGCTCCCTTTGTTTAATACTACCCCACTAGCAATGAGATATGAGATAGCAATATGCTTTTGAAAAGAAAAACATATTTTCATTGGAATTAGGTTTTCTTTGGCAAGAACTTCAGACTTTGCATGGACTCTTTATACAAGGACATCTCTAACTTAGAATAAAGAGGAAGTATTTTGAAAGCTGGAAGGGTTCATCAGCATCCAGATATGCGGCCATATTTCCCCCCTCATTAGACAAGAGGAGCACAGAAAGCGGTAGCAAATTTTTTTCTTATTCACAGGTAAACAGGAAGTATCTGAAAGATAAAATACAAGGTTGTCTTATCTCCTTGTAGGGCTTAGGAATATTCTCAGGGATATTCTCACTGAGGCTCAGGACTTTTTCAGACTTCAGACTGCTGTTTTGTGTATTTCAAAGAGTTCAGAAAGGAAAGAGTGATACTTTAAAGACCAGTGTATGCGTGAACAAGGGAAGAGGATGAATCAAGTAGAAAATAAATTGTAAGTTCTTCAGTGTAGCTATTAAAATATCAAGATATGAAAAGCACTGCAGTTGTGTAGTAACAGCCCAAAACATTCTAAAAAATGCTACAGAAATGTATACGTAGCAGGACCTAATCCAACTCTCATGGACCTCTGTGAGACTAAAAATCTTGATATATCTTCTGTTTTCTTTAAATAATTTTCTGGAACGATGAGAACAGTTCTCTGGAATTATTTGGAAACCAAGTGCTTTCCACTGATAAAAGTCCTGGAAAAACAATTATTTGCTAAAGTTAATGCTGTCTCAGAAGGTATATTAATGTTGTTTTCATTTAGTTCCAAGCTGAGAAGAAACAATTTTTTTTGGCCTTAGTTTCATCTGATTTTTAAAAATGTCTAAGCGATACTCAATACTTACATGCTACACATCTTTTCTCACCTCAGTTTTCATGCTGTAATAGCCAAGGCAGCCATAGGAAGGAGGCTGCTTGGTATAATAAGGATCCCACCTTAGGGAGCTCTGTAGAAAAAAAATCTTCAACAAATAAGAAGGAACAAATTTCCCATCCTGTGGGAAATTTAAGCATATCAAAATTTATTTTCATCCCAAGTGGGTACAAAATATTGAAACCTCAAAATATTTAATAAAATGTAGATTCTACTCTATTTTCATTTGGAAATATCAACAAGGCTTACTACAGTAATATCAGAACTTTATAGTCTGTGCCACTACTGAGACTAACATTAAAAAAAAAATTAAATAGAATTTTTAAGATGCCATATTACTAGAAGATGTTTTCATTTGGTATTCTCCAACAGTAAAAAGTCTTTAATATTCAACTCTCTGGAAAATTTGAATTTTATCTGCTTTCAAAGAAAACGTAGAATAAAAAGAACTACCTGAAGTTGCCTTGAATTTTAGGAAAATGCCTGTTTGTACACATTTTATAAATCATATAGCCTGTGCCAGTGATTCATATAAAAAGAAGAAGGGAAAAAAAGACTAGAAGCAACTGCTACTAAGTTAAAGTCTACACCAGATACACAGACTATGCAATTTAGAAGTGTTTTAAAGCTAAGGCACAGAATACTTTTTCAAGGCCATATTTTATATTAATAGAGAAGGGAATCACAGCATCACTCTTGTAAAGAAATTAACAAATACTTTCTTTGTATAGGTTTATTCCCCGTGAACTGTTAAGAACAGCTACAGATGGGTGCAGAGGGGAGAAGGGACAGATGCTGGAGAAGTGTCATTTTGCTTTTTTCCCCAACAGAAACTTATACTAATTACTTCCTGGAGCCCATTAGATTTTAGCATTTAAGTGCAAGACCATGGAGCAGACAGGAACTGTAATGAAAAGCAATAGCCCCAACAGCCCTTTGCCAGGATTCCCTTGGAGGATGGCAAGGCCATTTGGTCTTCGCCATGCCCAAGGGCCAGGCGCCCCGAGGGCTGTGCGGTGGTAAATCCCCTCGCATCCAACCCGCTGGCACATGCTAAAGCAGGACAGTCTTCAGACTGGTCTGTCAACTGGGACGCAAACTGATTTAAAGGCGCCTTTGATACCTCTTCACTCTTTTTGCAACATAGGAAGATTTTGTTGCAAAAAAATTCATTATGAGGGCAGGAGCAGGATGATGTCAAAGAGAATCAGTTTGCTGGAGCATAAAAACCCAAATCTGGATGCTTTGGTAGGTCTTTGTCATACATACAGAGTGTCTGTGCATCAAAAATAAAGTCAATGGGAAGAATAGTCAGCATGTAACTATTAAAGAATAATAAGTAATAGAAAGGCAAAGGCAGAGCCTGAGCGCAGTGGACAGTGGCAGCTTTGATGACTTTTTATTTTACAAGTTATAGATGTTCTTTCTAAAATACCTGAAATGCAGCTGACCTAGAGTCCACAATGCAAGATACAAGCCTATGGGACATCAAATATAAGGAATCCTTGGAAACTGCTTCTCTGAAAATAATGAGCTTCATGTATGCTGCTAAAACATTTCAAAGTGTACCTCACATCCGTGTAAACAAAGTGCGATGAAATAAATCTTCAGTTAATCTTGCAAAAACAAACAGTGGCAGCTCCAGCTGTGTGTGAGATACACGTGCTCCAACAGTAACACTGACAGCAACCCTTTTTATCAAGAGATACAGAGCAAACTGACATCACCAGCTGAAAGGTTCCGAATTCAGTGTAATTCTGTATCTAACTCCATTTAACTGGTTTAATTAAGGCTCAACAGGCTTTAATAGCAGCTCACTAAGGAGAAAGGTTTTATTAATAAAAAAAAGCATCATCTTTGTTTTAAAGGATCATGCAGAACACTTAACTACTCCTTTAGAGAAAAAAAAACATAGAAGCTGTAGAAAATTCAAAAGACCGTGAGGTTCTACTTTTGCTTTACCTGTTTGACTCTGTTTCTGTTCTACTGACACCTCAGAAACGTTCTGAGCAGAGTCACCCTCATCTCGCAGAAGCCCAAAGGCAGCCAAGGCTCTGCTACGGCCCACACTCATTGTTCGCGCTCGTCAGCAAAGGACAGGGCAACGCTCCAGCCCTGTTCTGCGATGGAGTTTGGTCCTGCTGGGAAGTGGCAGCCTCCATAGGCAAAAAAGTCTCTTCGGTTCCCTTGACAGTTTTGATGTTCTAAATTCTTAGGGTGAATGAGCAGCAAATCTGCCCTCCCACAAATGCTGCCCAAGAGTGGGCAGGTGCTCACTCAAGGAAGAGCTACACAAACAACGAGACCTGTTACTTAGCTCTCTGTCTACTGCATGCATATAGCTAAAACTAGAGTTTCTTTCTGGTATATATAGTTCTTTAAAAGCAAACCTCCATGATTGCACAAGGGTGCAAAATGTGACAGAAAAGTTCAAGATAACACTAAAATGCAAATTATCTTAACAAATAGACTTATTGTTGTTGTTGTTGTTGTTTTAATTGACTATACTTCATAGTATAGTCTTCACATGACAAAATTTGGGCTTTTGGACTCCTGGGAAGTCTCAGCAAAGGGAATAAAGAGAACCTCAAAGCACTACCTTAATATACACACACCTCCTTGCACCTACAAAGTAGATTTTCTGTTTGGAAAGCACATAAAACAACTACGTTATTTAAACAGTAATAGTAACAGTAAAAATAATGGCTGTTGTGGGGAAGAGGGAGAGTGGGGTGCTGTGCCTTGAACTGACAAAATGAGGTACTGACTCCAGACCCTATTTACTGAACACTCCCACAGAAATGGAACGAAAATCGCAGCGTCCAGCTGGCCCCCGTCACGAATTCCGGCTCTGCTTTTTCCAATGCCCTCAAGCTGCGACGCGAACAGCAGCACTTCCTGGCCCTGGCTCTCCCTGCCTCAGCAGCCCTGCTAGGAGAAAGTCAGTGATTCCCGTTTGAGCCGCTGCGTTTGAAATCCTCAGCACACCGAGACTGCAATAACCATGGGAGAAAGGAGAGTCTTTAGCTCCTCCACAATCCAACCACATTCCCAACTGACCAACAACTGGATCTAGTTCACTAAGCTCTGTGATCCAACAGAAAGGTGTGACAGAAAGATTGGTAAACGATTGAAAATAAATGCCCTTTATTTCCTTCTACCTCCTTTTTACCGTTAAATATACTGAGCAATTAGTGCTTTGCTCTAAAACACTACTTGGGTTGTCTGAATGGTCTTGTAGTTATTTAATGAATTACCCAGCAAAGGAATGAATCTAGCCAGGCATCCGCTGGTGAGAAGACTGCTAATTAACTGATTTCCAGGCAGGCACTAATTATCTTTCTCCTCCCAGGAGAAAAAAAAATCTATTTCAAATATGTATCCAGAAAGAATTAAGAGCTCTAAAATGTGGGTCTCTTTTAGTAAAAAGGGCTTTGGACTGAGGTAACCATCAATCCAAAACTCTCACGTTGTTCAAAATAAATACAGAACAAGATAAAATAAAGGATCTGTACTTTCTGAAGAGAGTGAGCAGGCTTCAGAAAATAAGTTTCCAGCTGGGACCAGATTGCAAATGCCTTTATTCACTCTGCGGGAATAGTTACTCACACGAACGCTCCCTGTAAAGCCAAGGAAACAAACTCATGTGAGCGTGTAGTCACGACTGCGAACGTGGAGCTGCAACCTGACCTTCAAAACTCTCAGAATCATCTTGGAAATACAACAGAGGTTTGGGGGCTTGTTTTTAGTTTTTCATAAGTGTTATTTTGCTGTTCCTTTATACCAAATTAACTGCTTCTGGTTTTAATTTATGCAGAGTTTTTCATTCTGGTACACTTGATCGTATAAGCCAATTTACAGATGGGTGTCTCAACAACAGATTTCTAGAGAAGGGGATGCTGAGATTTATCGGGCTTGCACACAATTTGTTTTTTGGAACTTCCAGCCTTAAAGCAGACTTCCCGTGGCCTCCTGCAACGTAGGCTCTGCAGAAGGGCCCCCAGCAGCTCGCGGGGAGGCCAGGAGATGGGTGCAAGTCTGACCGAGTGACAATCCTTGTTGACTATCAAACAATCATCCCTAGGGGAGTCTCCAAATAGCCACACATCCTCAGTTTAAGAATCTACTGGAGACACTTTGGGGAAATGAGCAACACAGAGCTGATTACAAAAGAATCCTGACTCATTCCTATAAAGGTTGAAAGAGAAATGTAAGAAGCACAGCCAGTAACCTAAGAGGAAAATTCCAAAAGCACATGCACGACTTCTGTGTACAGCTGCAATAAACAGACCCAATATCTGAAAGCAGAATCCAAGCCCAAGAAAGCCCATCTGGCACCCAAACACCACTGGAAACAGCTCTTGGAGTTTGAAAGCAAAAGAGCCCAAGTCAGAAACCAAGGTACTGGGCAAAGGTTAGCAATGAAAAAGGGACAAGATGCAAGTTGAAGGTCACAAAAAGTGTCTGTTTGGTATCTACAGACCCAAAGTCCTGCCCTAGCCAGAGAATGCTTCCAATGCTGCCTGGGACAGCCCTGGTGCCAGCAGGGATGTTCCCAGGTCGTGCCTGGTGCCAGGCTCAGCCCAGCCCTGTCCCCGCAGCCCACGCCGAGGTCGCGCAGGCTCACAGCAGGGCGCCTATCGCCCCCGACCGCGTAACTGCCGCATTCACGCCTACAGAGCTCCCTCTTAGAAAACTCAACTATGGAGATGATACAAAATTCCCCCTTCATCTTGGTGGGAGTGCAAAAAGAGGCAATTCCATTTCAAAGATGAAAGAAAACTGAGCCCAAAAGAGGCACAGAAGCCCCAAATCCACAAGCTAACATAACACCGACCTGTTTTCTGCATTTAATTGCCTTTTCCTCTATTACCACTTTCTTGATTATAACAGACATGTATATATATATACATTAGGCTGTTACTGTATTCCTTTGGGCAGATATATCTATAAGCAAGATATTCTCTTTTGATAATTTTACAGGGTAAATATTTTCCAGTATTAGTGGGTTTTTTTAATGAAAAAAACAGGTAAGAGAAGTATGAAAAAAAAAATTTTATTATAAATTATATATAAATTGAAATAATTCCTTCTGATATCTCACTATATACTATATATCTCACCCCATTAACATATCCTCTGGAGAACTCTTGATGCCTTTGGGAGCCTTTCAAGAAGCACTACCACATTGCTTAGGTATTCAAGGAAATTACAGTTAACAGATATCTTAAATAAAAATCTCAGTGAATCATTTGCAAATAGCCCATAGACCTGACTTTTTTTTTTTTGCGAACAGTAATAATTAGATTTTGAGTAAAAATGCAAATGAAAATCCTCTTAAAGTGGTAGACTAGAGACCACTTTTTTATCTCGCTCTGCGCCTTTTGTTAAGATTATGAAGAATTCATGGGGAGTGGAATAAGTTTAATAAGCCCTTCTAATTCTGTCCGCTCTGCTGACATGATGGTAATACAAAAATGCTGTTTGTGTAACTAAATAATCAATAATTAAATGTATAAAACTAATATCAGATAGTAATATTTTGAAGCTCTTCTAAAGAAGCAGGAGTTCCAGGTTACTGCTCTTTAGCTTAGGCATCCCCCATGGCTGCTCGTGAACCTCCAGGCTGCACAGGTCTCGTGTCACAGCAGCCAGGGCTTAGCCACTGCTCAGGGGCCCTGAGGGGCTAAATCTTGAAGGTTTTACACAGCCTACCTGGCCAGCTCCCTTTACAGCTGAAATTTGACTGAATTTCAAAAAAAAAAAAAAAAAAAACAAACAAACAAAAAAATTTTTTTTTTTTTCCAATGACTACACGGTGGGGCAAGGTTACCAAAAAACACAAACACAGGAAATGACCCAAGTCAGACAGGGCCCTTCCTGCATCAACACAGATGCCTCTGTATTTCTCACTACCTTGTAAAACACTACGTCTGCCTGCCAAGACTTTTCTTCAGTGAGAAACCCGATTTGTTGGTTAATCACCAAAGTTACATTCAATTGCAAAGCAAAAGCAGCACACAGAATTCTTTCCGTAGAAAGCATTTTCCTGGTTGATACTCCCATTTTGCTTTGCAGATGTCACTGCATACAGTCCACCTGAAATTAATCAATGAAGTTGTTGCTCTAGACTACTACAATTGAATCTACTTATTTTCCAACACTACCAGAATTGTGTTCCATCCTCCTTTGGAGGGCTGTACTCAGCAGGAAAAGCCTACTGAAAAATGCATATTTGGTAATAAAAAAATGTGTGCGTAGTTTGTAAGAGCACCAGCTAAAATTATTGAAAAGGAACTTCTGACTTTCCCTTTCACAACAAGCACTACTGAGATTAAGAAGTATGTAAAGCCACATGTAAAACTTGGAAAGCTACATTAAGGAGCCAGATACATAGCATAGATGCATTTCAAAGTGGCTCAGGAATCTTAAGAATACAATGGATGTTTACAAGAAAACAAAAATATAAGTTCACACTAATGTCATTAAGCTAACATGCCCTATTTAAGGTAAATGATTCCATAATTAAAAATTCGCGGAGTTTAAAAACTGACATTTTTCTCCTGAGACAGCTTTTTCAAGGCTTAAAGCTAATACTGATGCATAATTATTCCTGGCAGGTATTTCTCAATTCTATACAGAGGAGAATCTTGCTAATCTCATAATCGATTTTTTAATATGTAATATAAGAAAACTTAGAAGGACAGGCTACTCTGAGCACTTGTGATAGTAACCGCATATTGTTTTTCCTAACGTCATTATACAACAAAACAGAGACTGTGTGTCAAATGAAACAAACAATAGAGAATCCCTGATGATGCACATTTGCTTCTGCATTATTTTTATCCACTTGCTAAGTTGCCACAACGGAGATTTGCAATAGAGCTCACTTTCATTAATGTAATTACTATAGTTCTAATATAATCAGCATCAGATCTTGTACCTACTATTGGATAAAATACAATAAAACCAGCTAAAGAAATCGGTTAATAGTCCTACATATTAGATTAAGTCTATAAGTCAATAAAAGCAAAACTGTATATCTACTTCTAACGCACTTAGAGGGGCTGTGATCAACAAAAAGTTTATATTCAAAAATAAGATATATTTAATTTTTTAGACAAATATAGTCAGAAAGAACATGTTATTAGATGTTTATGCAAAATGCAGATATCCAGGAATAATGTTTTCTCTCTAGATCTGGTCTGTGTCAATAATAAAATTCTCTCTTCACTCCATCCAATGACAGGTTATATCTAAAGGTGAAAATGATAAAATTTCTGAACTAAACCTCTGTGCCTTAGATGAAAAAGTTAGTTTCACCTGTCTCATTTCATTACTTACCTTCCTCAAAGAAGAGCTGTCATATTTTCCATGCAAATTCCAGCAATCTACATGTTTCAAGCTGGCAGAAAGACAGTGTCTTCCTAGAAAAATTGCCACCTTTTCACAATCCCCAGTGAAATGGCAAACCAGGTTAGAAAGATAGAGGAGATTGGATTACCTGTCTGCACCGGATCATTGTTTCCAGGAGCTAATCCATAAATGATTAATCCTTCTAACGTTCTTAAGCAATGTAAGGAGGGCTGCCTGTGACCTATTTCAACCTCTTGCACTGTTGTTGTGGGAACAGCTTTATTGGATGAGTGAAATTGACTGTTTTCACGCTTCTAGTTTTATTGAATTGTAAATGTAGTTTGTTGCCTTTCCTTTGTTTAATGGTTATTTAGCATCTGTTAGGAGGAGTGCAACTGTTGGTAACACTTGTGTGCAAAATGACAGCGAACACAGAGATGACTAAATGTTCTTCATGTCATTTAGTTTGTACTTTAATAAATTACATGATTTCAATAATTTGTAGTTGTTTTTAATGATTCCTGCTCCACATTAATTCTATAAGAATTTGCCAACTGCACAGGGGGAAAAAAATAAGTCAATTCCCATTATAGAATCATGACTACAACTGTTAAATGACAAAAAAAAAAGAGCCCAAAGTAATTTGTAGCTAAATTCAGATTTAGGTATTGCAGGATCTTTCTCTAAGGAACTCAAACACTTTACAAAATGATTACACATTATCTCTACTTTAAGTAGAGCACAGAAATAGTAAAAAGCCCATCCCTACAGCTGGATAGGTAGGAAGGTAGGAAGAAAACTGAATACAAATGTAACAAATAATAAGCAAATAAAAATGCTAAAGTAATGCTTCCTGTGAAATAAAATTATTTTTTTAAAGCAGAATGGCAACCCTACAAAAATTCTAGCATCTTGATGTTTTAACCACTTTTCAATAACAGAAATTGCTATTCCCCATAAAAAGGACAAATTCAGCATCTGCAGACTTTTTCAGGGAATTAAAACACAAAATAAAAGACCAATAAATTATTGGGTAAGAATGTCATCATCAGGGCAATTTGCCTTAGTTAGGACTAAAGCTAAACAAATAGAGTCTGTAGAATTAGAACCATTATCATGGAAATGTAAGGTACGAATACCAATGGAATTACTAATAAATACACCAAGCTATTGCAATTTGAAGAAAACATCACCAAGCAAACCAATAAAAGTGTGTCATTTGCAGAGTGTCTTACGATACCAGAAAATACCAGAAACTACTGATAATAGTGATATCACGACTAAACTCAAGGGACTTCAGACTGAGGAAGATTTACTCTCCACAAAGACTGAAGGGAGTGGCTATGCTCCGAATAAGCTTTGGGAATGTTTAAATAATCAGCTGCATGAAAAACAGAGTGTGCAGAGCTTCAATGAACATAGAACATAGCAGACAGCAGTGGAAAGACCCAGCCTTGCTGTCCCACGCAACTGAACGGGTAAAAAAGGGTCTTGTTTTATAGGCCGTTTTAACATTAATGTGCGTTGAAGAGATGACAGTACTTAGGGTACAAATCAGCATGTCCTGTCCTGTACAACCTCGGCTGAATAACCGAAATGCAGAACATAACGTTCTCTTCACTGGTTGAAACACAAATGGAATTTGTCCCACTCACAGAGAAAACATCAAAAGGGCATTATCGACATCATCCCACTGCTGTCTGGTTTAGCACAGGCTCAGAAATAGAGTGATAGATGAACATTTCCCCAGTGCTAACTGCTCAGTAACTACAAAGAAGGACAAAGGTGCCTGTAAAATGCAATAGTCGCCTATTAGAACAAGTCTAAATGGATAAAGCTCTCATTTCAGTTTAAACTGAGGTCAAATTTGGAGCCTAAGTATACAATATACTTCAGCGTACTTTAGGGTTGAGGAAGCAGATGGCAGGTCATATGACTCACTTCTGATATAAAATATTTCATTGTAAGGCAACAACTGTGAAAAATGGCAGAAAGAATAAATTCACTAAAATGCAGATCTGGAATTTGCAGATGAAGGAGGAAAACAATCTATAACCAGAATCAACCACTTGCCTGTGTTATCAATGCTTCCCATGTTCCACTTTTAATTCAAGGCACAGCCAAGAAATTTCCACACTTGAGAAGATCTGGCACAGCAGAAAACTGCCCTTTGCCTTGAAGTTTCTCATTTTGAAAGGTATCTTTGCTTTACAGGAGTTGAGTTTGACCCAAAAGAAAGGAATGCTTTGGAGGGGTGTTGATGACGCCATTTAAAATCAAATGCTAAATGGCTTCTGCTATTTCGTTTCTGTTTCATTCTTTTTAAAAGATATTCAAATTTTAGCTTCCAGGTACTTTCTTTTCCCAAGCCAGTGTGTTACTAAAAGTTTGGGACTTAAGATCAAATTATATTTTACTTCATAGTGTTATTGTTTGCTCTCTGATGGGAACAGCTTTACACACTTTACTAACAGAACTAGTGAAGACACAGATTTTATGGAATACATCGTACCCTCCTGTGGTGAAATCATGAGAAGGGATGGAAGTGTCACAGAACTCCCCGGGACATATTGTATATTTTGTATGATCTTTTTCACTAAGTCTTGAGTTTCAGCTGTTATTAGAATGAGGCACATGGGAATTTTTGTCTCTAAATTACACTTTTTTCCCTAAAAAAAAAAAAAAGGAAAGCAGTGTTCTTACTTTACACTAGGGCTATAGGACAGGAACGAGGTGCCCCGGGGGGCGGTTTGGCACCGGCCCCGGCTGCCCGGCCTGGCCCCTGCCGCGCTGCCNGTCCCGGGGGGCGGTTTGGTCCGGCCCCGGCTGCCCGTGGCGGGGAGGCCGCGTCCCCCGCTCCGCCCTGTCCCGCCCCGCCCGGCGGGTACCGGTGCGCGGCGCCGCGGGGGGAGGAAGCTGTGGGCCGCGGAACCCTGCGGGGCGTCGGCAATCCCTCTGGCTACCGGGCCGCGGCGGCCCTGGCAGCCCCTGCGCAGAGGCTGTGGCTCTGCGGCACTGGCTGCGCCTCAAGCCGACACCGGGACCGGGACCGACACCAGGACCAGGACCGGGCACTCCAGCCCGGAACGGCACAGCCCGGAACGACAGGCGCGGGGCCGACGTTCCGCCCGGAGGCAGGGCCGTGACGCCGCCGCGCCGCCGTTTCTTGCGCGCCGCCGCGGTGCCCGTCGGTATTGAAGATGGCGGCGCCGGGCCGCGCGGGGCAGGAGATGAGCCTGGCGGCCTTGCAGCGGCACGACCCGCTCATCACCAGCATCGCCGACGTGACCGGCCAGGTCGCGCTCTACAGCTTCAGCGCCAAGGACAACGAGTGGGTGAGCGAGCGGGCCGGGGCTGCCGCGGGGCGGTGGCGGGGGGAGAGCCGCGCTCGGCCCTCTTGGGCCTCGCCGGGCCGCGCCCGGCGCCTCGCAGCGCCCCTGCCCCGTCCGCAGGCTCTGGGGAC
>VWPW01018034.1:57570-91077 GCA_013389825.1 Crypturellus undulatus
TTCGGCCGGGCGCGCGGAGCGGGGGCGCGCGGTTGCTCCGCGGGGCCGGGCGCGCCGCTGCTGTGACCGCGTGAACAGCGGCTATGGCGGGCGGCCCCTCTGCGGGCTAATGGGCGGCACCTAAAATCGGGAATCGGGCGGAAATTGTTCGGTCCTGGCACCCAGCTCCGCACAGCAGGGCTGTAGAAGGCTTCACAGCTCGTTAGCAAGCTCATAGTGTGAACAAAGTCTTCCAGAACACAAATGTAGCTTCCTAATCTTGCTAAGAAAAAATGTGAGCATTCACTAAAAACTTGAGATTGTATTTTTTTTTTTTTTCCAATGAGGGGAAACTTTTTTTTATGGAAAAAATGTTCATCTCTATAGTTAATGTAACACGCAAAAGCTGTATGTTTGTGTGACTAAGTGTAACCCTTAAATAAAATTCCTTTTATAGGAGAAGACGGACATAGAAGGTACCTTATTTGTGTACAAAAGGTAAGCTGTTTTTAGGAGTGAAAAAATCAAATGTTGCCTTAATGTTTCTCATATTACACCTATTGCATCCAGTTTGAAATTGCTTATTTGTTCAGCTATAAATGCTGATTGTATGCTTGCTTGAAAACAATATATTCCATAGGTGATTAACTTCATTAAGAACACATACAAATCCTGCTGAAAAATCATGGGACTTGAAAGTTACCTTTTTCTGTGATACATATATGGAATTTATCTAGGGAGTAAAAGCAGATATGCTATGGAGATACTAATGCTAGTTGGTTACAACTCACATGGCTCAATTTTTCTTTTCTCAGCTAGCTCTACTCTCACATGTGAGTGACCTAAAAAAGCAGGCCTCTCTGCCCCCCCCGAGACCCTGGTGCTGTGTGCTGCAGGGCTACCCGCAGGCACAGCTGACCCTCCCTCCTGACCCCGCATTTGTGCAGGGAGGAAAACAGCTCACAGGCAAGCAAGCCTCAGGAGCCCGAGTGAGATGTTTTCTTCTTCAGCCTGGCATTTAACTTTAGAGTATCTATGTTTTTGTTATTTTGCTAAGTGATAGAATTTTAAATGTTTTAAGTGCATTTCCTTCCACTTTAGGTATAGTTCCTCCTTCTTAAGCTAATAGCTCTTTTATTGTCCCATGTGTGTATGATGAGATAAATATTGGTCTGTGGTGCAACTTGTTTTTGGGGGAGCACATGGAGGAGGAGTCCCCTGTCCCCTTTTTCTCTATCTTAGGGTTCTAAAATGCTTCCAGATGATTTATGTTAATGAAGGATTGAATACACTTGAATTTTAATCCTGGCCTCGCTGTTTGCTTGCTTGTTTGTTTTGAGGAGTTGGGAGATGTCTTTGATTCCTTACATTAGCAGTGCAGAATTTGAATGTTTATCCTACCCAGTTTGGAACAAGTGTGATCTCGGATTGAAATGACCTGATTGACCAAGAAATGACACTCAAAAGCAGCTATTAAAGCTTCTGTATTGGTAAAATTTGAGCTAATTAAGCAGTAGAGATGTTGATTTACAATTCTGTTTAAAAGAAGTGTTGTATATGTTGATCCAGGTATTAATTTTTGTTTGTTGCTCTAATTGATTCAATAGGTCAGCCTCTCCTTATCATGGTTTTACAATAGTGAATAGACTTAACATGCACAACCTGGTTGAACCAGTAAATAAAGACTTGGAATTCCAGCTCCATGAACCTTTTCTTCTCTACAGAAATGCTAGCTGTGAGTATAACCTTTTAAAATCCATATAAATTAATACACTGTTTTTGTTGTAATCCAGTCCACCATTCTGGTGAAAGAAAACAACTTAAGGTAGGAAGGTTAACTTTTCATACATTTTTTTTTTTTTAGCAGTCCTCTATCCACGGGTATAAGAGAGGAGAAAGGCAAAACTTGTCAGTAAGCTGAGAATTTCAGGAGACACAGAAAAGTTAATGATTAGTATGAAAAAATGGCAGGAGGGGATTAATATTGAGTGGGATATTTAAGCAGGTTGTTAGGTTTGAGAGACAAGGGCCTGTAGAGGATGGTGGTGGATCAGAGGAGATGGCCAGTCAAGTCAAAGGAAATGAGTACTGCAAATGTGAGATCAGGGACATAAGGAAAATGAGAAGGTAATGGTGGTTGCAGAACTGCTCATGGAATTAAGAAGCAGCAACTAATGTGGAGTGGTGGTGTGGGGTAATGGGAGTGGCAGAGGATTGTTTAGTAGAAGAATTTGGAGAAGGTGGGCTGTAAAGAGTTCATTAGAAACACCTGAAGCTACTAATATGCTCCATTGTCATTGATAAAAAGCTCCTATTTTCCCATGGGATAGTCTTGTGTAAAATCTGTGGGTAGGCTAATGGGAGTTGGGCTACAGATGAAATAAAGTAGTGGAAGAAATTCAAATATGTGCAAGGAGAACAAGGCAAGGCTTGAGAGAAACTTGAAAGAAATAATTCCATTTTGAGGTGATCAAAAATTAGCTTTCAAAAGGTAATCAGAACCTTTTCCTCAGTAAGTCCTTATGACTGTTGTTTAAAAAAAAAAAAATTGATACTCTGCTGTCTCCTAGAAGAAGGCAGCATGTTCAGAAACAGTCTCCCCTTTGACTGCTAAATATTAACTTTAGATGTAGTTAACTTTTCCCGTGGGCCACAAATAAACAGCTGACTATTTTATATTGTGTGCTCTGCTAGTGTTTGCTTCTTTCGAATACAAGCATGAATGTACAAAGAGCAATTTCAGTATTAATATTATTTGCTCATTGTGCTCTTTGCCTCTGATACAATAGTGTATCAGAGGTGAACAAGTATAAATAAGATCATAGCAGGGTCAATGGTAAGTCTCATTTTATGCTTCTCCAGGATGTGGCAGTGATAGTAAAGATAGTTGATTAAAACCAAACTGTGTCACCATGTACTCACAAAATGGTTCATGACAGTAATTGTCAATGAATGTGATGCTGCTGTTTTGTCCACTTCACATTTGCTCATGGATGGTATCTTGACTTAAAAAGATAAGGACACAGTACGCTATGTATACGAGCTCAGGCCTCTGGCATTTCTCTCTCACAGTTACTGGCATGAGAATTGCTCTGAGTACATGAAGAATCAGGTACTCCAATCTGTGCAGAGCTAGTAGCAAGTTCTATGAGAAACTTTGTGAGCAGTATGTAAACATTATTTTTACTTGGCTGGAAGTTCTAAGAGTGATTTGCCTGTCATACTAAATCATAATATTTTTAGTGCTTTTAGTTTGTGGTTTTTTTACTATTCTTTTTTAGCTTCATCTTTGCAGTTAAATATATACCTATATATTTAATACAACAGAATTCTTAGTTTGCACATCACAGCTTATTTTGTTGAGCTCTAAGCGTGAGGTTCTTATTTCTGTGTGATTGCACAAAGGATTTTTTCATGCAAGGCTAATTGAGGAGATTGCCATTATATGCTGTTGCTGGAAAAGAGGCCATGCTGTCCTTTGATCCTTGTCTTTTGTTTTCTTTCTCTTGTTTGCTTTTGCAAAGTAGGATAATAAGGAATATTTTCTGACTGAGCAGTGATGAAGGACTAAATGATATAATGTTTTTCTTAGATCTATGTGTTCATTGAGTGAAATAGTTAATTAGGTCAATGTGTTCTTTGTTACATTGACTAGAGGTAGAACATACAGGTGGCATTCTCTTTTTGGTTTTATCTATTTAGATTTTTTTTTTTTTAGTATTTTTACATTGTAATGAAGAGGTCTTTCACAACTTGTTTTTTCTTTTTTTTCTCCTGTCTTTCATATTTTTTCTAGTAGTATCACAGGATGCAAGTCTCAAAACAATACCTAACCTGGAATCCTGAGCAAGGTTATGTCTGTATCTTTTATATAATGCTGCTGTAAGACTTTACCACTTATTCATCTAGTGTCAAATCTTCTTAAAGCAAAAATAACAGACTATTTAAGAAACATTGTACCAGTTAAAGTAGCAAAAGAAAATTATCCTTTTTTACCATTATTGTTTGGGACAATTTAAGGAAGAATGACAAGTAGAATTAATAAAGAAGTAAAATTAATCTCTCCAGTTTCTGTAGCATAGTATATTCTGGACTTAATAGTTCTTAAAAGGTGAATCTCAAGTTATAATTAATATTTCTGTAGTAATACTGTTTCATCTGGAACATATATGTTGGTGTGTACATTATTCAGCTTCTAATTTTCCCTCTGGATACACCTATTTTTTAGAATAATTGTTCGTGATCTAGTGTATCCCCTTGTGGGGGGGTGTTGCTTTTGTTTGTTTTTTCCTTTGAATCACCCCAAACTTGTTTCTTGTTCAACTTTTTACAGAAAGAATGCTAAATTCTCTATCTTAAACATATGGTTCTATCAGTAACAATAAAAGCCCCGTATGAATGTTTTCTCTGAAAGTTTTTCTTCAATTTACTTAAACTTGTACTTTTTGGCCAGGGGAGCTATTCTGCAGCAGTATTTTTGACAAGCTATTAGTTTGCTTAGTGAATGAAAATTAGTCAAAACTATAAACAAGGCCAACTTACCTCTTAAAGTCTGCAAGAAATTGTTTTCTGCATCTTTCTCGTTTATAACTTTTCCTCTGTATTGATGGTGTTGATCTTGATTAAAAGGCTTTTTAATCCAAGCTAGCTCTCTTGGGAGGTCAGGCAGGTTGATTTCCATGGTACTGAAGAGACAGATGCTAAGCACAAAACTCTGGTGTTACAAGGAAGGTCCTTGCTTGTGCCTTTTCTGCTTCTTACTCCTTGGCCTAAGGTACAAGCTAGTAAACCAAAAAATAGATGTTGGAGATTTATATTCTTTTAAGAACAAGGTACTGTCTTCTGGCTTGTTGTTTTATCAGTAATTAAATAGGCTTATGTTCAAAGCAGGGGAAAAATAAAGCCTTAATGCAAATGGCTTTTTTTTTTTTTCTCAAAAGTGTTTCCAATAGGTTTCAAAAGAGGATATCCTTATCCTTAAGGAGAAAGTCTCTTGGTATCCCCTGCAGCCACCCCTGGCAGCACTGTGAGTTTATAACACATCTCTGAGTGCTGGAGCTGAATGGCTGTCCAGCAAGCACATTAGCCCTGTCTTTCTGAGTGTGATAAGGAAGGAGTCTGTCCCTGATACCTTTATAGCACAAGAAGCCGTATGCCCAGGGGGAGGGGGGAAGCACTGAAAGCTGTTAAGTAGCGCTAAAAATATTTTGTCTGACCTGGAAGATGGCACTCTTAACTGGAAGGAGTTTTCTGCCCTGGTTCAGCACTGCAAGTGGTAATCCCTCTCATTCCATGCTATATTTTGTCAGATGGAAGAGTTTGTTTTCCACCTTCTGAATTACTAGTACAACTGCTTGTGGAGTTGCGCTGTGACCTCTCTGTACAAGGTTTAAAATATTCCAAACAAAAAGAATAATAAAACCTTTTTTTAATTATTCTAACTATTTATATGTCTTATGTGGCAGTATGAATCTATGAAATATTAGAAGCAGAACATAGAAAAGAGATGGCAAGATGATCCCTTCTGGTGTCAGCTAGCTGGTAGACTTAAGCAGAAGGTGTCTGTGTGGACATATTCACGTGGCTTTACTGTAGGAATTTCCATGGGGTCTTAATGATTGATTCAGTCAAATTTGGGGAAGAACAATTGAACAATTGGATGTTACATGCCTCCTTAAATATTTGTGGATAACAGTGTTTCTAATAAACTGACATGATTAATTTGCTGAGGTATCATCAAATGTGTGGCAATAACTTAGATAAAGATAACTAATTTCTTCTTTTGATTTTATTAAATTTGATTTGGTTAGTCAGTGGGTTTATGTATGTCAAATCCATACATATGCAAATTAGTTGGGAAAGGTGTTGCTGGTGAGGATTACAGCCCTTTTCAACTTGATCACTAAAGATGCTGTCCTGTTTTCCAGCACAGAAAAGCTGGAGTGGAAGTATTGGAATAGATTGAGTTATGCATAGTGACTTCTGTTGAAAGGAATAGTTAAAACAAGTGTAGTAGAAATATATCTATGTGCATGAAGTGGCTGGATGTGATAAACACATTTGGAAAGAATTGGTACCTACCAAGTCTGTCTCTGATGAAAGAATGCTCACAGATGAAAGTGCTTGTCTATCAAATATAGCAGTGGTGGTTGGGGGAATTCAGGGGTGTGGGAGCTTAATTGATAATCTAAAGAGTCCTTTCAAAAGAGGGAGCCCAACACTCCTGTCTGCTGGACCGTAACTAAATTAACACACAGACTTACTTGTTAGTAATCTTCTTAACATCTTTATAATACTATTTAATGTTTTGTAGTAACTCCCTGCGATTGCTTGCCAGGAATGCCCTGTGTGGGAGGGGGAACTGATACTCTGTAGACAGAACTGAGATTTGGATCTACTTCTTGTCTTCTGTAAGTCTGTTTCTGGAAGAATTGAGTGCGACTCTTATCATTCCTCCCATTAAGCTATCGTTATAGGGTTTTTATCTTTACTCCTTCAGCAAGCATTCGTTTGAAGATTTCTTCTCTTGGCATCTTGTCTGATAATGGGTCAAGGAAGGGAAAGGTCTTTTAAGTGTTAACATGCTACATCTCTAAAGAAACAGAGCAATCTTTTTAGAGCAGTGGACAACATAGTTGTCTTAGTGCATTTTCATAAATATTTTATAGACATTGACTACATATATGAATTTTTTATTGGCTTATTCTTTTTCAAGAAAACCCTTTTTTTAATGGTAGTATATTGATTTTTTTCTAATGTGAAAGTGTTTGCTGCTTATTGCTCAAGTTGTAACTTCTTGGGAATGACACACCCGAACTATTAGAAAGAGAAACAAATTTAAAAGCTGAAACAAAGTAGAACTTCAGTTCCTCTTAGCATATTACCATGGGAAATAAGGTGAGTGCATGACTGCTTCAGGGTTTTGATCAAAAAAAACCTAAACCTGGCATAACTAGAAAGTCTAGAAAATCATCTTTGAGAAATCATCTCCCACTTCACAATGATTTGAAATATCTTTGGGTGCATTTTGATTAAGACTTTTGAATGTGTTAAAGGAAAACATGAATTCTATGGCAGGAGGCATAGGGGGACAGGGTCCTCATGAATACACAGTTCTTTCTAGCTAGACTTCTAGCTCCCTCTAAATCATATTGTACAACAGGTGGTGATTCCAATTTCATAAAAATGTTGGCATAAGCTGCAGAGCAAAGATAAGTGTTTTTTTGTTTGTTTGTTTTAATGGGTATTTAAAATGGTTTGGTTTCTTATTTGTTTTAATAAATATCTTAATGGAAATGATTTGTAATTGTCTTTAGTATACTTGCACAGTGCGCTAATGAGTTGGGTAGATGAAACAAGTCATGTGCTTTGGATATCTGGTTTAATACAATCCTGAAAATAGTTTTAGGGATTTGTGTGGCACAGTTGAGGGAGTAAAGTTACTGGTAGGTTGTTGGGGGCAAATGGCCTCTTCCAAGTCTTGCTGATGAAGAGCTGCTCACTCCAGTGTTCTGTTTAGCTGAGTGGTCAGGATTCAACTTGGCTGCCTTTCAGTGAATCCCTTGTGATCCTGAATGCCTCAGCTGTGCTTGGTGCCCTCCTGAACTGGGACCTTTCTTAACTCATTGGCTTGTTCTAGGTGCATTTAAAGAATAGAGCTCAACCTGAATATGTTCCTAGGTAGCTCTGAATGACTGGGGCATTGGTGGTACTTCCTTCCTATACAACTACATTTTGCAAATAGAATTTCATGAGGGTCAGTACCAGGTAGCCTGTGGCTAAGCTGTCATGCTACATGTGGCTAAACCTCACACAGACTAATTTAAAAAAAAAAAAAAAGTGTTCCAAAAACTCCAAAACTTCATGTTGATTTTGGTATGCATGCATCTTTTTTTTTTTTTTTTTTCTCCTTTAGACTTTTGTCTTACACTTGCTTTTTTTTCTTTATTTTCAAGTGTCAATTTACAGTATCTGGTTTTATGACAAGAATGACTGCCATCGAATAGCAAAACTCATGGCAAAGTAAGTACCTTGGTCTTGCTGTTGCTGGAACTCTTCTGGGGTGGGGGAGTAAAATTTCATATATGTTAAATAATTGAGTACTGCTGCTGTAGTTTAAGCAATTAAAAATTTTGGCTAAAACATTAATGTAGTACTGTTTAATGAGAGCAAGTGTACATGTTTGTTGATATTCCCTACCTTATTTTATGCAGGGATAGTTAAAGGAGGTAACACCCTGGCATTCTTTATTTCTTTAAAATATTCCAGATTAGAAGGCTTTGAAAAGTAGGTAGAGTCTTGCAGAATTAAAGTGAAGTTTGGAGAGCAGGCCAAGTTTTGAAGTAACAGGAACTCATTGCTAGGCCTGCATTGCAAGGAGGAAATAGCCAAAACTGGGTAGCTAGTCACTATAGCTTCAGTGATCAGGAATCGTCCACTTCCTATTCATTTTGAAAACTAATGAAAAATCCACTGCTCTATTTGAAAAACTGAATGTTAAAAGCTTTTTTTTTTTTTGGGAATGTACCTTTTAATTAAATATAGTGACAAATATATGGAGTAAGAGAGAGGTAAGCCCCTTGAACTCTACTGTATCCTTCCTGTTATGCAGAGCTATGCTGCACTTCTAAGTGCCATATAGCAAAGCTTCCCTATCACCTATGGGAAAGATCACTGGTTTTATAGTACTTTACAGCTTCAAAAACACAGCCTTAAAAGGTTTCAAGGGAATTTGATTCTCTTCCTTGCTGTTTGACTTGACCTTATTGTGCTAGATTGAGTTAACAAGACTGCAAGCCATCCATTTATGTACTTGGTGGCTTATCTTTCAAAAGAAAACGAAATTACTCTTCATAGGCTGTGTAATCACAGACCTTCACTTCTCACATTCTCTCACTAGCTCTGCTGTGGGGTTGTGCCAGGTATATTTTCAGTGCTAGAGTTGTAGATATTCTTGAGCAAATGTCACAACAGCTTTTGTGTCCCCAAAGGAATGTGTGCCCTTTTCCCCTCACTCGTCCAACAAACAGTAGGCATTTAAAAAAAGATTCAATCCTTATTCTGTGCAGAGCATTTTCATTATATGGATTTGCACTTAACAGCTTTTCTTTTGATTTCTCTTCCCAGCTCAGCAAAGGTATTTGGTTTACGGAGGTTGAGAACAAAAAGTTATTTTTTGAAATCAATTCCAGAGTTTCCTGGAATGAGACAAGTTTGATGGAAAGGTTCAGATTGGTAATTCTGGAACATATTAGTTTGGGCAACATTGAGTTGAGGAGGTGAATGTTTATTTAGCTCTGGAAAGGGAGAGCTTTGGTGAAGCAGGACGAAGTCTTTGATGGTTGGTTTGTTTCTTTCAAGGTTTTCTGCAATTCACATTTATGTTAAACCATTGTGTTCTGACATGTAAAAGATAGATTTGTATTTTGAGCTTAGTTGATAGGCTGATTCACCCTATTTTGCACAGTCAGACCTAAACTGACTTCTGAGGTGCATGCAATGAGCTGGGGGAGGGAGGGTATCTGTGCTTAGGACAAGTACTGTCTCATATTTATCTTTTTCTCCACGCTTTGAATATAACCCACACAAAGCCAAGCTTCATAGGTAGGATTCTTTAGAAAATAAAAGTAAACTTGAAAAAGAAAAGAAGCACTTTCTAGAGGACCATAAGAAAAATACTGAGAAATGTTTTGCAGGAATCTTAGTGAAATGTTTCTGTGAAGTGTGTGTACTCCTTGAAAACTAAAACTTCTAAACCACCTACTGAAGAGCAGGAACAAAGCTTGAAGACCAGAGCCTTGGCTTCACCTAAAGGCAGCATGTGCAGGAATGCCTGGAATTTGCCCTTTAGCAGAAGTCCTTATTTATCCCAGGATAGTGGTGTTGGTGCTTTTCTAAGTCTCGGCGAAGTATTCTGAGTCTTTAATCTTGCCCCCTCTCATCCCCACTTCTGGAGTGGAGTTGAGAAGTCCTCAGTGAGGACTGCGTGACCACGTGGGTGCAAGAATGTTCTCTGAGGATATCTCCTTAGAAACATTTGTGCCCTTAGGAGCTGCTTCATCCAAGACGGGGTGTGCTGCAGCTGCGAGAGCTTTTTCTCGCAGGGTGATGACTGGCCTGTGTGTCCCAGTCAGGTTTGCAGGTGATGCTTGTGTAGAAGGGGAAAGCTGTGTTGTATCATAGAAAACTGGTTAAATAAGGGCCCTGTATTTATGGTTTAAAAGTATTGAAAGTTTTTTTTTTTTTTGAAAGCCAACTCTAATTTTTCCTTAAATTAATGCAATTAGTTTGTAGTGAAATCATCTGGCGTGGCTGTAGGAAGGCTAAGAAACTCCTAGGAGTTGAGCTTTTTATCCTAAAAATGACACCATTGAGTGCCGTATCTGTTTACTCAACCATCTATAAAATACAGAGTTATTCTATCATCACAACTGAACTGGATAAACTGAAGATCTAAGTGACTGCCTCTGTGGTTGTTGTGGTGGCACCTTTTGGATCTTCACCAGCTACTAGTTCAACGGCATAAGAGGTTTCGAGGGACATGGCAGCACCAAAGCTCTGCCCTGTTTACCACGCTTGTTTTTTCCTTAACGTATTTGATTAATACAGGCTTAAAAAAAGAGGAGATTACAGGCTGGTGTGTGTTTATTTCAAGAGGATAAGCCTTAGCGCATTGCACAGCCGTGTATATCTTGTGAACTGCATATGGATTAAGAGTGGAAATGTACGTTACCTTTAGTTTGTAAGCAAAATGTGCAAGGTAAACATGCTCTTTTTACCTGTTAGCCATGCTTTAAATTGAAGCTGTCTGATGCTCAGGGCAGTAGAGGTGGGGCGGGAGTAGTAGACATCTGGTACGAGGCACCTTTCTTCTTCCCCAGGGTCTGTGCTTTGTTTTAAAATGGTAGCTCTGATTGTAGATTGTAATTGGTTTATTATGGACTTTGAGTAACATGGCTTGAATTGGCTATTTAAGGGAAAAACTGTACGTTAACAAGTAAATAATCAGAATCTTTCTTTGCTTCCTTTGACATAATATGCATGTTTTTTGTATAATATGCGTGAGGGTCCACATATTTTATTGTAAAACTGTCTAAACATGACATTTTTGTAGAGGTAGTGTTTACTGTAGGCAAACTTTTTGAGAAATGGAGCGGTGCTGCCTGGATTAGAGTTGAACCGAACAGACCATTTGATAGTTTGTCTTGTAAACCTTGTAGCAGATGAAAACTTGTGTAACACTGGTCAACGATGTGTTAGGTTTTTATCCAGCAGAACAAAATGTGTTTATATGTTGAAATATGTTCCTCTTTACTGCTTTTTGTGAGATGTTCATTCCAGATAAAGTTCTGATATCCTGTTCTCCTTTCCTACTACAGAGTAGTGGAACAAGAAGCTCAGAGGTCTCAGCAAGTTTGCCAAGACAGGAAAAGTCCCAACAGACCCAATGGTTGCAATGAAAATAGGTCCATTGATATCCTGGAAATGCTCAGTAAAGCCAAGGTTGAATACGAACGAGTAAGGATTTTTTTTAATCTTTTCCTCATTAAGAGCAAATAGAAGTGCTACTGCTACTTCTGAATAAGAGGCCTCATGTGGAGTGTGCTAAAATGACATGCTCTTTGATTTCTGAGAAACTATAAAATATGATCATTTTTGCATATTAAAATATCTTGTGCGACTGCTTCTAACTGGAGATTGCAAAGTAGCATTTTTAATCCAGAATTTAATTGGCACATATATTTGTATATTTAAACTGCTCTCTTGGGGGGAGAAAAATATGTTTTTTGATACTTTGCGATACAAACAAGATATTTTCTTGAAGCAACTGTTTGCTTTTTAATTTTGGTGCTCATCTACTGTTCTGCTTTGTAAGATCATTTTCAGAGGAAACATGGATGTATGTGTGTAACATTGCTGTAATCATGAAGTTCCATTTTGTAAATATTCCTGACACTACCTTAAGCTTTTTTCTCTGGAATGGTTTGCCCTGTCATGGATGATAGAATATTTGTTGCAGCTGCATGTTTAAATGTTTTGGGTGTTAAGTAATGCAGTAGATATTCAGAATCTTAGTCCCATGTCCTTGATGTAAGCTTGGTTTATACCACAGGCCTTTTCTGCACTTGTTTCAGTAGCCTTGTTTTCAGAGTGAGGCTGCCTTCTTTCCCTCAAACTGTACTATGACAAAGTCTCTTCCATTTCAGGAGAGTTTTGTTGAATGTGTTCTGTGATCCCACTTGAGAATGTAGATTAATATACTAGTTTAGCGGAATTAAGATCTCTATTGCTGTGAGGAAAACACTGCTTTCTGGAAATTGCAAGCAAAAGTTGCACCCGGTGTTGACTGTGTTGTCTTAAACTCAGTTAGAGGTGAGTTTAGACATTCTCTTCATTTGTAGACTCTATGAAGCATGCTTTTTATAGATGTAAGCTAAGTATAGTTATTTCCTTCTGTTCCTCAGTTTACTACTGGCGTATCCATCCCCTATTTGTCTATCCTTTTAATAAGTTAATTGAGTTCAGGATAGAGATTCTGATTTTGCAAGCACAAAGTTTGCAAGTTTATGTACCTCTTTAGCATCTGAGAACAGTTAATTCTCTCTGGGAATGTTTTAAATACATGTATAGAAATGACGGTCTTCTGATACTCTGAATATTGCTGCTGCTAGCAGAGGGCATAGCACTGCGAAAGCAACAGCAGCTTTTATGAGAACATAGAAAAAAGCTTCAGCACCTGAATGACTCATCTGTCAGTGTTGTATCAATAAGGAAAAGGCTTGCAAAAGGCACAGGGACTTGCTATTTTGATAGTGCCCTGTTGAGAATGTGAGGTGTCTCTTCTTTTTTGTTCTTGCAGTGCTAGCTAGTAGGTGTTTGCAACAGGTGATTCTCAGAAATGACTTGGAGGGTGTTCCTGTGCTTCCTTTTTCCTAGTTTTCAGATTTTTTTTGACAGAGTTTTGAAAAACTTCTGCTAGGAACAAACTTCCAAAGCATCACAAATGAAGCTCCATAGACAAGCGAAATACCACCAGTGAAGGAACAGCTCAGTGTGCAGATTTCATGGGGGCAGCCCCTGATGTGACTGTCACACACTCAGAAATGCACCAGGCAGGGGTCACAGCGTACTTGCTGTGAACATAGCTCGTTCCTTGAGAGACTCTTTCTATCTTAATATTTAGAAATTATTTTGTGGCTTTCAAGTAATTATGCATAAGTATGTATTTAGGAGCAGCAAATACTTATCTGGCTGGTCCATTCCAGATGGATCATAGAGTAATCCTCGTGTACAGCCCACAGGAGATTGGCAGAGTGTCAGTGTGAGAAGGGGCAGAGAGAGTTTAAAAAAAAAAAGAGATTTATGGAGGTCTGAGTGATTTAATCTAGGACTGTAAATCAGCTTAATCCTTCAAATACTTGCTACATATGTGAAAATGAATGAATTCTGAGTGTTCTTGTGTGTGTGGTTTGTTTGTTTTAATGAAATGAATGGATTCTTTTTATAGTGTGTGGGTTTTTTTTTTTTTTTTTTTTTTTTTTTTTTTTTTTTTTTTGGGGGGGGTGTTTTTTNTTTCCCTTGGTGTGTCTTCATATGAGAATGGAATATGGAAACATTGCTACTTTAGTGAAAGGAGGAAAAAAAACATGCTTTGTCTGGCTTTTGTAATGACAAGGTAATCTTGCATCCCAGGCTCAAAGTGTTTTTACCTTCCCATTGGCTTACTCAAAAGGGGAAAGGGAAGAATTTGTTCCTTTCTGTCCCATGTATGAGACTCATAATATGAGACTAGTGTTGATTTTTGTATCTGTTGTTTCCAACTGGAAAACAACAAATGCAGTTTTTAATTGGAAAATTAAAAATGGAAAATAACACAGTAACAAGTTCGGGTTTTATGCAACCTCTTTAAACAAGATGCAAACCGTATTTTGCTGCTGCTATATAATGACCAGAGCAGTCGTCACATGCTGTGTTGCATTCAGGTAGGTCATACATATAAGTTTCTCTTATGCTGTAGTTTCTCTTGAATACTAGACTGATTTTTTTCAGTATCTAAAACTGATACTTTTTTTAATATATTTTAAATACAGAAATGTAAACTTTAGTAAAAGATGGAAATCAGCTTAAACTGCAAATATCACCTCATCTATTGTGGTGACTGCTTTGACTGTTTTTGGCCTTCAGTCAGAAAACTGACACCTTATGAAATTACACACACACACACATGGTTAAATCACTCTGGTAGATGTAAATTTGTGACAAACTCCCCTTGGTATTACTTGAAATAGTTTCTAACAGGATTTTACTACATTGTTTCTATTTTGGATTGGGTTCTTCTTAGCAGCTAATAAAGAAAAGAAAAAGATACAAGAGATCTGTTTCACCTATTTTTCACTAGTCAAAGGGAAACAAGTTGTCTTAGTTTCTTGGTAGTAAAGAGTAAAAATATTATCAGTGTATACAAGATGGTGGATGTCTTGGCATGATTTTTATTTCCTAAGAATTGAGAATTCTCTACTGTCTTTGAAAAATCAGTTTATCTTCTGTATTTGAAGTACCACATAACAGAATTGTAATAATGGATAGACATAGGGTAAAAACTTATGTGTTAGTAATCTTGTTGTGTGTGCTTCTTTTGTTTAAGAATCAGATCAATGACTTGAGTATTGTATCGAGTTCTGGAATGCAGCAGAACACCAGTCCCTCAAAGCCAGAAAGTGCAGAGACTTCAGAACAAGCAACTGCATTACAAGTGCAAGATCAGGTATGTTGCAGGCAAACTTAAATAAGAGCCTTGGCTTCATCAGTACTTCGTTTTGGTACCAGAATACTTATTTTATTTTTCCCCTCCAAGAATGCTTGTAGTGTTTCCTACTAAAATTTTCGTGCTTCAACTTGAAAATATATTTGAAACTTGAATTTTAGTTTAAAATGTGTCTTTGTATCCAGTCCCATCTCTTAACCCCTGTGCCTCTCTGAGTTCACTTAGTATTTTCTTAGTATTAGATAAGCTAATGGATTTTGTTTTATTTTTAGCCTAAATTGTCTTCTAAATTAAAGTTTAAAAATATGAGGCTGTGTCTATGCTACAGTGAATGTTCAAGCTTCTTTAAATGGGCTGACCTGGATGGTTCTGCCACCTTAGAAGTCAGTTTGTGATGGTGTGGAGCACCCTCTGTAGAAGGGCTTGCAACGAGGGAGACAGAGAAAATAACCTCTGCTGACTGCATGTGGCATCAGTTAACTGTGCTCTGTATTCCAGCCTCATGCAGACAGGAAAGCAGGGCTTGAATTTGAGACAGTCACTTAAAGTGTGTCTGGGCTGCCCTTGAGGGAATAGCTATACTTGGGCTACCGTCAATCAGCAGTGAAGGGCTCAATTAGATAGGGAAGGACTTCAGGCAGGGCAGCACCCTGGCACCTCTGCCATAACTGACCATGCGTCTTCCTAGCTTCTGGCACAGCTCTCTCCCTAGTGTCTGTCTCTGTGGTCATATATGTATTTTATTTTTTATATATATTATAAAATTTGAATGGTGTGTTTTTTGCAGGGAGGAATTATCTCAAATTTCTCAGGGATGATGTGATAATTCTAGTATGTTGTAGATCTGTTCAAGATAGTGTTAGATACAATGTGCTCAATCAGGATGTGTCCAAATATCTGTGAATTCTAAAGTCTGATGGTGTTCATGTGAGTAAGGATTAAAGGCCAGTAAAAATGCTGGAGAAAACATTCAATTTGTTTCGCTCACATGTTGTCTTTGCAACGAAATATTTAGTAGTAACCTGGAGTGGTTGGAATATAGGCGGTGTTAGCTCAGTAACTGGAACCATTCAACAGCTGTGTAAGCACCTATGCTTAAGGGATCTGAATCTTTACAAAGTCTTGTATGAACCTACATTTAAAAAAAAAAAAATCGAATTATAATTAGATTCCCTGCAGCCCATGAACACTTTGCGCCTGCTTACAGTGCCCTCCAGTGGAGACATTTCAGTGTTGGGTCACCTGGGGAGGCAAAGCCCTAACAGGGCCCTGCTGGCACCTACCTTGGAGCCTCCTGTGCCTGGGCGGCTGGGTTGTACATGCAGAAAGGCACCGTGCCTGGAAAAGGAAAGACCCCGTGGAAGCCTATGCCATCTTGCACAGTTCAAAACAAATACTTACTTTGTAGGTGTGGTAAATAGAGTAATATCTGCAGAGATATTGCTAGCTGTCTGGGTTCAAATGTGGCACAACTGAGTTTGATGTAATCATATTCTTTAATAGCAGGTGAACAACTAGATGCAGAACAGAAAAACGCCTCACTTCATCTATAAAATTTATATTATGTTTTTAGTTTAGTTGAAAGACATGTCCAGTGAATTAAAACCAACAGTGTTCATATAGGTACTATGAGTTTCTGAAACCCCTTCCAAAATGTAGCCCTCATGTTGATTAACTTCATATTTCATGGAAAAAATGTAAGACATTTGGGAATCCAAGTTGCCCTGTGATGTAAAGCTTATTTTTTATCTTAACAATTCAGGAAGAAAATGGATTGTATCATTAAGTGCTTTTGAATTAGTGGTCAACGAAGCTGGATGGTTTCTAGAAGGCTGAAGTTAGACTGTGTAATGCCAGCTCTGGCTAATCCAGTCCTCTCTATATATCAGAGATGATTTCTGGAGAAACTTTATTTGCAGCCTTCTGCTCCTGTCAAGTAAGGTGATGGTGCTGCCTTGCATACACCTCATAGAGAGGTGAAAGAGTCATTTCAAAATGAGATGGAAGAGTGATGTTTCTCTTAGTTTTTATAGATGAAGGACAGATCTCCAGAACAGTAAGTTCAGTAAAGAAAACTAAGTGCAGCTTTCTAGGAAGAATTCTTACCATAGTAACAAGACTATCAAGCTACTGAATGTCTTGCTACAAAATGAAGACGTCTGATGATGAACTTGCTAGTGTTAGCAATGGTAGTACAGGCTGGTAACCTGAGTGGGAGGCAGTGACGTTTGCTTTGGGGGTTCGTGTTTGCCCTTTCCCTTGTTCTTGGTGCTGCTGCTGCTGTGCGTGTTGGTGGGCTCGGGGCAGTTGCTGTCTGCCAGGAGCTGCTTGGGCTGCGCTACCGGCCCCGTTGGCTGCTGAGCGCTGGCCCCCTGCGACCTACAAAGCAGGAAAAGTCTGAGATCAGGATGTCAGTAGCTGTTTCTCTTCCCTTTAGTAAAGCACACTCTAAATTACTTCAGCTAAAATATCTCCTGTATAAGAGACTGGTTTGGCATAAGGTTTGGGCCTACTAGGATAGAACTAGCAGAATGTCTTATAAGGAGTTAACTAGGACACTTTGCATAATACCGAAGTTTGTTTTTTTGGGTTTTTTTTTTCCTGGATATATATTGCTGAAGAGGCGCACACTTGCTCTATATATACATGCATGCACTTGTAGACACCTCCCCCTGAACGAGGTATCATACACAAATGGATGGGATGTAAACATTTACTGCAGTGACACTTGTTTGAGACCCATCACTGTTGCAGCTTGTACAGAGTTGGGAATGCAACAATGCACATTGGGGAAAGAAATGTGCAACTGGAAAAAACGAGGGAGAGTTCTGTGACAGCTGATGACTCGCCATCATCGAGGTCAATCAAACGCAGATGATGGAAAGCTTGTTTATCTCAAATATCTGTTGGTGATATGTTTTATGCTTATGATGCAGTTGGTCTTTGCACTTTAACTGAATCCCCAGTATTAGTTAAATGACTAACCAGGACTGCCAAGTACAGCACTGAAGCCACTGAGCAGCTTATTGCGTAACTTGCTCCATAACTAGTTTGTACAGAGAAATATTTTTAGCACATTGCTGGAGAAAGTAATGAGTTTTGTGGTTTAGTTTCTTTATGGCTCAAAAGATGCTACTTATGTGAGTAGAGAACTTAGTGACAGAATGAACTTTTTCTCAGCCAAACGCTTGGTTATACTTTCAACAAAAGAAACTTTAGCTGTGCTTGCCAAGTGAAGTTCATGAGTGTTTCCTGTAGCTGAGGCTCTGTGGATTTTTTTTTTTTGTGTGTGTGTGTGTGTGTGTGTGGTCTCTTTTTGTGGAAGGATGTTAGTGCTTCCTTGGACAGTGCCGTGTCATGCAAGGGCTACCTCATGTTCATCAGTTGTGTCATGGGTCAGCAAGACTTATTTTTTAAATCCTTGTGACCTTGGGGTAATCTGTGTAGAGAGGCTGTTTCTCATAATTGAAATTAACTTGAAAATTCTTATGAATAGGAGACACTGGATATCCAGACTGTGCTTTAAAGAGTTCAGTAGGACAAATTGTTTTGTTTTGGGGATTCTTGTTTTGTTTTAAGGCTGTAATAGGTTGTGAGAGAGGCACAAAGATATAGGACATATCTGTACTGACTCTACCAACTCCTTTTTCCCTTCTTTTTAGCCACTTCAGTCAAGACAGAAGCACCTGACTTTAGAAGAGTTGTTTGGAACGTCTGTCCCAAAAGAGCAGGCAGCAGTTCCGTATCCCGGCCCAGAGCACACAGAGAGGCTGCAGCTCGAGGCCTCCGCCAGAGAGCAGCACGGGCTGCTCTTGCCTCTCTCCTTTGACCCGTCGGCAGTAATGCATCAACCACTAGGGAAATCGGAGGGTCCCGGGGTTAAAACAGGGCCCAGTGCTCTGAATCAGCAGGATATAGGTTTGACACCTATACTAATACCTCCAGCTTCGGTTTCGCAGCCTGATATAAAAAATGTTTCAAGCTATTCAGTTCGTTTAAGCCCTGTTCTTAGTTCAGCCCCGACAGTGGAAGCTGCCCCTGCTCAGATGCTTCCTGGCCTGAAACAAAACAGCATCATGCAAGTTATGCAGCAAGCTGCCCAACAGATCTCCCCACTAGTGAATCAGCTGTCATCTGACATGAACCACACTCCACAAAGTCTTGTGACTGGCCAAAGTCACTTAATACCACCCTTGACGTCAGCAAATACAGGAACTGTCTCAAATGCATCCCATACAGGTGTTGATCTTCTCCAGAAACTCAGGTTGACCCCACAGCACGACCAAATGCAGCAGCAGTCTGGCACTAAGGCTTCCTTAACCCCAAACACCTCTGCCTCTGTTGGCCAACTTGCAACACCAGAGAGTTTCAGAGAGTCTCACAGTAAACCACCAACCTTGAACAGCAAGATCATCTCTCCACTTCAGGTATTCTCTGGGTTTCTGTATGTTTATATACTTTTAAAGTGTTTATAGGCTAGAAATACCTCCTTGCAGAATGTGCATTTATGTAGAGGAAGGGTTTTTCAAGGTGCTACTGTTACTGGTGAGTGTATCTCATAAGGAATTCACCAGTGTTAGTGTCATTAAAAACTCTGATGTTCTGAGAAGTGGCTGAAGATTGCCCATTGATCCGTTTTGCAACAGCTGTTATTGTCTCAGTCCAGTCAGGGTATTGTCCCAGTCCAGTCAGGGCTCGTTGAGGGTGCTGAATTAACTCTTTCCTGTTTTCAGGAGGAAAAATATGTATATTTTAGCACAATATATATTTTAGCAACCTAAACCCCCACCTTATCTTGATCT
Organism: Crypturellus undulatus; assembly: GCA_013389825.1. Classification (NCBI taxonomy): domain Eukaryota; kingdom Metazoa; phylum Chordata; class Aves; order Tinamiformes; family Tinamidae; genus Crypturellus; species Crypturellus undulatus. The sequence continues at coordinate 77,116 of VWPW01018034.1, forward strand.
GTTATTGGTCTGTGGTTGTTACAATTTCATAAAGCTACTTTGATTTCTGTCTTTGAGATTAATCAGTTCCTTGTGGATTTTTTCACTGTGGCCTAGGTAAACTGAGTATTGTCTGTAGTGAGGGTTATCACTTAAACCTTGGGAGCCAAGTCAGATGTTTTATGTGGAAGGGCTCGATTAAGCCTTTCTGAGAATACCAGAGGAATTTATGAAAGTTGGAAACATAAGAGTTCAAATCCTTCTTCCTTTTCCTCTTCCCATAGATTGCATCCACTTTACAAAATGGAACAAGCTACATGTGAACATATGTTGATAACTTGCATTTTTGTGCTTTCATAACAAGAGCTACAGCTACTGAAAGCAGAGTTGTTCATGATAACCTGGGATTGTCTTTCTTTTTAATTTAGGCTGTACAACAGAACAAGGAATCAGAAGCATTTCCACAGCCAAAGGCTGGGTCTAAAGCAAGTCAAGTAAGTGAATAAATGTTTCAGCAAATTTGGGAGAGAGTAGGAGAGTAGGAAAGGGAAGGATAACAATGTTCTTTGTGTTTATACGTATTTCAAAATGGTTGACATCTCCAATAGCCATACTGTTACATCTGATCCCATTTAGAATTTAACATTAGTATAGCTTCCCTTGCATGACAGCCAATATAGGGGAACCGTAGAATTTTGGATTGCTATTTAAAATAAAGTGTTGAATTGTGGGGTTTTTTTTTGGGGGAGGGGGGGATTGTACTTTCAGGATATAACCTGTACTCTAGTTCTAATTTGCCTTTACCTGCCCTTTCCTCCTTTAAAATCTGTCAAATACTACCTCATTCTTCCCCAATTTGCATTGTACAAAGCAATTTTAGCAGCACGTTTAGGCCTGATTGTGAAACGTGCTTGCGTGCCAAAGGATTTGCACTTCCTTTCGAGTGAGGTTCTTCTGTATTTCTTATGCCCTTGCTGCCAAGCTTGTCAGGGTGGAATGAATAAGATGTAGTAGCATTATCATATTGAATAATTACAAGTACCTGGAGATCTTAGAGTTGCTCAAAGATTTTTTTTTTTTTTTTTTTTTTTTTTTTTTTTTTTTGTGCCAGTAGAGTGTTCTCTATATTTGGACTTTATGCTTAAAAGGAAAGGTATTAGTGGCAGTGTTGGGTCAATAAATAGGTACCTGTAGAGGAAATAGGCAGAAAGATGGTTTTCTGAGTATTGCTCCAAGTAAAAAGGAGAAACTTATTAATACAGATGTTTTGGAATACCCCAACACTTAAATTACAATTCAGTTGTTTTGGTTGCTTGAGTTGTTTTAAGTATCTGTGAAGTACTGAGATCCTTTTATTCTAGTAAAAAAGTGTGTCATCTTGTTTTAATTTTGTTTTTGTTTTGTTTTTCCTTTTCCTCACTCCTTGAAACATTGATTTCTCCAACCTTTCATACGGTGTTCGTTCACACAGGATGCAGTGCTTACTCGTCTCCTGTTTTTTACAGGTTGCACCTCCACCGTTCATTACAACCACGACTACAGTAACTCCTTCAATCCTCTTGTCTCCCAGCGTTTTCCAGCAGGCTGCTACAAAAATTTCTGAAGTGGAGAATAAAGCCATTTCTTCCTCTCCTTTAACGCTGGGAACAGCAGAGATCCAACCCATGGCCCCTGCTGTTCTCAGCAGGGCTCAGCTTCAGGAGGCGTTGATACACCTAATAAAGGTGCTGTCTTTACAGAGCTCTGTATTTGAGGCACAGGGTATCGAACACAGTAGCCAATGCTGCAAAACACTCTATCCTTATAACTTCTTTGGACTTGCAGCCTTAAAAGTTGCTCCCTCCTTCTGAAAGGTGTTGATTATTCCTTGCTGTCTATGTAGTATAGCACAGCTTATTCCTCTTAAGCCATTTGATTGTGAGATGCAGGACTTAGAAGGGCAGAGCCTCATGTTGGGTGTCCCTTCGCATCTGTATCAATGTGCAGATATCTGAGCTGAGAACTACATGAGCAGAAGGCCCTGAGACCTGTGGGGAGAAGGGCGGTGATGGGTTGTTTGTTTCTTAACTCTTTCTACTGCCTAAGTTGAAAGTAACCAGTGTTGTAAACAAATGCCACAGTTAAAGATCATCTGAAGTGGAACTGTGCCTGTGGAACAGCTAATGGCTGCTCGACTGAAGTTCCCAAGTTAGACTTGGGAAGTACCCACATTATTGCCACTCTGACTTCTCATATTGTGATGAAGTTGCTATGAAATATATGTTAACTCAAGGGTTTGAGCAGCTGGGTGACTAGTGCCCTTGTGCTCACCCGTCGGTATTAAGGACTGTGTTAAGAATCCTTATGCACAACTTGTTTGATTAAATTTGGTTTGATTTTTGTCGGGTTTGCCTCCTTTTCTGGTGTGTGTGTGTTTTTTTTTTTTTAATATTAATATTTCTGATATTTTCTTTCTTGCAGAATGATTCCCACTTTCTCAGCACTATCCATGAAGTCTACTTGCAAGTCCTGACCAAGAATGCAGACAACAACAAGCTATAACTGAAATTAAAATCTACTTGGAATATGTCCACTTTAGAAACAATTATGCCTCATTATATATAACTAATATTTTTTTAAAAGAATATTTAGTTTTCAACATCTTGAATTTGAACCTATTAGGGAAGACTGTTCCTTAAATACTTAGGAAAGTAACGTTCTCAGAAGTGATCTAGGTTTTCACTGTGATCATCACCAGCAAACCTTTGTTTTTACTGGAGAGGGGATTAAGTTGCATATGAGCTCTCATTAGCATTAAGCAGAAGTGCAAATGTTGGCTCTGGCTTTCATTCCAAGCTGTCTCTGCTTTTCAAGAACTGCAGAATCAGTTCTACTTCAGCCAGCAAACACCAGAACAAACTTCATCTGTGTGAACCTAGGCCCGGTTCTAAGGACCAAGCAAGAGCAGGAGAGGGTAATGCTTCAGCTGGCAGGTATGGGGAGGAGAGATTGGGGAATTGAGCCTCAGGAGCTACATCTTTAATGCAGGGATTAAAAACATGATTCGCTTAATATGTAATCAGTAGCAGTCCTAGATGCTGGAATGCACATGAATTTCTTGTAAATATTCCTTAAACCATACTTGTATGTGCATTTCTGACATAAAATAGATGGTAAGGCTGTTTTAGATAAAAAGACAATTTGAAATATGCAAAATCATCAGAGCATCATCTTTAAGCAGCAAGTATTTCTGTTGGATGTTGAAGCTGTTTTGTTTTACTGTTATAGTTGGAAGACCACTGGAAGCCTGTCCTCTTGGGCAGTGTAGTAATGGAAATGTTTTGTTTCCCTTGAGTTCAGGGATGGACCAGTATTCTAGTGGGGTTTCCTTCCACAGTTGTGTTCGAATTGCAGTGTTGAAAACCATGCAGATGGGGAGCAGAAATGTCCTTTTGTTGCCCTCAGTTTTTTTTTTATATTTTGTGTGAATTTTATCTAATTGAAATGCTACAGCTTCTTATATGTGACTTGGTAATTCACTATTCACCAGTAGAATTTAGCTTCCTTGTTGTTTGCAAACCAGACGTGTAATGACCTTCTCCTGTGTTGCTGTGCTGGTCTGTCCAACTTCTGTGGTGTGCAAAGGGAGTCGGTAAGACTTTACTATAGGGCTCAACTTCTTCCAGCAACACTAGTTTTAAAAAACACTTTTCCAGTAGCAAAGTTTTGTTTTATTGAGTGAAAAGGCAACTTGCAGTAAGTTGTGATGTGCTGCTTGCTGCCTTCCCCCAGCACTATTGAAATATGAAGGAAAAGAAAGTTTGACTCCTGGCAAAAAGATATATATATTTATGTATGTCCTAAGGATTAGTTAATGTTGACATAGTCAAGGTGCACAGCCATTTCATTGGAAACTAGTAATTAAGCTTTAATTGTGACTTGTTCACAAATAATATGTTTTAGATGTAACAAATATTTGTTTTATGTATTTGGTCTCTTTTATTTTTTTATAGCTTTCCTTTCCTGAGGAAAATATATTTTGTTTAGCACTACCTGCCTTCTGTAAAGCTCTTCTCAGCCCTAGAATTCAATGTTTTCCCCTTAAAATATAAGCTATTTTGTTAGGAAAAAAAATGCAGAATTCAGGGAAAGATGCTAATGTCATACATGCTTACCAAGAAATATATTGGCTTTAATGGTAGCGTTTGACTTGAGCAATATATCCTCTGTGAGCCTTGTTAAGGAAGGTGGGAGCTTCCTACATAAATTGTAGTAATGTAATTCTGTATATGTACATAAGCAATGAGAATCAAATTAGAACTAAGTTTTTTTGGGTTTTTTTTTTTTTATTTTTTATTTATTTTTTTTATTAAACCAAGGAAAAGAGGACTAACAACTGGGCAGATCCTCTGAGGGGGGAAAAATTAATAGCCTAAACCAAATACCAACCCTCCATTTCTTTTTTTCCCTCTGGATTTAGCAAAGACTAAATCCAAACATTTCATTAACAGTTTGTAATTTCTTCAAAGGAATCTGAAAGATTTTGATGTAAGTTTCCAAAAATAGATATATTGGAAGCTGATAGCAGATACTTATGCTATTTGCTAAGTAGTGTCATCCTTAATGTCATATCCAAAGATCTATAGAAATGACAGGAAGGGTTTGCAATTTGTGGTGCTAACTCATATGCAATTGAATTGGAGAGGAAAAAAAAATACTCTCCAAAGCAGCAGTGTCATTTAGAGTTTTGACTCTGCTCTGAAAGTCTTGCATTTGTTTCCAGCAGCCCAGTAGCCTCCAGGAGCAGTTGGCAGGTCTGTGGTGTTTCTGCTTCTGGAGTGTGTTAGCTCAGCTCTTCGCAGCGTTGAGGACAACCGGGAGGAGGTGCTGGGGGCGCGCTGGTTCCAGGGCAGCCCTCCTTGCTGCGGCAGCGCCAGCCCCTCATGTAGGAAGCTGCGCTGGGAAGCAGCAGCCCGGCTGCAGAGCAGGCTGGAGTGTAAGGGAGGATGTGTTAACTGACAACTGTTTGATTTGTTGGGATTGTTTTGTTGTTTTCTGATCCCTTTTAACGGTTTGTGTGCATCTTAAATGATCAGCTTGTCTCAGTGCTTGGTTTCTGTTCACTGAGTGTAGGGATCACTAATGGGTGGTAAGTTACCTCACAGCCAACCTCTTGTGGCTGCTTTCAGGTGACTTTGCTTTTGGTAAAACTACTGTCTTGAGGGGATTTTACCCATTAGTTCTGAGAAGCAAAAGATTAGTTTGGACTCTATTCTCAAAATGCATTATATTACTTAAGCATGTGTTCTGTGGCTACCATTAAGTCAATTTAAGTAGAAAGCAAAATTTCAATCAAAGACAGTTTTGAAACCTATTGAAGCTGCTGAAATTCAGGGAAATGAGAATTTGCAGTTTGGTAGCCGGAAGTTATCTGCTGTTATTTAATAGTGCAACAGTTATGTGAAAGATGCCTAAGAGCAAATAACTTGGAAGCAGTGTATCTTTCCAAATTAAACAAAATTTGCAGAACGATTGAATGAAAATGGAAGTGATTCATCTTAATTTCATAAAAAGTAAATGCTTAACCTATGTCTATGTATACATACTCAATATAATATTTAAATACTCGCTGCTGGATGTATCTCAGTTTTGCTTGCCTTTCTAATTGCTTCATTTTGGTATCGTTCTGAAACCTCTTATGCTAAGTGTAGTTGTTGATATAGTTTTCAAATTTTGAATTTTTTCAAAAAATGGACTTTAGTTTGGTAATTTAAAAAAAGTTCTAAATCAATTAGCCAATTCTTTGCCAGCTTTTTGGGTTGCTGCTTAAGCATATCTTAACAGGAGGAATGTGTGCAATATATTTCACCTCAGTTTTGTCTGACATCGTTACAAAAATGTTAAGATGCAATATCTGCCTTTCACTTCAAGTTAGAAAAATTGCAGTATCTTTAATTTGGTGGTCTATTTATTTTATGTATTTAGTGCTTGGGCACATGGTTAGGTTTTTGTTTGTTTGTTTTTAGGTAGATATACTTTTTTAGCAATGTCTGAGTTTTACCAATTTTTTGGATGTACAAGTTAGTACATTCACATGTTCTTTAAGTATGAAGACCTTAGGGAAGGGGAGCTTCAGGAAGAAAAATCTGGAAATCTAAAATAAGAATAATTTTAAGTCATTAAATGTAGATACTGCATCATTAATATTTTTGGTATGGATTTTATAGCACCTATGTATGTTTGCAAATATTAAGTTATTGCATAAATGTTTAAGAATGAGCATTTTTCATCAAAATTTTGTATGTTTGCAAATATATTTTTGTAATAAAACTTCAAAACAAATATTTCAGCACCTCCTAAAAAATCTTGCAATGCTTCCTTTTATTTCTAGAGCTAGTACCCAGCTACAAGGGTAATTTCAAATTATATTTATGGCTGATATCTTGCAGATGAGAAACCCAGACTCCTCAGTAAATACTAGGGACCTAGTTTTTAGCGCCTTTCATTAACACTTGTAATATCCTCTCCATCCATGTAGTACATGGCATGTGATACTCAGTGATTCCAGTGTTAGCCTTTAATTGTAGTTGTTTTTTTTTTCCTCTTGAAACTGGAGTTTAATGTGTTCTCATGTCTGAGGGGTATCGTGCAAATCTTTTTATCAAAACTTCATAAAGTAAAATAGGCTGAGGAAGAACCAAGTGGAGGTTCTGTGAGTTTGTGACCTACCACTGTAGGAGGGTGAATTTCAGTTAAGAGGATTGAGATATGACCGTTAACTGCGAAACTTGTCCTCCACTGTTACAAAACTTTTTACTTCTGTTCAGAATCTTCTCCATCAGGCTTCTGAGGAAGTTCTGAAGTGTGGGGGGGGGAAAGGGGGGCAGCGAGGAGGTGGTTGTAAGCACTTGCTGCCTTTCCTCCAAGGAAGCCTCTAATGGTGCACAAGGGAGAGGGGTGGTGATGAGAACATCCCTGAGGAGCGAGTGAGGGGAAGCAACAGTAGAAGAGAGTGCAAGCAAATGTGAGATGGAACATTAGAGACACAATATCATCCATGAAGATGTTTCTTGAGGCACAGATTTCAGTGTGAGCAACCACTTTTTCTGTACTGCTGCCTAAAATTCTTTAGGTATTGCTATACCTCACATGAGGTTTGCCTTGAGTGCAGAATTATTTCAGAGTGTGTTCACAACCCAGACTGGGCTGGGCATAATTTCCTGCCTCCAATCCATTAGGGAGCAATATATAAATTACCAGGTCTGCTATGGAGCTTTTAAGCCTTCAGGTGTCCCAAGGCAGTGTAATGGGGTTGCCTCAGTCATAGCAGTATCTCATTGTGTCTTGGCTTTGTGTTCTCATATGGCAGTTGAAAAATTGCTGTCTAGAAAAGGCAACTCCTACTCAACTGTCCTTTTATTTTAAGTAAACCTTTAGAAAGCACTTCCATCACAACTCTTAAAAATCAAGAAGTAGCATTTTACAAAATCAACTGCAGGAACTAAAACCTTCCCTTATAGGCTGACACAAAAACAAGTGCCCTTCAGCTTTGCTTAGAAGCATACAAGTATGTGATGCAAATGCACAACTTGTGTTTCTTTTTTTTCCTTATAAGCAAGCGGAGAAGCTCTGAGAGAATCTGCCAGACTGTCTTGTGTATGCAGAGCTCTACTACGTGCTCTTGATTTAGAGAGCATATGGCTGCACATCCTGCTTTGTTGCTTGGGGCCCATAAGAGGGATGGGGAAGGCTTAGCAGGTGATCTAGTCTGAGTCTTTCTCATGTAGGCTGTTTTATAACTAATGCCAGCTGCCTTGTCTAGTTTGCCTTTCAAGCACCAAATAAAATAGTCTCCCTGGGGAATGCATTTCTTTTCTCTGGAGACACATTTTTTTCCATCCTTCAAGGTCCCCATGAAGGAAGTTTGTGGTATCTTAAAAGAATCTGGATGTGAAATAGAAACTTACGGAATTGTGGATTCTGTTGGGGTTTACTCTGCTCCTGGTGTAATCCCTGGGATCTAGGGAGGATACAAAGTATCCATTAGAGAGCCCTGGCTTTGGGTGATTACAAACTCCTTCTGCCACGGCAGATGCTCGTATGGAAACCTGAAGGCCAGGCCAGAAAGATGTGCAGGACATAGAATGAGGGGCTGGAAATAAATGTAACTTGTGGAAATAATAGGGGAAAACACTATATGTGCAAGCAATATCGAGGCACCCTGCACCTTGTGGCTGAGCCCAGGCATGGTGTAGCTCAGTCTCTCTCTTCTAGATAGAGAACACAACCAGATTTTAGTCCATCACCTGTTTCTGTGCAGTGCTTGACTGTTCTTGATGCAATTTTTCTCTAGTTGTTATGCTTATGGTGCGCAGAAATGGGAGATGCTGTTTTATTCTGCAAGTCCTTCACAGTCTCTAGCAGCTAGATGATGTCTCTCATGACGATCAGTAAAGGACCAGTCTGATATGCTGCTCAGCACACGGGGAGGCGCAAGGGCTGCTGCAACCAGGGGCTGCTGCATTGCAAACCTGGCCTGTCGGCTCCTTCCCATGCAGCTGCTGTTCTCAAGGCAAGGACTGCCACAGCCCAGACATGTTGCAGACAAAGATTGGAAAATTGTTTTCCATTTCCTTCTTGTTATATACATTACAAAGCAAATAACCCCCCATGTGTTTGCCCATTATAGCGCTCTTATCTGCTGTCTTCCTTCTAATGCCACAAGATCTGGGAAAGTGCTGCTCTCTAAAACAATTCTCTGTCAATAAATTATTGATAATTTTTTTTTCTGAGTAGTTATTTGAATGCAGCCATTCATTCAAAGGGAGTCTGAAGTGGCTAAGTAACTTTCTAGGTGGTTTGAGGAGTACTTGGTAGGGAAGCTGAATTATTAGGAATCAAATAGAGAAAGCAAATGCAGTGAGTTTGTTTTTAGAGCTGCAAGCTGTAAAGCACTTATGCATTCTGTAGGCAGTTTAAATGGAGATCCAGGTGAGTGCCTTTTAAATTCCTTGTGCATAAATGTTTCATATATATTTATATATATAAAATAGCATGAAGAAATATGGGACAAATGCAATTCAGTTTGATCTTAAGTGCCCACAAACTTTTTTTGTAAATATTAGTATCAGCAATTGGTAAAACTAACTTAGTCCCAATGCCCCCAAATCCTGCCACATTAGCAATACCAACTTTCACTTAACTCTCTTAATCTTGTTGAAGATCTAGCAGAAGTATGTCCCTACATTGCCTCAAAGTTAGTGTGAGCAATTACCAAACCTTGTTGTAATGAGTTCCTTCCAACTATGTAAGAGACTTTTTTTTTTTTCATTGCAGGCTACTCATTAGAGAGAAATCAAAGGTCTCTCTTTATTATTTGTTTATTTTTTTTGGTGGTTTGTTTATTAAAACTTTTATTAGATCTATTTGGCTTAATCAAAAAAAGTCTTTGCTTCTAGTAAAGTTGACATAGTGCATTCTGGTTTGTTTTCCAGAAGGCATTTTTGTAGTAAATGACAATTCAGTATTTAAACTAAAGGGAATATAAAAATGACTATGATATTGAAATTATTTTTTATTCAACATCTCTCTGACTGCTTAGAAACTAAATAAGGCTTGTTCAACTATGAAGTTTCTTTATTATTAATTTATCATCTCTAAGAAAAAGGTTATAGCTGAGTAAAGCTATTAATTTATCCTGCACGTATCTATCTTTGGCAGGTATCCTGCTCCCCTGGCTTGCCCGGGGGATGCATTTCTCTGTCCCTGGGTAGTGTGGGGTCAGGTGCTGCATGGGAACTCTCCTTCCGCCCGCCCGCCCAGAAGTGTTCTGGATAACACACTGCATCCCACTAATGAGTGAAGAATTGCAGCACAACTTGAATCCATCCAGCCCTTAGGCTGCAATTGCCCAATCTGCTCCTGCACCTTTGCTCATTTTCTGGCCTTATTATCATTTGGATTTGTAGGTGATGAGCTGATTTACCTCTCCAGGTGACAAATTACTACACTTTTAGTTTTGGAATTTCTTTTGGTAACAATGCTGAAGGCAAAATTGAGCACGTAGCTCCATAGGACACAAATGTCTGAATTTTAGCAATGCTGAGTACATGGAGCTCCCACTCTGGTAAACAGCTGCATCTATTTCTGCCAGCAAGGCCTTCTGCAGCATCTCAGCACATGACAACTCAGCATCTCGGTCCTGCTGCACAGCAAGGCCTGGCTGTGAAACGTCAGGGAAGGGGGCAGTAGAAAAATCAATTTCTCCTGTGTATGTGTTTAAGAAGCTGTCTGGTAGCTTATACTGAAGCTAATGAGAAGTGATGTATATTCCAGATGAGAAGTGATGTATATTCCAGTGAAAGACTTTATCCGTACGTTCGTATCCTTGTTTTAATCATACTATGCACGGTTTCAGAAGCAAACGCAAGAATGTGGAAGAGATGTTGGTTGTTGTACACAATGTATACCATGACTTTAGCCATTACTTTACAGTCCATCACACCTAGTCAAAGTTGCAGAAATAACACGCTGCCTCAGCAGATCAAAGTGGGGTGAAATTCCACCTTGAGGCAGTTCTTCCGTGTGTGCCTGAGCTGCTGTTCTAACTGCATAATATCACCTAGGGGCCCAGCGAGGTGGCACAAGGATGTGGGGAAAGGAGGGTGAGTTGTGGGCTGTGATCTCCCAATTACATCTGAGCAAAGTGTATCTTAAACTGAACCTTTGTGCTCTCCACCTAACAACGTAGAAAACAAACGAAAGTCTCGAGCTGCAGTAATGCCCTTGTCCAGATCATCCTCCTTATTTTCTGACAGGAGGGGGAATTGGTGCGCCATATGTCCAGCACAAAGAGGCGGATGATAAGATGGTTCTTGCTGAGCACCCTCAGGAGCCCATTTCCTAGGGAGCCCTCCTTATAGTGGAAGTGCCAGAGCAGGAATTTCTGACTTGATCACAGGTTTTGCTCTTCAGGTAAACTGTGAGAAGAGCCTGGGATGTGGAGGCCAGGTTGGCAGCTGTGATTTTGCCAAGTGCCTGTGTGAGAGCTGGGAGGAAAAACTGTGGTGACTGTGGTGCGGGGAGTGACTCAACCCCAATTCAGTGGAGCCCGTGTCACCCTGTGACAACCAGTGCTGAACTCAATGAGACACAGTGACAGCCTGGCAACACTAACATCCAGATTATGCTGCGTGTGCATAAAACATGGAGCAAGTTAATCTACTGAAAGCAAAAACATGATGTAGAAAGGGCTTGTTTCTTTATTTACCTGATACTTGTTTACTTCAATATTTTTTCTAAGAGCTTTATAGATATGATGAGTTAACTGAAGGACAAGGTACCTGAATTTCACAAACAAGTTTTTGTTTCCTGATGCAAATGCCCAGCTCTGGGGAATTTAACATTCTACAGATGAAAGCAGAAGACTGGACAGCCAGCTCCCCATGGAGGCCCTACTCACACGGTGGAGGTTTGTATCCTGACCGTGACCTTATTTATATCCTTCTCTTCCTGCCCCTACCACAAGCTGTCACTTTTACTTGACCTGTTTGAAGTACCCCTTATAGGCCACAGCTTCAGGCAGGCTGCTCTGTGCTGCCCAGTCTTGCTCAAGGCAGAGGAAATTAATTCATATCCATGACATGAACTGAGCCAGACAGCAACTGAAGAACACTGTTTAAAAAGCAGTGTATTAGTTTTTCTTTTTTTTTTTATTGTGCTTTTTCTTTTTTATTATTTTTTCCTTGTTTTTTTCTGTTTTTTTTGTTTGTTTTTCTGCTGTTTTTTTTTCTTTTTTTTGTTTTCTGTTTATTTTCCTGTTTTTTTTCTGTTTTTTTTTTTTTCTGGGTGTTTTCCTTGTGTTTTTTCCTTTTCTTCTGTTTTTTTTTTTCTTGTGTGTTTTTTTTCTTTTCCTTTTTTTTTTTTTTAACCTTTTTTGGGTTTTGCTTTTATTTTTTTTGTATGTTTTTTCTTGTTCTTTCTCTCTCTCTTTTTTTTTTTTTTTTCTCTTTTCCTCTCTCTTTTTCCTTCTCCCCTGCTTGGGACAGCCATTTTTTAACAACTGCTCATAGTCAGTGAGCCTGGGGCAGAGCTCAGATTAATATGCACTATTGTGTTGATAACTACTTAATTTTGTGTCTTTGCCTACACCACCAGGTAGGACATCTCAGCCACGCAGATCTGTTGGGCACACAAGATGGTGCTGGGAGTGGGTTTTAGAGTTCTGGTCTGGACTAGCCCAATCATCTGCCCTAAATACCCTGGCATTAAGGGTATGCTAGCCGCATTCTAAAAGAGTGACTTTTCAGCTTTATCCTTGTTTGAAAGGAATCCAGCTTGAGCTCTGAGACCACTCCATAGTATGAACGAAGGTGCAGTAAGCCAGGATTCACCTCAGGAGCAAAGCATCTTTAATAGGGAACGTTGAAAACCTAATGTTTGAATTTACTGCTGCATTTCCAGTAGTTAAGGTAGGGTGAAGAGGAGAGACACTCCTAAATCTGTAGATCTCCTGTAGATTTTACTGAGTCCTTGGGTCTCTCCTAGTCTTCCTCATGATTCCCTTGAGTGCCACAGCTCCAGGCGCAACCAGAGCACAAATATGTCAAATGCTTTTCAACCAAAAGTTAAGAGCCTCCTACATGCCTGCCAGCCCCTTTTCTATTTCCTCAGCCAGGCTCTCTTTTGCTATGGTCTCCTGTACAATAGGCATTAATTAACAAGTATGACTTAATAACAAGATGCTGTGTTGATATAGCATGTTACAAGTAACTGAGGGGGCACTAGCAGACCTGCCCAGCAACCCTTATATTGGGCTGTCTGTGCTGATGGGGCTTTGCTTGTGTCATCGGTGTTACAGACTGCTGCTTTAGGATACCTAAATTCAAATAGATGTTTATGGCCTTCTGATCAGGCTCTCCCACATTCCAATGTCACTGTCCATGGTGTTTCAAAGAGTATGGTTAAAATCAAAAGTTGTGGGTAACTGGTTCTGTAAGAATAAAGTAATTGGCTTAATTACTTTAGAATATAGATTAAAGGCTAGCAAGTAGCAGTTGTAGCAACTAACGTTTGCATAGTGTTCTCTAAAATGAACTCTGAGCTTTGATTCTTCTGGATTTACTCGTTCAGCTCCATTTTTTTCCCTTGTTCTGAGATTCTTATGCAAGTGAGGGTTGGGGGAAGGATTTTGAAAAAGGGAAGGTATAGAACAGGGTAAGAAAATAGTCAAGCTGCAGAGTGAGAATGGTTACTTTATAGAAGTTTTTTTTTTAATCTTTCCATTTTGAGTTGCACAGTGTTACTTTTCAGCTGCACTTTGCCACATGAGTACGGCTACCCTGTAAATACAGGGACTTCCCCTTCAAAGCCATACCTCTTCAGTCTTTTCTTTTTTTTCCCCCTGCATGTCAATGGTACACATCACTGTTGTCTTCTGACACAAGATGATGATAGCACTCGTTTGCTACATGCAGGAGTTCACTTTCTAAAGCATATTTTGAAAGGCATTGATGCTTAGAGGATCATACAACACCGCTGACAAAGTCCAGGACCAACAGCTCCCTCATGGCACTGAGGGGGTGGAAGGTTCTGTGGAGGAGGAACAGCCTTCGCGAGTGAAACTGCAGATGTGTGAGTTTGCTGAGGTTTCTTTCTTTCTTTCTTTTTCTTTTTTTTTTTGCTCATTTTCTACCTATTTAAGGACTTCCCCCTCCTCTCCCACTATTGATCCCTAACACCACTAGGGTTTTCTAGAATAAACTTAAGCTGTTTTAACTTCTGACAAGTCCGTAGCTGGAACGACTTCTCTGGGGCTTCACAAGTGTTAGAGAAATTATTTTCCAATTTCTGAGGGCCGCTAGGGTCGGTATTTCAGGCAAAGCGCCTCTGCCTTCCTCGACCCCAGCCTTCTGCTCCGCCTTGGTCGCTGCCTGCCCCGCCGCCGCCCGGCCGCGTTGTCGCGCGGCGCCGCCTCAGGGCCGCCCGGGAGGGCGGGAAGGCGCG
>VWPW01018034.1:91491-131416 GCA_013389825.1 Crypturellus undulatus
GGCGCGTGTGGGCGAGCGCTGCGGAGGGATGGGGAGGCCGCGGGGGTGGCGGCGCCGCGCGAGTCACGTCCACGCTCCCCCGGCAGCCTCCCCGGGGGGGGAGGGGGCGCTGCCCGGCGCCCCTCGCGCCCAACGGCCGCGCCCAACGATCGCCCCCCGCGCCTAACGGTCACCCCCCGCACCCAACGGCCGCCCCTCGGCGGGGAGGAGGGGGAGATCAAACCGCGGCGGCCTAAGTTGATGCAGGGCTCGGAGGAGGGGAAAAAAAAAATACCAAAGAATTTTTTGCCCGGGGCGCGAACGGTTTCTTTTTCATTCCGTGCCCGTCAGTTGGAACTAATTCTGCACAGAATTTCAAGTGAGCCCACGGGGGATTATGTGTGCAATGCCGGCAGTCTCGGATGGGCAGTTTATTCAGGCCTCTGGACAGGATTTAGCGCGGGCTCTGATGTGTGCAGATTCCAGGGTGATCCTTCCTTTGATCCTGCCGTACCTACGGAAAAGGGGAGGGGGAGAAAAAAAAAGGAAATCTCGGCGAACAATCCGTTTCTGCTCATGTAAAATTAAAGCCTTTTTTTTCTGCTTGAATAATGCACTCGAGTGCTTTGCTATAGAATAATGGTTCTCTTTATCCCATCTTCCTGCAATTTCCTCTCTTTTGACATTTTTTTGAAGCCAGCTGCGGCATTCCCTCCCCTAGCCCCCAAAAAGAGAAAAAAAAAAAATAAAGGATACTAAGGCTCGTGTGGAGAAATCTGGTCTCTTAACATTTCCTTCTCGAGCTTCCTCTTTGAATTGGCCTTGCCCTGTGCAGTGTGCTTGTGGCGGGGCCGCGCTGCACGGCGCTTCTCGGAGCGCGCAGGGAGTGAACTTTGCTCACTCCTTCTGCACGTAGTGAGCAGGAACCTGGCTGTGGTTCAGACAGGCCAGGGAGCCCCCCCAGTTCTGGGACGGCTTGTTAGGTCCAGTCGGGCAAGAGAAGCACAGCATGCCCAACAGTCGCAGTTCTTGAGTCCCTTCCAGGCTATGGTCTATTACAAAAGCCTGTGTGACCCTACAGGGGCTAAATCTGCATAGTACGTTTGGGGCTTTGCTCTTGACCTTCTAGTGCATGTGTTAAGGTGGCCGTGGAGGAGGTGTGTAATATTGGTCATGTTATCTATGGATACAATTATCTCTATTTTGTCTGACGGGCTATTAGAGATAAAATAAGGGCCTTGGCGCAGCCTTTGCTTTCTTTTCTGCCATCCGTGAAATCCAATAGTAATGTCATTTTTCCCATATTGATGATCAAATAATATAAATTATTTAAATTATTTTTCCCCTGGTTTGTATGTGCTACAGTTGTGGTGAGTACTTTTGGCACAAAGATACTTCATTAGTACATCTGTGGCTTATTTGGGGGCATTATTATGAGTTAGGTGGGGTATGAAATTATTACACAACCTGCTACTGAGCAGGTTATGAAAGATGGGCTCTAGAGGGAAGGCAGAGCTGTTAGGTTGTATTTTCTTTGGCTACAAAGATGCTGATATAGCAATATGCCTAACAGAAAAGAAAAAGACATTTAGGGAGTTCACGATTGGTTGTAGCGTTAGTCAAGTTGTATACATTTCTAAAACAGATATGCATTAAGATTATGGTTTTAGATACTTAAATGAAACAACTTAAAGTAATGGTATTTGGTAAGAAAGGGGATAGTTGTTTGAATGCAGGTTGTATTTAAATAGGGCTTACTGTTAATAAAAGATTGAATCATGCTTACTTTGACTTTTTTAAGGAAGTTGATGTTTATTAAAGGTGTCAGTTGTAAAAGTGAACTTACTTGCAACACATGAGGTTCAAATAAAGCAGAACCTACCCACTTATTTCAATGAACTATCTTTTGTAAACTGGGACATATTTTGCAAGAAACGTGGTATGAGGGTAGATTTGACAAGCCAGGACTTGCCTCATTGTCTGTATTAATTTTATTAAAGCAAATGTAGGCTTTGTCTGGACAAGGGCTAAAAGATTAGATAATCTGATCCTGAAGGTGCTTCAATATGTAATTTTCATATGAGGAGCACATTTTAACAGTTGCAGTGGGGGAAAAAAAATCAGTAAACTATGAATATTTTCATATACCTGATCATTTTTCCCCATCTAGGATGTTTCAAGTTAGGGTGTGAGAGTTCTTTTTGATAAGCACTACAGATATTTGGACCAAACCAATGGAATCCTATTTGTAGGTAAAATTCTGCAGCTTTGAAGCAGTGCCTGACTTCCTAGAATTTGACAGTTACACTCTTAAAAGTGGAAGTTGCAAGAATTTCTTAAGAGACAGTTAAATTTCATAATGTGGAATGTTGTCACTTGTGATAGTTTATGCTCCATTTAAGTTTAGTTTTATACTTCACTCCAATATTCTGCTTTAACATTCCAGCATGATTCTCTTTATATGACGTATGTAGATGGAGCTAATTTAAATAGAAATTGAGTAAAAATACTTTTGCGTGCTGAAAGATTATTTTGTTGTCCATTTTGGACAATTTAGGATTTCAGTTTCGAAGTCCAATTCTAATATAGTGGGCCTTAGTTTTAAAGATATATATATATATGTATGTATATGTTCAAAATTAAGACAGTTCTTCAGTAGAGCCTCCCTGATAAAGAGGCTTATTAGTCAGACCGTAGCTTCAAAATTCTACATTATTTACCAGATTGAGCAAAATGAGAAAGAGGGTGGAATAGTGAGGACTGATTGCTTCATTCCCCACTGCATCCCATGAGCACCCCATGCACATTTCCCTAGGCCTAACAAGGACTTCTGGTTTACAGGACTTAACAGAAAGCCATGAGTAAATGAATATGCTAGTAGATCTAGTTAAGATGGCTGTAATTAAACAATATTTTGTAAGTGGATTTCAGAATGATTTATGGTGTTTGAAATGTATAAATAAATTTTGGTTAATAACCAATAGCTTAATAAGATTTTTCCATTTTTCAGATAATTTATTAATTTTTTTATACTTTTTTTTCTTTATATTTCCACATGCTATCATTTTAGGTTGTTTAAAACTTTTTTTACCAAGACCAGGAGTTCATAGAAGTATGGTTAAGTATAAAGTTAATAAAATTCAAGGAATGAAAGCTTTAAACAAGCATGTAAGGCTTATCGATTAACTCATGTGTACAAATATTTACTAATATGTTTGAACTATGGTTTAAGCCTAATTCTTCTGGGTCCCTTGTGTGAGTTCTTACTAAGAGATGGATACTAACCATAATTCTTATTTTGCTAGTGTTTTGCATGTTTTTATTCTCAAATTATGGCACTATTGGGAATGATGGGAGGGAAGAATTGCTATTATGAAAAGAAAATATTCTGATAATCTGCTCTGTTACAAGTGTTGTCTAATCCTAACATGCATGGTAAATGTACTTGTGGAAAACAGTGAGATGTGACACTTTAGTAGTAAAATGGTCCTGTTTTACGGAGAGGCTCCAAGGTTTTTAACAGAGTATATCACATTAAAGATGAGAATTAAATATTTGTAGAAAAGAAAATGTGCTGAGTTTGCACTTTCCTTTCACGACTCGTGCGGGTTTTTGCAGCTCTCTTTCATACTGTTTATCACTCACTTTCCTCTGCCATGGCAGCACCTACTCTTGTCAAGAATGATCCTGTTTATACCAGTAAATATATGAAAAATACTGCTCTGTGTTCAGTAAAGACTTTAAAAAAAAAAAAAAAACCCTTCTAAAACGTGATACCTTTTATACTCTTGTTAAGTGCATAAGTGAAAGTTCAAGGCTGATTAAAAGGAATGGTGTAACCTTCTATAATATTTTAAATGAAATATGTACTTTTTGGTTGGAATAAGTCAATATTTAGATCTGAAAATAACCCCTTTCATGTTACTTTATTCTTGCTTGTTGCTACCAAATGGCATAATTAATTCTGAACTAGGCCTAAATATTTCCAAATTACAGCGGAAATGTTCATTTGTGCTGCTGTTGAAAAATGCCATCCCAGTAAGTTCAGTGGGAGAGGAAGACTATTCCAAGTATTTTTTAAATGTTTGGTATGCCAGCTGGCTGAGTGTTTCAAAATGATCTCTATTGTAAATATAGAAAGTATTAGTCCATTCATTAGCCAAAGAGTAACCAAATTAGTATTTTTCACTGTGCAGTGGAACATATTTCTAATAAACTGAACATTATGAATTTCTGAATTCAGTTTAAACGAAATGCAAGGAAGATATTATTTAATGCCCATTTTAGTAAACAATTTTCTAGTTCTGTTTTAACAGTTCTGGTAAAAGAATATAAATAAAAATAGATGAAGCTTAACATAATACAGTTCTAAATGTTGAGAACTTTCTGCAAAAGTTAGTTCTATGTTACCAGTTCCCACCTGTATAATGGGGTCTGAACAAGTCATGATGCCACATTTTAAAATCCTTCGCCCAATGGGTGTCTTAAGTACCCCAGAAAGCTGTTTTTGTTTCCTCTGTGTTAGCATGGATTTTATGCCTTCAGATAAATAAATGCAGTGTTATTTCAAGCACATGGTGAATACTGTTTCCTGTGTTTCGTGGTCATCAATGAGGGTGATAATCTTCAGCATGAAGAAGGACAGAGAACTCACAGATATATCCCTGATCTCTCACAGGGGCCTGTCTTTTAACATCTACTTTGGACTAGATAAAAAGACTCCTTTTGTCACAAACTACAGCTAATTGGCATTGGGGTGATGGTAGAGAGGATGGGTTTTCAGAAAATATAAGGTTTTTATAGGCATATTTTTATGTTGAGGAATAGGAGACGGTTAAAGTGATATTTTAAAGGTGAAGCTGTGAGCAAACACTAACCATCAATGGTAATCTTGGTTCTCTCTTGACTTGTAGCCACCCTACATCATGTTGCAGTGCAGCAGAGATTATGTCTGTGCTGTTTTTCCATACCATGAGGTACAAAGTGCAAGATCCCAGAAATGCCAGCAATGACCGATTTGTTCTCTCAAAGGTAAAATCGTAAGTGTTATACTATACTGTTGCAGAGATGTCCATACCCATTTTCCTTGACATAGGGGCAGTTGAGGGGCCCTCATAAAAGGTAACTGTAGACAAAATGGCAGATGCAGTGCTCTAAGGAGGCAGATTTCATTTTTGAATCAGGCCTTACATGGTGTCTCACAGCAATACTGCATACCTGATGGTGCATGCCTGTTACATTGAATGCAGCTCCTGGTGATTTTGATTGCTTTTCTGAATTAAGTAAGTGGATAGGGAGCAAGTAATTATGCTGAGATGGTAAAGAAGAAAGGATCACTTCATAATATTTGCTTTTCTTCCTCTGATTATTCAACAATTCTGCGCAGAGTTGCTAAATGGCTTCAAAACTCTGTGTGCTGCTGGCTTTTTTTTCTGACTGCTAATGACTCTCTGGTTATAAAATGGCTGCTATTTGCAGCTGTCCAGATGGATCTGGCCACAGTGATCCGAGTGTGTGAAGTCTAAAATTTAATTATTGTCACTCATTGCATCTTGCCTTGAATCCATATCTATTGAAGAATTTCTAATGGGAGAAAGCTTAGTCATCCATCCTCATACTGATGGATCAAGTGATCTGCTCTAGGAACTGATAGCCAAGCAAAATGAAGCGAAGTTTTTTGTTTTGGTACTGAAATTGCTCTTGGAATTGAATCTGCCTGGTTGATAAAGAACTATTTACTTTTCAGTGTTTATTTTCTTGAGGACGTCCTAAATGGCCCTCAAGTTCTGTACTCTTTCCTAACTAGAAATCTAGTTACTGTAGTCAGCTATTTGTGATGTTCCAAGCAAAGACTTGGGGGACTTGGAAGCAAGCATCTGTGTAAGCATTACATAAGTCAATTCCTCTTTAGTGGACATAAGATTCTGACAGTAGAGTTCAATTTTTCAGCTTTGTAGACTCTTGACTTGATACTAGGATGTTATGAAACTTGTGCTTTGTTTAAAACTTATGTTTCTCTCTAGGGTCATGCAGCACCAATTTTGTATTCTGTTTGGGCAGAGGCTGGATTTCTACAAGAAGCAGAATTATTGAACTTGAGGAAAATTGATTCTGTCTTAGAAGGACACCCAGTACCAGTGAGTGATAAGAATCTTTGCTACAAGATGGTGTTTTCTGTGCAATGAGAAATACATGCATTTAGCAGCAGCTCTTATCAACTATAGACAGGAGAGAGAACAACTTTAGAAGGAGGATGATGTGTGCATATGAAGACTTCAAAAGCAAGTGTAGTGTTCTGGTTGGAATGGCTGTACAAAAATTGCTTTTAGTGTTGATCCCCTATAGTCCTGTGTCTCAATATTTTCCATATCAAAAAGGATGGGATTTTCTGTTGGTTTTGGGGCTGGAGCTTGGCTTTTCTGTCCTTTAGGAAGCTCTCACATATTTCAAGAGTTTGCATCCAGCTTGGTTCATCTTTCCGTGCCTAATATGCTATCTCAATTGAAGAATTTTATACAAAATCACTGGATCAAGACTGTTGCTGTTAAGACATAATTTAGAAATTACTGAGCCACGGGTGCCACTCCCTTTCAGTGAAGGTGGTTGGCCTGTGGCACTGTGATCATCAAGGTAGATACATTGCTGGGAAAAATCTTGCTGGGCAAGATTTTGAGAGACTATATTAATAGCTCAGAAAAGGAATTCTGGTATGTGTTGAACCATATTCTAAAGTTTTTCTTAATGTAAGGTATGATTCTTTCTCCAGAAGCCTGCTGGAGTGAATGCAAGTTTAGATCCACCGTTTCATAGCTGTAAAATATGCATTGTATTTTATTTTCAGAGACAAGCATTCACTGATGTCGCTACTGGATCTCTTGGTCAAGGTCTTGGTGCTGCCTGCGGAATGGCATATACTGGCAAATTTTTTGACAGAGCCAGGTAATTTCTTTTGCAAAAGGAAATATGTTTATATCTGAATCAAAATTAAGTCCTTTCCCCCCTACTATTCTCCATTCCCAAACCTAAACTCAAATTCAGGAGTTAACAGGCATTTTTAGTTTGATAATTACAAGGCCATTGCCAGGGAAACTGCCAAGGATTTAAGGATTAGCAAGAATTGGTGTATCTGTTCCTCTTGTAACCCAACAGCATTGTGAGATGATGTTCCTTAACAGAGAGGACATTAAGTTGTTGGAACAGCTTCTAGCTTGCAGAGGGCAAATGATAGCAATTTTCAGATATATACGTGTCTTCTTATGGAGGAAAAAGCAAACTGGAGATGTACCTGTTAAAAGTCAGGCAGCAAATAATGGAGAACATGAATCTAGGTATGGAAGTATTATGATCAATAACAACACTATTGAAATTTATGAATTTGGGGTCTGAAATATTACCTGAAAGCCATTCAGCTCTGCAGAACCTGGAATGAAAATTTCTACTGTTTGTTCTGCGGACAAGAGACATAAATGTCCAAAGGCAAATCTGCATGAGGAGGAAAATAGCCTGATGTAGTTGATGTATTTTATGTGACAGTTCTAGTACATTCAAATCTAGGCTGCCCAGCTAATGTGTCCTACACTTCACTAGCTTGAAATCATTGCTGCGAAAGATGACTTGCTGATTTTAATAGAGTTTAGCAGATGGTACAAGTAGGGGAAAAAAAATCTAACCAGTGGTTACTTGACAGAGAAAAAGATGGTCTTGTATGCAGTACTGGTGAGTGGTTTGTGTGCGGAGTTCAGATTTAGCTAAAGACCGGTGTTCTGTGAACTGCTTAAGTGGGATTCAAAGCAAAAGTCTGTAATAGCGTATTGGCTAATCGCTTGTGGCTATTTTGATTGTTTTAAACATACGTATTTCAAGTCAAAATACATATTTCAAGTTCAAGGAAGGTACCATTCCTTCTAAATTTTACTAGCTAGTAATAATTTTGCAAGGACTTGCCATCTAAAAAAAAAAAAAGAAAAAAGAAAAATGAGAAAGCCAAGTGAGTGCCATAGATGAGATCAGGCAGTATTCCTTCAGTAGCTGAACAAGTAGTCTGTCTATTCCCCAGATTTGGTTATGCCACATGCTTTAATGTGTAGTTGAGCCCAACTCCAGTTTATAATTTCCTGAAATGGAATTATCAGTAGCCCTTCTAGGGAGTAGACATTAGGAATGAGGAAGGAGACAATACCCTTTCATGCATTGTAGTGATCCTGCTGAGTCACAGTGACTTGGTTAATGGGCCTATTCATTCAAGCCATTTAGTAAGAGTTATAAGACCTGATTTTTTTTCTTTTTTTTTTTTCAGACAAAGGTTTGAAAAGGAGTACAATATCTCTTTTTTTAATGTGTACTGATAAAATATTTTAACTTATTTTTTTCTAGTAATGCACAGAGTTATTTGAAATGAATGCATTAAGCAAAGTTTGGAATAAAAAAACTAGCAAATTCTCACTGTAAAATGTTAGATTTTGCTTTCGATTTAATTCTACGTACTAAAACATGTCTTATTCAATTTTTTAATTTCTTTCTGTAGCTATCGAGTGTATTGTCTGCTTGGGGATGGAGAGTTGTCTGAAGGCTCTGTTTGGGAAGCAATGGCCTTTGCTGGGTTCTACAAGCTTGATAATCTAGTCGCTATATTTGACGTTAACCGTCTTGGACAAAGTGACCCTGCTCCTCTGCAGCATCATGTTGAAATCTACCAGAAACGTTGTGAAGCCTTTGGGTATGTGATTGGAAGTTTGGTGTTTGCTTTCATTTGAGTCTATTTTATTTGATTTTCTGGATTTTTTAAATGACTCAAGGACGATGAGTCTTTCATGTTGTGTGGTAGCTCGTCCTCTTTGTCACTTTTAATATTCCTACTCTACAGAATGTTTTCTTAGAGAAAAAGAAAAGACCCGTTTACCTTCCTTGATGAGTTTAAACTCGTTAAAGGATCTTGAAGCAGCTTTTATGACATCAAATGCAAGATTTATAATTATTTGTCTTCCTGAATGTGCTGTTATAGCTTGTAGATCAGGAAAAAAGGCATGAAAAAGCTTAACACTTGAGGGAATTCTTTGTATTTTGTTGTATAGGCTTTCTGTTACTTTAGAAATATGTATTTTTGTATAGCTAGAGAAATTCATGACAAATGTGTCTTTTGATTATTTTGTATTTAAATTATATATTTCAAGGTTAATATATTCTTCCTTTTCATTTTTTAAAAGATAATAAATTTTCCAATTAGCAAATTCAGCTGCCATGCAGATTATCATGGGCCATGCTTTTAATTTTCAGTGTTGTTTTTTTATTTTTTTTTAGAGGTCTGATTTGCTCTTATGATTAAAAATAGCCAAAAGCCAAAAATATCTAGCCTAAATGTGTTAGGTGTAGGTATTCCATTTTGCTGGGTATTTGCTTTTAAGCTCTCTGTGATCAATTCACCTTATAAAAAAGGGGACTACAATATTTTATGATCTCAAAAGAATACTAGTTAATGTATTCTGCTATCTTTTAAATTTTTGAAAAAGACGTTACATTGGAACTAAACTATTATTCATTATTTTTACTATTAACTGCCAAAGGGTGTCACATGCTAAAACCCTTTAGAAACAGTTGATCTGTTTGTGTTCTTAGCTGGCATGCTATCATCGTTGATGGACACAGCGTAGAGGAACTCTGCAAAGCCTTTGGCCAGGCCAAACATCAGCCAACTGCTATCATTGCAAAGACTTTTAAAGGAAGAGGCATATCAGGTAATTAAAAATAATAATTCATTACTTGGCAGTCAACATGTGTATACAATGTTGCAATAAAGGGGGAGTCATTAGAAGATTTATCATGCTTCCCTTCTCTCCATATGATCAGAAACCAGATGGTCACGCTGCTTATAGAGTGAATTGGCTTGGCACTTTGCTCTTAAGTCTTTGCATCACCCAGCTAGATGCAACATGGGTTGACTGGATTTTTTTTCAGTTTCCCTTACAGAATTTGTTTTTCTCTATTGGCAGCTCTGCTGGAGTTACTGCTTTTAAAGGGTGTTTTCTACGCCAGGGAAGGCTGGGGAAAGCAGCATTGGGCTGCATTACTTGGTCTTGAAAATCGCCTTATGGAAAGAAGGCAACTTTCTTGGCTTGCTCTTGGTCCATAGGCCCACACAGAGCACTGAGCAGAGAGTAACTTTGTTACAGAAGCTCCTTGCTGCTCCCTGTGTCAGAGAGTTGAGACTATGTGTCACCAGCTAGGGAATATAGATGCGTAGAGGCAGAAGGATGCTGCATTTACCATTTTGGCAAAGTTGTATAAGACATGGAGAACTTAAGATACCTGATGGCAAACTACACGCTGTTTCGTATGATCTAGTCTGTAACTTTCACTGAAATACAGTAGTTCACGAAAATGATGGAGTATATTGAATATATAGCACCTTTTGGAGTCTGGGAATTTGTGGTGACTCGAAGAGATTCTTGCAGTTTTTATGCAATGTGAAATTAAGTAAATGCCATTGCCAGCAGGTAGATGTTTACCTGGGCATTTGAGTCACATGTCTGTTATGCAAAAAGTTTTCCAAATTGTTTGTACTTCTCAGTAGTGTTAGTGCTAAGAAAATGATTTTGGTTCTTGCAGGTGAGGAAATGTGTGTTGGCTACCTAGCATTCTCTCCTTAGACTGGACTCAATATCTGTTCAGGATGTGGAGATTGCTGTGATTCTGTTTAGCTACAGGTTTTAGCAATGCAGCATGAATTACTCTTTCTGACCAGCTAAAAATTCTTAAAAATAGGAATGAATATTTTGGCTCCGTTCTTGGAATATTCAAGCAAGATTCCAAGTCAAAGAAGCAAAATCAGCTAGAGATGCAATTTTGCCCTTAGTGCCAAGTGCAGGAGTATCTTCAAAAGCTTTTCAAATCAAATAAGTTATAAAATTTTAGGACTTGTGTGAATTCAACAGCTTGGTTAACCGTGATTTGAAACTTAGAGATGAGTTTGTTTATTTAGGCCTAACTGTTGAAATTTCATATTAATTGTTCATATGTGCTTTTTATCTGAGTAAAATCTGCAGATAAAAACTTTAATAGCCTTTTTTGTCATTTCTTACTTGTAATGTAATTTAAAAAATGCAGGTGTTGAAGATAAGGAAAGCTGGCATGGAAAGCCCCTTCCTAAAAACATGGCTGAACAAGTCATTCAGGAAATAGATGACAAGATCCAAAATAAGAAAAAGCTATCTCCTGCCCTGCCAGAAGAAGATGCACCTATAGTAAATATTAGAAACATTAAGATGCCATCTCCACCAAGTTACAAAGTAGGAGAAAAGGTACTTCTTTTTTTCCTATTTGTCTTTGTAGTGTAATACTTCTTTACAGAAGGTAGGAGGAGCTACTAAAGTTATCTCTTGCCACAGTTTCTCCTGCTTACCCATTCACTCTAATTTTCAGTATCCTGGTAAACACCTATCTCTGCAGTGTTACCTGATGATAGAGGCTCAACTTGCCAGTGTGGGGAGGATACGCTAAAATAGGGAGATTCAAATCACTCCTCAGTGTCATGCCCATTTCAATTATCTTAACTCTTTTGCATGTGTTTAAAGTAGCTCCAGAAGTCTATTCATGGTAGGGTAAGTAGGAGCAGAAATTAGTCTGTTGATTTTAGAGACCCATCTGGATATCGTCTTCAAAATTTCCTAGCTGGACTGATAGAAAATGACTGTTTTCAACACAGATGTTGTAATACTTCACTGTATTTTCTCTTTTTGTTTGTTCTATGTGTAACTTCCCATTTTTTTTGCCAGTGTGCTTTTTGAGTTTTTTTTGTTTGTTTTTTTATTTGTGTGTGAATAGACTCATGGGGAAAAACAAGAAAAAGGAGCAAAGAAAAGTTAAAGAAAGAAACTTAAAACAGTAACTACTGTTATCTTTCCTTCCTAGCTGGCTACCCGCAAAGCTTATGGTCTGGCACTTGCAAAACTGGGTGTTGCCAATGATCGAGTTATTGCTTTGGATGGAGACACCAAGAACTCTACCTTCTCAGAAATTTTTAAGAAAGAACATCCCAATCGCTACATTGAATGCTACATTGCTGAACAGAACATGGTAACTGGTTGCCTGTTTTGATGAAATACTAGTATTACACAACAGAATCTGAGACTGTTCTAAGTCTTAACAGAAAGAGATTTTAATATTTATTTCTCACATGGTATTCATAAATATGTAGTTTTTTTCACTGCTTGAGGAAAAATGGAACTGTTAGAGGTGTTTCCAAATGTGATACAACAGCAGTGCTACTAATCATTCTTCCATAAATTCTCCAGTAAAAACACCACATGTAAAAACAGCAACGTGTTCCATAGAATGCTTTGTAGAGTGTTAACTCTGAAGATGCTTGTTAATTTTTTATTTACACAACAAGACTAGTTTAACTGTATGCTAAACTTGGTAAAAAGAGGAGGACTGGGAAATAATTAATAAAAATTAACCTGATGGCATTTGAGCAGAAAGGACTTAGATGATTTTGCAATCAATTTGGACTGAATCTTCAGTTGCACCTGCGTGGGTTCACTGAAGCAAATGAAATTAGAGACATAAATTCAGGCAGAAATTGGCTGTTGACTTTAATGATTTATACCCTAAGAAAACCCACAGGCTGTCTCTTGCAAATTCTATGCTAGGGCAGTTTCATGAGCTTAAGTCAGACATTTCATCTTTACATTGGTTTAAGAGCAATTTAGCCACAAGGAATAGACATTTCTGAGTGAAATAAAACTATGGGGCAATTCTAGCAATAAATAATTTTATGGTAGTGTTCTACTCCCACATCTTGTTGGAAAAAGAGCCCTTCTATTAGATACTGGTTCAAATAGCATGGACAAATCCATTCTCCCTGATTAATGCTAGCAATTTCTGTTTGGTGGAGGTAGTAAAACCATGTCCTTTGGACTGAAAGTGTAAGCCTTTGATCCGGGCCAAGAAATAAGATAAGAAGGGGATAAGACTTTAAACTCTCAGAATGACTGCTTGGAGTAGATGAAGAAAAGAAGCTGCTAGTAAGGATCAGCAGTAGCATTGAGAAGATGAAGTAAGGAGTAGAAGAGTCACTAGAGGGTAGAGAGAGTTGCTTCTTTTTTTTTTTTTTTTTTTTTTAGAAAGGCTGTTGATGAGGAGCAAGACTGGAGATGGATCTTTTACCTGTATTGAGATTCTCACTAGAATAAACGTTGACAACCATAATGCCCATGGATAATTTCTTGGAAACAGGAAATTCACCTTTTCTGTATGTTCTGCCTCTTTCCAGGTGAGCATTGCAGTTGGCTGTGCCACTCGTGACCGAACTGTTGCTTTTGCCAGCACCTTTGCCACCTTCTTCACCCGGGCATTTGATCAGATTCGTATGGCTGCCATCTCTGAGAGTAACATCAATCTCTGTGGGTCGCACTGTGGTGTTTCTATTGGTAAGGGCAGCCTGTGGCTACTTGTCACCAGTTCCTCTATACTTAATGCTAACTTTCTAGCATCGAAGGTGACTGATAATGTGTTTTAGGGACTATTGATAGTACAGCTATGATGGTACAAAAGTGACAAAGTATATAGAGAGTAATCATTGTTGTAATTTAATTTCATCAGATGCTTTGCTGCATTTGGTAAGCATGAGAGAGGTTTCATTTTTTTTTCAGCTTATTTCCACTGTTCGTTTACTTGATAAAAAAAAATCTAAAAAAAAAAAAGTAAAAACAAAAACACCTCTTCCTACAAGCTGTTCTATTCTACAAGAATTCAAAGTGAGGAGCTTAGGTTTGTTTGCCTCTTTGCTGTTGGCACATACTTTCCCCAGCTCTACTTCCCATTCCCTAAAATGGGAAAATAATGGTACCTGTTCTCACACAGATGCTCTTGTCTAAAGATCTCCAAAACATAAAGGATAAATATAATTGTTTTATTGCACCTTTTAATGTCATCCATATGAAATAATTACTTAGACTTGGTGTTCTTACTACTCGAGCAGTTAATAGTTTGCTAAAAAGAAAAAAAGCCTCACAGTGCTAATGAAACAGGAACTGGGAAGCTGTTACGCAATTCAGGAACCTGGCAATATCTTCTCTTGTCTCTGCTTCCCATCATAACGGCTTGGCACATGTCAAATCATATTGGGGTTTTGCTTTTGGTTTGAGGGAGGGAGATTTTTTTTTTCTTTTTAATCAAATGAATAAAGATCACCCATGAAAATAGGAGCAGACTTGCATACCAAGCAGGAAAATGCTGGTAGATTTTCATGCTTGAAAAATTGCTAGGTATTTGTAGGGAAAAACAACAAGGTGGATTGCTGACAGGGCTGGTGAATTAAGACTCTGTCTAAATGGGTTATTCAGTTAATTTAACGCTTTTGACTAGCATGATAGTGTGGAGTAGAGGTTGTGGTTTTTTTATTTTTAAAGTTGTATTGATCGATAAATGTTTCATAAAAGCAGACAGTCTGATTCAGAACCTACAGTGTTATAGGGTATGCTTTAGTAGTGGAGGCTTTAAGTCGAGTGTATCAGATTATGGCTTGTGTATGTCATTAAGGTAGGGATTCTGTTACAAGCCTCTTTTCTCTTTAAAGTCAGTCCTCCCACCTCTTCATAGTCCAATCAGTAGTTCAATCCAGTTTAAATCTTTTAGGAAGCAGCAAAGGGTATTGATGCAAAAGCCAATTATAGCTTTGGTCTTTCTTCATTTGAGAGGATGCAAGTCCTATGGGTTACCTGAATTGCCTCCAAAACTACACTTTCAAGGTTCAGTTTTCAACATTAGAAATATTCTGCTGGGGCTGTGATTAGGAAGTGCATAGTTAGAGTTATAAACCTGTTTGAGTTATAAATCTGATTTGGGCTTCAATTCGTTTTTTTTAAAAAAAAGGTCTTTGAACACTAACTTTTGCAGCAAGGTTGTGAAAGATAATTTGTTAGAAAAAATCATTAGCAGTTTGAAAATTCAATTTTAAATAGAAGGGTATGAAATATATATACTTTCTATAAGAACTTCAGGCTTGCAGAGAGTTCAGAATCCCAATGATGTCGTGATGAAAATCTAAGTTTTATGTAGCAGTTTTAAGTACACCAGGACTTTTGCTGTTTTGAAAATTGAGCCTGTAAAATGCATAAGAAAGCACTACTATAATGTCCTTTTGAACTATTTTAACTCATAAAAATTAATTAGTTACAGTAACAAACGGATCAAAATTTGTAATGTTAAGTATGCTTTCAGTACTGTAAGGGGAGAAAGGAAAATCTCTATTTGCCAAACATTCAAGGAAAAAATGGCAATGTATGCCCATCAAAAACAAAGATATGTTATTCGTGCAGCAATTTTAATATTCTAGTCATTTGATACTGTTCACATTAAGCAATCACACTTCTTGTTTAGGTTTTGTGAGTGTAATAAAAGAAATTATCCTTTGTTCCGCATTATGCTGAGAAAAAAAGTATATATCAGGATTTTTGTGTGTTTGCACTTCGGGCAGAACTCAGCCTAGTTCTTGTCTTTTGGTTCCTTCTAACATGTTGTAGATACTGTGAACAAGGTGGACCCTGAATGCCGGTATTTTTGACACCATATCAGCAGAAGTGGCATAGACAAACATGGGTAGTACCCTTCATCAGGGTGTGTTTCACATGCCTGCTATTTGTGTTCTTCTAAATTCATTTTTATTCTGCATATAACTTGACTGGATACTTTCTAGGAAGGAAAAGTTCCCACTGAAGTCTCATTCAGTCAGAATTAACGGAATGCATACAGATTTAATCAGCGACACTGAAAATACTTTTGCATGTCATGACTGAAAGATGAGACTTTTTTTCCTGATTCATGAGTTCTTCAGGGTTTTGTGCTCCTCATATGAAAACACTTTCCTCCTTCCTCGTGCACCTGTGGTTCTTGAGTAACAGGTAGTGGGTGCATGTGGGAAGGTTTATTGCCCTGCTTCTGCTCTGCAGGCTCTGACATGACTGAATTCAAAACTCTTTGCATGGTTAGTTTGGGATTGTGCCGTTCTCAAAGCACTGTTACATAAGATCTTCGGGGGCAAGGAGGCTGTGGTCCTTTTCTCTCTAACTATAGAAAATCATGGCACCCAGCACATGTTCTGGCTAACAATGCTTTTCATAGATCTGCAATTTATGCTTTCTAGTGCTTGAACAATTAAATGAACAATGTGGATATCCTGCTGCTCTTTTATAAAGGCTTTTTTTTTTTTTTAATACTGTTAAAGTATACATACCCTTTATTTAATCTTGAAGTGAACCTAAAATTTTGAGAGTGATTGTTTGGCTCTCTGTTTCTGATAGAACACAAGCAATTCTCCTTTCACATTTCCAGCAGTTTTAACCTAGAATCACACCACTAACTTGAGTGTAAATTTTGCTTATACAACCTTAGTGTATGTAAATCTGAAGAAATTTGGATGCCTTGTGGCCCTTCTTCTCCTGTATTTGTACCCTTCTTAATTTGGCTGTTTTCCTTTTGCACTGTTTATTGTTGCACTTTATTTTATTTTTTTTTTCTTTTTAACTGTAGTTCTCTTTCTTTTTAGTCTCTTTCTATCTTTATTTACTATTTAGAAGGTTCCAAGTTTAAGGAGAAGATGATTCTTTTCTCAAGCAGGTAGACTTGCATGCCCTGTGTGTGCCTAATTATATATATATATATTTTTTTTTTTACATTGAATTTCACTATATTAAGACATCACCAAAAATTCTCGAAATTTCTTTAGGTGAGGATGGGCCATCTCAGATGGGACTGGAGGATTTGTGCATGTTCCGGGCTGTTCCCAATGCCACGGTATTTTACCCCAGCGATGCTGTAGCCACTGAAAAAGCAGTGGAAATAGCAGCCAACACCAAGGTATGTATCATAATATATCTGAGCTGAAGAATGATATTTTGTATTTTTTTTGTACTTTTATTGTGGCTGCTGGCATGTTTTTTTCATGCTTCTACCCACAGAAATTATTTTAAAGACTCTAGCATGGCAGTAAGATGTTTTTACACAGAAAAAAAGAATTGTCCAGGCTCCTGTGAAATGAACAGTTTGGGACTCAGTCAGCTACATTTGGGGGAATGTAAATGATTAGGCAGTGATTGCAGGTTGGGTCTAAATCAGCTCAGATATAAGAGCAAGGGTAACTTTTGGTACTTGTCAAACTTCTGGCAAGTGCACGTTTACTATGATATTCTCCTAGGCCAAATTTCAAGGTGGTTGTATATAGAGAGATTTAACTTGAGAATTTTGATAATCATAGTCTAGATGCATGAAAGCTCTGGAATTAGATCTTCTAGTGACCTAAGAATGTCTGTTTTTTGGAGTTATTGAGAACTTATACTACTTAACAGCCTCCCTGGTCATCAGCTCCTCTGCTGCAGCTGCTGGCTTGTGATTAAACTGGACTGTGTCCTAAGAGGACTCTTCATATGTAGCTGCAATTGTCTGATTTATCTTACCCACCTTCAGCTAAATTTGGCATAGTAATGATCAAACATCAATGGGAGTGTGGGCTGGATCCTTTAATCCTTTTCTTGATTGGTACTTCCCTGGGCTTCCATAGGAATTTACTTGAGCAAGGAGCAAATAATCTGAAAAAAAATGTCTTGTTAGTATGACTTTTATGTGAAGGAATATAAAAATTTGGTATGTAAGAAGTGAGATTAGTGATTTATAGAAAAAGTTGAGGGGGAGAAAAATAAAGAGGGAATGTAAAGAAGTGTGAGGGAAAGATTAGACTTAAGCAGTGATTGGTAACCCCTTTTGGAAGAGTGTATGGATATTAATTGCTGGAAAGGCTATTTCCTTGCTTTCAGCTAAACATTTCTTTAAAGTTCCTAGCGGAAATATGGCAGATGTATAGAAAAGCTTTAACATCCTAACTCAAGTAGGATTTTCTATTTCCAGAAGAGAAGTAGTTGTCTTGAAATTAGAAAAAAATGTACACTACTGATGTGCTTCAAGAAGAGGGTAACTGTTTTGTAACACCTGAAGCAGTCATCTGTTGAAAAAGCACCAGTGCTCTGTTGAGAATCAGGGGAGCAGGAGAGCAGTAGATTCTGATATAACATGGAAAGATTAAACAGAGACAACTGTAAAAAGTAGTTTTGCTTTATTGTTTTGCATTGTGTTTACAGGTTGGTATGTCAATACCTTTCTGTTTTTGTAACTCACAGCATGTTTACTTTGTAAACAGGGCATTTGTTTCATAAGAACCAGTCGTCCTGAAAATGCTGTTATTTATAACAACAATGAGGATTTCCATATTGGACAGGCGAAGGTAAGGATTGTGTAGAGAATTACAGAATCAGGAAAAGCATTCCAAGTTTCTCCTCTAAAAGGCCCTTTTGCTTCTAAAGAGTTCCAACACCAAAAGTTCAATCCTTCTAATTAAAACTCAAAAAATGTTAGTAATTTTGGCATCAATAACACTTATTCTTAATACATTGAAATATTTTCTTGCAGGTGGTTCTGAAGAGTAAAGATGACCAAGTGACTGTGATAGGAGCAGGAGTGACTCTGCATGAGGCTCTGGCTGCAGCAGAACAGCTGAGAAAAGGTGATCGGATTGGGGAGTTAAACTCCTTCCCCCCTCCCCTTTTTTCAATCATTTAACACAGCAAAGAAATCAATACTAGTCACTCGAACTGCTCACCCTCTGTGCTGGTAAAAATTGATTAATTAAAATGTTACAGGCGGTCAGTCAGCTGTTAGCTGATACAGTGCAACAGGGTATGTATCTGCCAATCTTACCCAGTTGAGTAGGTTTTACTTAGCTTAGTGGCATCGGTAGTTGTGAAAATTGCCAAAATGGACAGATACAAGTTCTGCTTGGATTTCTATCCGTCTATTAAATTTCACCTCTAGGCAGAATCTCTAGAAGGAGTGTAAGAAATAGGAGTCATCCTTCCCCAGCACGTTGTCCATGCAGGCTAGGACACTGGCATGGTAGAATACAATCAGCCTGTGGCCAGCTAACAAAATACAGCTAGTCACTTGAGCTGTAAAACTCTATAATTTTACACAGTACTGTTGATACATAGTGCGTGCGTATAGATATGGTTCCCTGCTAACTTGATTTTGAATGAATGTATCAACATTTAACTAGTGTGGAAGGCAATAATCCTGTGATCGAACTCAAATGCACAGACCTTATCTACCAGAGAAAACAAAATTCCTTCAGTGAAATAAGAAGAGAAAGGAACCAGCAAAATCCATCTGTGAGTCAGTAGCCTACACCCAGGAAGAGATTACAAATATTAAGAGGTAATACAATTAATGGTGTAGGTGGTTTAGGGATAGCATTGCATGCTCTGTCTAGATATTCTGTCCTGAGCTTAGGCCATCAGGCTTAGAGCATTTGGAAAACTGTATTTTGTATTTTTAAAATTACTATTTTTGTGTGTGTGTGGATTTGTAATGCTTTGGAACACACTGCTGATCTTAGAGTGTGGAAAAACTAGTCGTGTAAAAACACAACCTTAGAGCTGAGTCAGTCTCATACTTAAAAGCTGATACAGTCTGGCTGCTAAGCATCTTTCAGACAAAACAGTATCACCAGAGTCTACCAAAGGGTTTCTCTGTGTTATATCAGTTCCTGGATGCTGAAGTAGATTTTTGAAGTGGTGGATAAATAGCACCAGGCAGACTGGGCCATAAACTTCTCTGTTAGGTAGGAGTTAAATCTGTATTCAGCTAGACAGAAGCAAACAAAAGCTCACTTAATTTCCTATTCTTTATAAACAATCATAAGGAACTTGGGCCAGCCTGCTGATGGCAGGATAAAATTCGTTTTTGCCAACCTGAAGGTACTGCAATATAGGCTGGATGGAGCAGTTCAAACATGCACATCTAACAGGGGACCAGCTTGCAGTAAAGGGTTTGAAATGCTCACAGATGAGGGCTACAAATAAAGAACCAAGAAGGAACCGTGCCTGACTTAACAATAATGTTGATAGTAAAAGAAAGCTTCATGATGGGGATATGTGATTAATAGCCTCAATATGAAAGATACCATTGTGGCTAGATTGAGTTTTCATCTGTAGGAAAGCCAGGGGAAGTTTTACTTTGCTAATGAACACTTGCAATGCTCCTGAGTTGCTTACCCAAAGCTTCTGTGCCTCAGATTTGTCTGTGGAACAATGAATATTACTACCTCATGGGATTCATGAAGGGAGAGAACACATACAATGGTTAGGATTAGTTGCGCTGCGTGGTAGTCAAGCAGTTAGATTAGTTAGTCAAACCGTTAGTAAAAAGATCTGGGATTTGGTGGAGATAATATTCAGAATTGCTATAGGAGATTCTAGGGATTGTCTTGTACCATTTGGATTGTTCTACATTCTCCAAGGCTATATTGGAAATAATTTTGTTCTACTTTTGCAGAAAAAATCTTCATACGTGTGATTGATCCCTTCACTATAAAACCTCTGGATAAGAAAACAATACTTGAAAATGCAAGAGTGACCAAAGGCAGAATCATCACTGTTGAGGACCATTACCATGAAGGTGAGATGAACCCAGCAAGCTACTCCTACATGAGGTCCCAAGGGGCTGCATGGAGGCTTACAGCTTCCTCCTGACCTGAGACACAAGTATTCGACCTTACTTGGTTCGGCTAAAACAAAAGAGAGGTTTTAAGTCTTTTTTTTTTTTTTATTGGCCCCATGATTATAAGCTTGAGACTAAGTGTAGAAAGTTTTCTGAGGTAATAGGTTCATCAGGGCTGCCTTTATGATTAATTGGGCTTTTTGTGTCCTTCTTTCTGTGTGGGCCAAGTGAAATCCTGGTTTTTGTTCCCAGTTAGAATATAAATTCCAGCTGCAGTGAAGCTGGAAGTGATTCTTCACAGAATAGGCTCAGATTGGGTTTACAGCAGCTGCTCTGCAACCTCTTAAATTATAGAAGAGACCATTGCTGTGTGCTTTGTTTTAAGCTTCCCCTGTGTCTGAAAGCTTGCTCCCAGTTTGCTTGAAGCTGGACAGCTTGAGCAGTTGGGATAAATCAACACTGTCTTGCTTCTCCTGGTTTAGGTCACCACAACTGCGATAGAGCAGATCAGCACCTGTGAAGAGACAGAGCTTTGTGCAGCCTCACCAACCTGTTTTCCTTTCTTGAACTCATCTGCTGACAGGCAGAATCTTGCTGGTGTTTGATGTTTTTAAGAGAAAAAAGCGCATATGCATTTGCAAATAGGAGTTTCTAAGATGATATCCAAATAAATTCTTAACAAAAAATGCTGTGCAAGAAAAGCAGAATAGATTCTGTAGAGCTCCCCCAATTTTTGTATCAGAATTTTATTTTCATAGGTAAAATGACTCCTCTGCTTCTGATCACCCCTGGCAGGGTTCTGCAGGACCTCAGTTCAGCAGTTGTTCAATTGCTTAACTACTCTGCTGCCTCATGCTTGCTGACATATCTTGTTTGCACAGGTTTTCAGTGACTTGCCTCTGCAAACATATCCCCTGAGGGTGAGCCGTTATGCAAACAGCAGCTGCTGTGGCTTGCACATCAGGCTCACCCTTTGTAGGGGGCATGGCAAAATTAGCAGAGAGGCAGTTTTCAATTATGGCATGTGAATTACGAGGAACTAGCCCTAGAAAGGAGAATGTTATCCTGCTCTAAAGTGAGCCCCAGTCAGATATCTGAAAAGACCTGCATTACCCCAAGTGCTAGTTACATCATGCTTTTATTCCAGGCCACAGGTGGTGGATCACCACTGAACCTCATCATATTTTAGCTAACTGTCGACAAATAACTTGCTGTAGATTTGCAAGAAGGCAAAATCATGGCACTGCAAGGTGATGAATACATTTACACTGGCCCAGCTATCTGTATGATGCTATCAAGGCGGGTCAAGTGGAATTCATCACCAGCTCACATCACTAATTTTTTCAGCCACTTCCATAGACGTGGCTGCAGGCTGAACGTGACTGGTTGTCACACTGTGCCCTGAGTGGCGACAAGCCCTGTGTCCCTGGGCACAGCCTGACAGCAGAGCAGCACTGAGGCACAGGAGCCACAGAGCACACACTGCTGGCACCCACCCTGCCTTTTCTTCTT
Source organism: Crypturellus undulatus (assembly GCA_013389825.1). Classification (NCBI taxonomy): domain Eukaryota; kingdom Metazoa; phylum Chordata; class Aves; order Tinamiformes; family Tinamidae; genus Crypturellus; species Crypturellus undulatus. The sequence goes on from VWPW01018034.1 coordinate 113,521, forward strand.
CCCTTGTACTGCTGCCTCCAGCATCTCTCTTGCTGCCACCCTGTTCCACATTGCACCTCTTTGCCCCTGGTGGTGACTCAGTTTGAGCTGAGCCACATGCGGAGGTTCCATTGTATGCATGTATACAGTGTCTATATATATGACTGTATGTGCGTTAAGTAAGTTGGGTACCCAAGAGGAATTACAGAAGTTGTAAAAAGGTCACACTCTTAAATGCCGTGAGCTTGGCAGGAATCAATGCATTCGGTTCCTGGAATATGTTTGTAAATATTCCTTTGTTTAAACTTGGGCCCTGGTAACTAGTGCTGAAGTGTTGAGGGTTTCATGACAGTTTTGTGTACGTTTCATGCTGCCAGTCTGCAAGTTTTTAAGAAGTGTCAGGCTGTTTGTCCTCAGAATAGGGAAATGTTTTCACCATAGTGAACTTGGGCACTCAAAAATGGTGGACTTGGTCATATACTATATTATGACTGATGCTTTCATAAGCATTTGCATTTGGGGTTGAACTTGCTTTGACTTCTGATCAGATATAAATTTGTAAAAATGTATAAAATTTTGTTGAAACAAGCACAGCAGAAATCTGTGTTAGAGCAGGGTGTTAAGCTTGCTTTTCTGCCACTGCAGCCTCAGTGACTGACATCCTGGTTCATCTGCCCCTCCTAGGTGCTCTCAATAACAGTCCCTGCTTCAAGCTCAGTGTTGTAGCTGCTCTCCAAAAACACAGAAAAACCTGGTGTCTCTTCTGGAGTTTTTCACTTCTTGATTTGAGATAGGAGCAGCCTTTGCTGTCCATACTGGTGTTTGTCCTTCTGTTTGCAGGTGGCATTGGAGAGGCGGTGTGTGCTGCTGTAGTGGGAGAGCCGGGGGTCACCGTTAACCGCCTCGCCGTGTCTCACGTACCCCGCAGCGGGAAGCCAGCTGAGCTCCTCAAGATGTTTGGCATCGATAAAGATGCCATTGTGCAAGCTGTTAAGGTGGCAGTGTCCAAATCGAGAAATGCCGAGTAGTTTGAAGCATCTCGTGCCGTGTTACAGAAAAGCAGTGTTCAGAGAAGTATTGTAAGTTTAAGGCAAAGGTGCTTTATGTAGAGAGTTCTAATAAAAATACCAGCTTAAAAAAAGTTTGTTTTTTTTTCCCCATGGGATTTGAGGTAGGGGGGCAATGTCTTTGTGTTTTTAGTAGTTAGAGACCTGTAGGTTATTTGGAAATTGGTGGGTGCTATGCTTTGCCTGCGGTGTGGCAGGGAGATTTTTGCTTTGCAACCAACCTTCCCTACTGTGAGCTCCAGCTTGGATGCAGAGGAGAGTTCGCTGTGAAGCTACAAGTAGACTCTGCTTCAACAGTGATATGGTGTAGTTGACATAGTAGCATGGAGTGAATTGAGTAACTTTGATGTTTGCTCCAATTTACTGGTGAAGATTAAAATCCTGTCTGGAGGGTAGTTGGGTGAAAAAAAGGAATTTTTCTCCTGGTGCCAGAAGATTTCACTAGTCCCCTTTTTTTGGTCAGAAATGTGAGACATTGTATGGGGTAATGAAAAATCAAGAATGTGTGTTGCAGGAAGAGAGTCATTAATGCCTTTGTTCTGGTTCTTCCTTTCTGTTCTGCCCTGCCAGACATTTAAAAGGGAAGACTCCATGATGGATAATGTGAGTGTAGTGGAAGGAGATGCACCAGCTCTTGGGGAACAAGCAGAGGAAGGTAGAGGACCCAACAGAGCTGTAGAAATGGTGAGCTGTCAGCCCTGGGAGGACTTGCTGGCCCCAGAGGGTGGTAGCTCATGTGAGCATTGTGCCTATTTAAGAGGACAGATACTCTTCTTAAGCAAGGTCATACTTTTGAGTGCTTGGGCAGTATTGCAACTACAGTGAGAAGGGAGAGCAGAATCACAGTCCTGCTGTTGTGCAAGAAGCAGGAGCATTCCAGATGCTGGGATGGACTTGAGACAAGTCCTTGAGACAAAGGATTTAAAGGAACAGCAGGAACTTGATACCTGAGAGGATGCAACTGAAGAGGTAAGTTGTTTTTTCTACAGAGCTGACTGTTCTCTTGGGAGTTGCTATAAACTGGATGAACTGTTCACCTCGTGATTGGTTCCAATATTTGATGTTTTGCTACTTCTACGTTACCTGTTAGCAGTATCTGGTTGTTTTATAAAAGGTTATTCTCTGGATTGCAATGTATCAAACTTGAAAACCTGAAAGCATATTTAGGAGTAAAATATGTTTTCATTATCCTGAATATCTTCACAAACTACCTTTCTGAAAGATGTTATAGAGAAGAAGAAACTGGCTATATGCACAGTGTTCAGTTCAGACAAAGGCCTTTGGGCACCAACAGTGCCACACTGGTCTGAGCAAGACTTTATTTTCAGAGTAAAAACACAAAAGATGCAGTAGTTATGTGTGACAGAAGATGACTACATGTAAATGAGACTGTGAACATTATAGAATAACTTGTATTCTTCCTTAGTGCTCAATTTAATAACGTCCCCTGCCACATTTAGCAAACTGCTTTGTTGAGTCAATGCAGATCTGCACGCTACACAGTATTTCATGTGCAAATTATGACAGAAGAAAAGAAGGCATGGGGGATGGGTAGAATCAAGCATTTTTCCCCTCAGATGAGAAAAAAATCGCCGCTAATAATAATTTCATTACTGCACCATTATGTCAGTACACATAAAATCTCACTCTGCTTTCAGTGGGTGCAATCATTCTACACCCACTATACTGAGTTCTGCCACAATAAGTTAATCTGCTTCAGTGCTGCTGCACTGTAGGGGCTCAGCTGTGTAAGCAAGCAGCTGCTGTGTGCCCGGTCTGCAGCACCACAAGGGGAAAAGAGGAGGTGGCTTTGTCTATGCCAAGATTCCTACTGAAACATCCAGAGCCTAATCCACAACCAGCTGAGGGTAATTTTCATCTTTTTGTTGACTTTGATAAACTATGACCAGACAAACATGAGTGCATGGGGGAAGGAAGCAGAATGGGATATGTTAAAACACATGGAACTGATTTATAAACCTAGACCTAGATTGTTGAATGAGCTTTGCTGAACCATGGAGAACTTCAGAAGAAAGGAAGAGACTCGGTATCACAATTTTAGCTTTATTTTTGAGTGAAAGGAATGACATGTTTCCAGGGTTTAGTATATAGTAACCTTGAGATTTCCATGTCTGCCTCTCATAAACTCCAATACTTTTACTACCAGAAATCCCAACAGCAGGGATTTATGAAGCTCCCCCAAAATGCTCCTCCTGGGCAGCTTTCCTCATACCTACGCGATAAAGAAAGAGAAGGTCAGGACCAGGGTGTTCAAATGAATGTCAAGTGTCTGCTGTCAGCCAAGGTGCACTGTTCTGCATTCTTCCTATCTTTTATTCTACAAACACAAATAGACGTGAGACTGGAGGCCCCTTAGACCAGATACAGGAAACTATCCCCACGCACTCCATTTTGAATTGAGCTATACATTTCTCTTTAAGGTGTTACCAGCAAGAGGACAGATATATTAAAGTATGAAAATGCCACTTGGAAAAAGTTAAGAATAATTCATTTCTAAATCTAAGCAGCTGTAACAGAATTTTTTGTTTTAGTTAAAATCAGAAATCCTAGTTTAGAGAAACTGGTCTTAATAGCTAAAATGAAATAGCTGCTGAGGTCTAAGGAATATACCTGCAGTCAATAAGAAAAGCACTATTACCTGTTGGCTTGAATTTCTCAATCAGAGGAATAAAACTGTTGAGTATGCTCCGAATTCGATACACTAATTGTGAAAACAAACCAGAAACATTTTTTCAAGATGAGGCAGATAGCAACACAAAACATAAGAAAAGAGCAAAAAATCGGACGTGGCCACCTGTAATGCTAATGGGTGTGAGCTGACTATTTAAGCGGGTGCTTCTGTGCTGCCATTAGGAGCAGAGCTGTGGCACGGCTGCCTCAACATGGCGTGAAATGAGAGGAGGCGTCTGGCCTGAATTCGAATCCATAACTTGATGCCACCTGCATCCTTCCTATGAAATCCCTGGGGACTGCCAGGAATCCCTGGGTTTTTATAACTCCCGGTAGCTGCTGCCCCGCAGGGCTGCGAGGGCAGCCGGGCGCGCGGCTCTGCGCGGAGCCGTCAGGAAGGAGGCCCTGCCGCTAGAATTGGGTGTTGTCATGGCAACGCAGCTCTCAGCCACTGCTGCTGCCGGAGGTGACGCAGATGTGGGATCCTTGGGAAGGAAAAATGAGGCAATATGTCTCTTCAGTGTCACCGAGACATGTTTGTCTCCAGCCACACTGCAACTGTGAATGAGATGCTACAAAATAGTTATTTTTTATAGAGTCTCAGCAGTAGTGTTTTTCTGGACTTGTGTAGTATCATGGAGGTGTTGATAGAGAACTGGCTGCTATGAATACACATACCTAGACCGAAGTATATTCCTGTGGTTTCCAGGGAAGCAAAGGTGATTAAACCAATTCCAAGAGAAATAGTCCAATCTGGGGAAATAAAATATATGATTGTTTGGCTTTGTCCATCTTCAAGAGTGCAATAATTTATACTTGTGTTAAAATACTCCCTTACCTCTGTAGTAATAATAACAAATGAGTAAAGCTCCAATGCCGAAGCAAAGAATGACAAAATGGAAGAATTCATCTGAAACAGAAAGAGGAAATTGGGTCAAGACTACAGGCATGGTCCTGATGAGTACATGTTCGGTGCAGCGTGCTCCTCCATGCATGAAGTGTATTTCCACAGGAGGTGCCTCACACATTGCACTCAACTGCAAAACACACAACGTGCTCTGAAGGTGTCCTATCAGCAGTCCCTGGGAGCTTTTTCATACTGCTCATAAGCTGAAAAGAATCTCTTCTGCCAGAGATCTAATTTTTGGCATAAGATTTGTTAGGGTTGAAATTAGCTACATAAAAAATAAAAAAGATTCTTACCATCCTTCCGTATGCCCATCCACCATATTTTCCTCTGAGGGAGGTGAACGCTGTCATTCTCATGTGCTAGGAAAAAAAATGTCTTTTATTGCCATTGAACTCTGAAATTTTGTACTTCTATGTTACTTTCCCTTTCTCTATTTGCAATTAATACTCTCAGAGCAGAATCTAAATAAAAAGTTAATTAATTCAAAGGAAAGCTCTATAAGCCTTTCAGAAAGATCAAACTAGCAATTTTAAAGCCATCCCAGAAGTGCTTTTCAAATAACTTGTAGCCATTTTAAATAGAACCATTAGATGGCTGAATTAACAATACCAAATTGTTTTTAACACGTGCTGGGTCTTTTACATCCAGTCTGATAGAATCAATATTCTCAGAATGAGAGTGGAGGAGTAACGCTGTAGGAGAAGGGAGCTTCTGTTTGGCTCTTAGGTTCTTTGCACACTTACAGCTGCTTCAATAAAGCAATCCTGATCACTATTCTAGTGACAGCACTGCCAGTCTACATAAGTCTGATGTTAGAGTATCTCTGCATTCCCCAAATTAGGAACTTGACTCTTAGCCAGTGTATTATAATGTATTTTATATTGATAAATAGAAAGAACAGTATACAAACTAGCTAGACCTCTTTAGAGTTTTAAGTAGCTGGGGTTTTGTTCTAGTTGCAAGTAGAATTGCCAAATTCTGCTCTTTCTGTGCCTGTGTTGGAAATCTGATAAAATACCCAGTCTTTCCAACTTTTGCCAATGATAGGCCCAAAGCAGGTTTGTGTTTTGTTGTTATTTGTTTGTTCTTCCTCTGCTAGCTCTGTGCTTGAGAAGTCCTCTGGGCAGTCTGCTGTGTTGGGTCCTTTGCGGATTGGTTCCTTTCACAGTTTAGATGCTAACTTCACTTACACTAGGTTGTATGTCTAGGCATCCATGCCCCAGCAGGGAATTCCATTTTATGTAATGAAATGATGTAAGATGTAATAAGACAGTATGAGGGGGAAAAAAGTTCTGAAATTCAAGAGAACTACAGACTTTGGCTATTGTGCCTTTAAACCAGGGAGAAACTAAAACTTACAGAGAAATTCTGTTCTGACACAACTCATGTTTGTAAATTTTTGATTTTTGAGAGTCGTGGATTGATCCAGCTCTGGTTTTGTGACGAACCCAATTTGCTTAGTAGTATTATGCTACTCTGATTAACAAACGTTGCTCTGTGTGTTAGCATGAGTGTGTGAATAACCTATACGCACAGAACAGAATTTGTCAGGATGCCAACACAGAGCTGCCCCGGGGCTGTTTTGTACTGCTCTGCTTCCTCAGTGCAATAGTCCCATTGTAACTCCTGTACCAGTGAGTGACTTGCACAGCATTTGTTCTATTAAAGCATTAGTTGCATGTTAAGAATTACTCTAAAACTTCAAATATTCCTTTAAGAAATTTATAGGCACCAAGGAGCTGGTGTAGTTATCATCACTAAGCAAATTGATTCCTGCAAGACGGTATCCAAAAGGAAAGGCACTCAGACTGTCTAAAACAAAACAAGTCTTCTCCATTTGCTTCTTCGTATTTACCATCTGCAATTGCATCTTCTCTTCTGGTGATCTCTGAAAGGCAACGCACAGTTTTATGATCTCTTTGTGATGGTGGAAACACAGGTATATTTGTAACAAAAGCAATTTCCCTCTCCCAACTGCTGATCCCAGGACAACTTGTTAACCTCCATTATCAGCACTAGCCCAGGGGCCGGTAGTTGCTAGAACAGAGGCCTAGGCCCCAAGTGCAGTTTCTGTGCTTGCCCTGAGCCCTCCCTGGTGCTGAGCAGGGTCTGCTGCTCCAGCCACGTGTGTCAGTAGCTCCGCAGCCTGCACTGGGGTGAACGGAAGCAGCGCAGCCAGGGGACAGGTGCCACCGTGAGGCCATCTGAGCGTGGGACACGCGTCGCACCCTTCTTGCTGCAGCTGCCAGCTCTACTGTAACCTAAAGGTGACGCTACGGCTGTGGGCTGATGCTGCAGCCTGGGGCGGGCCTGGGAGCTATCAGGCACGTAGGATCTCAATAGGCTGAAGCACCTTGTATGGATCAGGAGCTCCCCAGGGTGGTGGGTGACTATCCCCTACAACTCTGCACCATGCCTGGGTCTAATGCTGGGCTCTAACGAACCCAGTGGATTTCCAGCAAGGATTATTTTTATTATAATAATGTCAGAAAGAAGAAATCACAGTTAGACTCCTCTTTCCAGCATGGCAAGGTTATTAACTGGGAACACTTACCTGAATCTCCATAGGGAACAATCTCCCCTGGTGTACCTGGAATATTAGACAAAGTTGATGTAGATCAATATAATGACAATGCATAGTTTGCTGCCCATCCTACCCATGTGAGTTTGTTGGAATTAATATGATTGTAGAAATGGCATAGTGCATAGAGTCCAACTCCTACCCTTTAGAAGGGCAGCTGCGAGTCAGGCAGTTTGGCATCTAAAGGAACCACAAGCAGAGCGTTATCCCACCATATTCCTTCTCACAGTCACTGTAGGCAGGTATAATCAGACTCCTGTTGGATAAATTACATCTTCTGCTGACATTTTAAATAAGCTGCTTTTGAATTTGTGCTGACATCAATTTAAAATATTAAGCATACAAGTGTGGCTTTAACTTGTGGTTCTATACCACAAGCTAGTACACTTTCTGCATTGATACAGGAGCTTCTCTTAATTTACATTGTACTTGTTTTCCATTTTTTTTTTCACTTAGAAGGAAGGGAAAAGATTTGGGACCAATATGCAAAGCATAGTCCTCACTAATAATCTCCAGTCACTCAGGGGGACTGTGATAGAGGTTTTTTAAAATGCTTTTGCTGTATTTCAGTGGCAACCATGCAGACCTGGACAGCAGGGCTTGTCCAATGATTCTGCTGCTCTCCAGGCCTAACTCTAGTGCCTAGCCATGCCCTGTGATGATGTTTCTGCCATGTTTGTTCTGCTTTGCCTATGCCTAACCCTGCCTGTGGAGTGGTAATGTACTTTTGCTCGAAAATTGCACCAAAAGATGCCAGAAGTGACACTTCTGTTGCTCCATATGGGTTGATTTGAGGAAAAACAATACTCTTGTCCAGCTCTGTGTAGCTGGCCTTTAGTTTTCTATCTTCCTAAATATTCCTCCGTGTTGTCTGGATAGAGAAAGCATTTGTTCATCACACCTACAGAAAATGTGCCTTCAGGATCCAGCTGGTTGGCAATATCAGACTGCAGCAGTCTAGCTACTTGCTGATAATATAATATTGGGATATGTAGGCAGAAATCAAGGCTTTGGAATGCAAGGGCCATTATTAGCTGGTTTTGCTTCACAGCTCTCTGAAAGCTGCTTGAATAGGAAAGAGCAAAGTCTTTCTGAACATAGAGTAATTGGCATAAGGGGATATACCAATAAAGCTCTGACACAAAATCAAACACATCAGCAGCATTGCTAACCATTAAAAAAAAGGTTTATTTCTAAATGCAACTCATTTGTTCTTCGTTCATCCTTAGTGATAAATGATCCTGATTCTGTGACAGAATAAGCCAGTGTTGGCATTATCACCTCCATGTTGCTTGTCACTTTCCTAGCCTCCAATTTTCCTTGAATGCGGAGGTTTAGTGGCAGCCAAAGTGCCTTCTGATACATTGCTGCTATTTCCTATTAAGGAAATAAAGGCTAGTGCTGTACACCCACCGTCGTTAGCCTCCTGCTGCTTTGGCTAGAGCTCAGTTCATTGAGAACTGTAGAAGTTTTGAGCTCATATGAATTTATTTAGGAGGAAATTTTGCAGCAGCTTTCTATACTTCAAAAGTATATCTGTTCTTCCCCTGGGGCTATAGGAGACAGGAGGCAGTCACTATTTTGTTGCTGATGAATCTAGAGACGTTGATTATTTTCTGTGCTCTTTTGCACAGTTTCTTGCTTTACTCTGAGTTCTGCACAATTGCTACTGAATTGACACAGATCTCCTCTGTGAATCTCTTCTGAACACTCAACAAGATTAATTTATGTGCCAGGAAAAAGTAAAATAAATTCTCTTTACCTGGTGGATCTTCACCCATTGAGTCTTGGGATGAACTTTCAGCCCTTTTTTCCCCTTGTGAAAGCATGGCCTTCCTTTCTCTTCAGGAATTTCAATTTTTTATCTGCTGTGACGTACAGAGAAAAAAATACCTGAAACAACTACTTACATTTTCTCTATTTTAAATGGAGGGATTAACAGAGTTTCACAATAGTGGCAGGAGGCAGTCACTATTTTGCTGCTGATGAATCTAGAGGCGTTGATTATTTTCTGTGCTCTTTTGCACAGTTTCTTGCTTTACTCTGAGTTCTGCACAATTGCTACTGAATTGACACAGATCTCCTCTGTGAAAGGAGGAGCAAAGCTGTATTAAGGGCAGTCTGACAAGAAATGAGACCCTTAGACTTATTTCCACCCTTGCACGCGAGCACACATACGAGGTGTTACAGATGAAAGATCTCATGCTCCACCGCTTCAAACAGTCCTGGTAGGAGCCTTTCCCTGGCCCTTACTTCACCCACACTAACACTCCCGTGAAAATCCCCACTCCCTGGAGCGACAGCGGTTTCAGCAGGGAGATGCTTTACCTGGAGAGAGCTGTTCACCTCCTCGTGGGCTCCTTCACCCATCCTCGCACTGGTCTCTGCTGGGTTCCCTACACCGCGGACGCCCAGCCAGCACCCTCTTGTGGCGTCCACACTCTGCAAAGCCGGCGCAGCCAAAACTCCCAGGAATGGAAAACTTGCCGGAAAATCTCGCAGGAGGACTCGGGGCAGGCAGCGAGATGCTCCGGGCTTGTGTGCCCGGAGTTTGGGGCGATTCTAAATGGCTCCGACTTCAGGCCTGTGCTGAGAGCAGGAAGGTGTGTGTGTCTCGTCACTATTAGCTGTAATACTTGGATGTGCGTGACTGGGCACGAATGAATGCAGCCTGTGACGCATTAATAACAATTAATAATGATGATGAGGATGACCCTGCAGAGCTGCACTTGCTTCATTTTTATTGGGCAACAGGGCGAGCAGTGCAGCGGAGCCTGTCTGAGTGTGGTTACCTGGCCCGGCACTGTGCGGCACCATCCCTCCGCTCCTGCTAGTTACTATTGCAGCTGTCAGGCAGGTTTGCAAAATATTTTTAACTCAGTTCAGCTCAGAATTCTTCCACATTTGAAGCTAAGGGAGCTCCAGCCTGGGTCAAGAATCCAGTTAGAGAAAAAATTGAGAACCGTGTGGATTCAGAGAAATTTCTTTGGCATCACCACCCCAGGCAAGGTTTCCTCTCACCCTAAATGACCGAGACATTTTCCCTTAGGAAGCCAATTCAAGCTAGAATAAAAGAGTGTTTATCTTCAGCTTCCATCATTGCTGTGCCCAAGTGATTTTTATAAGCAGCATTCCTAGGCATTTTACTGTTATTCACCCATCATCACTTTCCGGCAGAGTCCTCTGGCAGTTGTAAGGTGCCAGGGGCAGTACAGCTATTCAGCTGTAGGCTGAAGGGCAGCCAGGCAGGACTCACCCTTTCCTTCGGAGCTGGGCAGCTGCCTGTACCCAGCGGATCCGTTGCCTTCAGCAGTAGGTAAAGGAGAGCCATGGCCTCGGCTCCTCGCTTCCCTCTGGCTTTCAGGCCGGCTGTGCAGCCTCCAGGCAGCACGTGGCACCTGGCGAGCAGCTGCAGGACGAGTGAGTGAAGAGCAAAGAGCCCTTCCAATAAAATCTAGTGTGTGTGAGTAGATCCTGCTTTGCAAATGAGTGTCACATCCATCTGTGGGAAAGTTAGCTGCTGCTTCCCACTGTACAAAGGGAAAACCAAAGAGGGGAAGAGAACCTCAACTACCTTCAGCAGCCTGTAGGGGAGCCAGCAACCGGGAGAGAACTGTGGAGCACAAAATTTATCTTTGTAAAGAGCTGAAGAAGTACACTGCAGGATCTGAAAACAGCCATGCAATCCTTTCAGTATTTGATAGCAAAATGTCACTCACAGTAGTCCTGCTTGGAAAAACAGGGGACTGAACATGTCCTAAAGACCATATACAAGGCCACTTCCTCAAAAAAAAAAAAAAGTGTATTTTGTTTTGGTTTGTTTTCTTTTCACATGGAGAACAAGGAAGTAAAAAGCAGTGGCCTGAGTCTTAGTGATGTAATGGCCCTTTTATGCCACTTGGGCTATTTTAGCATCTCAGATAATTGGACTAGATGTTTCTCTTCCGAAAGAAAGCAAGGAAGTACAAAATTATCTGTATAATGGTGATTTACGAAGAACGCATGGTTTCTTTATAACTTATATCATTTGTTTCGTCAGCATTCAGGATAGCTGGGTCTGCAGTGGCTAAACGTTTTATGAGTGATTCCCAGAAGGATGGGTTCGTTTTCTCATGGTTCTCCAAGTAACTGGCATCAGCAGAAAAGGCCCCCTGAAAAACGTCTAGGAGGAGAAAGGGGCAAGCCCCTTTCTGCAGCCACATGTTGCCACCCTCCCACAGGTGACTAAGGTCTGCTATGTGCCATGGTGTGATGGCAGGGTGCAGAGGGAGGGCTCTCAGCTCTGTTATTCACATTAAAATGAAGAGACCAGAAGAAGAATTGCAGCAAATCCATGTCATTTAGCCTGAAATGCACAACATTTAATGCCTCAGGAGAGGATATTTTAGAGGCAAGGAGGAGATGGAAACACATTTTCACAGGAAATGAGTTTCAGTGATTCAGGACAATTACAGCAAAATCTATTGCACAGTGGAAACAAGCAGGAGCTTTAGCTCCTGTGTGTTACTCCTACCCTGCAGTTCTTCAGTAAGATCTGGGAGCAAGACATTCAAGTTCTCCATTGCCACAGCTGTTCGAAAGAGGGAGGAAAATTAGCTACTGTGTAGAAACACATCTGACCTTCTTTATTTTCCCATCATACACTTGATTTTCCGCAGACATGGCATCTATCTCCAGGCACTTCAATTTCAAAATCACTTCTCTGTTGCAACACAAGTTTCACAGGATGATTCATTTACCCTCCCATGACCTTGACTCCTCCGAGTGAGTCTTGCTGGGCTGGCCTTTGCTTATTAAGAAAGAATAAAACTCTGATCATCATGAGTAGAACCAAAAGAAGCCAGACTTGATCACTCACATTGTTGGATTTTCTTTTGCGGCTACCAAGGTATCTAATTAACTATTTGCCACAAATATGAGTAACTCAATAGGAAGTGCTTGATTCATTAAAGAGAATGATTATTCTTTAGTTTAACATCCTTACATTTTAAATATGCAGATCAAGGAGAGCAGCGGAAATAGCTCATATTAGAGCCCTGTGAGATTTAAATTTTTTGTCTCATAGAAAGTGTCAGCACTTCAATATTTGCTCATCCCAAGTTGGCATGAAGAGAAAACTTGTGTTAATTTAAAAATTATGATTTGGAAATATCGAAATGCTGATTCTTGGAGATTTCTTACTGATACTTTTTAGGGAAACCAAAGATTCTGATATCCCCCAAATTCAACGCTTCCATTTAGATTGCTAAAATCACTCTGGAAATTGTGTTTCCAGGATGTTTCATTGCAAGGACGCATTTGTTGTTGTTGTTGTTTTGTTTGCTTGTTGTTTCTTTGTTTGTTCGTTTTGTGGTGGTTGTAGTTCTGGACATAATTTCATCCAACTGCTCTAGCCCAGGCTTCCTGCACAGATTCCAGCTCCCCTCATGCAACATTTCAGCTGAAACACTGTAGTAGTCAGAAATGCATTGGAACTGCAGTTCCAATGTGCAATGCACAGCAGGAAAAGAGTTAATGTACCCACTTTTTTTTTTTTTTTTTTTAATAATATGATTTTTGGATCCATTCAGCAAAGCACTTTGAATACCAAGTATTTCCTTTAAATTTTCCAGATGGAAAACTGACCTTTCCCTAAGGGCATTTTCAATTCTGTAGTGACTAGCATCAGTCAGAAAACTATTTTAATATAAAATCTAAGAGACGTCCAGTTAATATCTTCAGAAGGCTAATGAAGGTTAATGACATACAAGGTCAAGGTGAAAATGTGTTGATTATGAAGACAGAGAAGGGATTTTTTTAGCAGTCAGCTCTTTTACAGAGGCATTCCTGTGAAGCCTGGTCCTCCTTTGCAAGCAGGGTCAGGGTCCCCCAGGTTCTGGGAGTTTGGGGGGTTTCCTTCTTTCCTGTTCTGCAAATGTTCTCCAAGTGATGCAGTCCTTATTTTGAAACTTTTTTTTAGGCATCAATTTGCTGATTGGTTCTTCGTTTAATCACTTTAAAAGGCTGAGGCCAAAAATTTCTATGCAGTTATATATCTCCAGCTGTAGTTTCCAGCCTTTTTCATTTGCAGATCTCTGAGTATCTTGCTCCGTCTCCTCTTTATTGAGGAATATTTTAACAATGTTGCTCTTCTTAGGTACTCCCTGTAATCCTGCATGTGGACCACAGCATGTAGACTGTTGGCTTGCAGGGTTAAAATACCAGGCCTAGGGGGACAAAATTATCCTAAATATGAATATTCTCTTTGCACTGATAAATTCCATTTCATAAAGATTTTTATAAAGATTTCCTACAGTCTTTTTTCAGAGATTTTGCCTTGCGGGTTCCTAATAACTGGTGAAGGCCACTCTCACTGGCACATTCAGGACACGTTGTGTTATTCCCATGACACAAACTCGTCACAGCAGCTGCCTTATGCTGGCTCTGCATCATGCCAGATGACAGAGAGACAGAGACAGAGAGAGCCACAGGCACTAGCAAATCCATCCCACTGCACATGGAGGAGGAGCAGGCACACCACTGAAGGCAGAGGAGATGCTGTCGACCTCATTAGGTGTCACCCCGATTTACCTTAAAACTTATTTGCTGAGCCCTAGCTGCTCAGCAGCAGAACTGCATGTGCCTGAGGTACTTGTGCGTCCACGTGCGCTGGCTGCTGGAGCCAGGCTTTGTGCTAGGCTCGATGGCAGGAGAGCTGCAGGGGCAGCCAAGGCCTCTGAGCCACTGGCCACTAACTCGGGAGTTTGGGTACCGCATTTCCTCAGGCTGGGACAATTATTTCCTCTGTGGTTCTTCTGACAAGATAATCAGCTCCAAACAAAGGATAAGGACAGGTACTACATTGCTCCATGTTTTAAAAATAACGTGGGTGATTACACGTGATAATGAGAGCAGGGTGCTGATAGACCAGCGCTGCAGCCGGGCCGTGAGCTCATCGGGAAACATCCCCGAACAGACCAAACCTCGTCCTGCTTTCCCAGAGCAAAGGGAATTTAATTGCAGGGAGAACTGCTGAGCGTGTTAGAAAGAAGAAAACAACAAGAAAAAGGTCCCTACACAGAGTGGGACATTTTAGAAAGGGAGGCTAGTTCCTGCACCATGAGAGGACCTCTATTTAGCTATGGAAATATGAGAGAGAAATTCTTCCTTGAGGCAGCAGTTAAAATAAAATAAGGTTGTTCTGTCTTCAAGATGGAAAAAAAAAAGTGGGCTAATTCTAAACCTTTTTTTCCTTTGACATCATCCAAGTATAACTATTTTTACCTTTTATTTTAAGTACTGATACCAAATCTGCTCCCTGCTGGAGCCATCCCACTGCCCCGTGCGAAATGCTGCCATTCTGGAATGTTGCAGAAAGGAAAGGGAACTCTGAGGAGGCGAGAGGCCCCCTGCAACTGCCCGGGCACAGCCGCAGCGAGGAAGACCCTCCCTATGGGAAACCGAGTGTGGAAGGGGTGCCGGGGGGATTTTATATATTAAAAAAAAAACAGTGTGAAAGATTTGCAATAAAGAAAGTTAGAGGTAACACAGAAATCTTAAATATTGTTGTAGTAACTACAGTTATTGTTAGTGTAACAGTGTGATACCTTAAACAGCAGTAAGGAACAGAGGGTAGGAGAGCTCGGAAGCAGCCCCGGAGGCAGGGAAGGAGACACCGTCCTACCTGTGGGCTGCGCAGCGGGGCCGTGATGCAACCCGTGGTGCAGCCGTGGGGCTGATACGATACCCGCGGTGCAGCCGTGGGGCTGAGGCGTTACCCATGGCTGTGGCGGTGGGCAGCCTCCCGCGTGCTTGGCCCCGTGCGGACGGCCTGACTCACAGGAAAGCCGGGTTTGGTTTCCTCACTGCCAACGGCGCCTGCTGCCAGCGCCCGGTGAGGCAACCAGGGCCTCTGCGTTCTCCCCAGAGCGGCGCTTTCTGCCCGGGCGGCGGGCGGGAGGCCGACATTTTGTGGACGTGTTGGGCACTCACGGCCTCCTCGCGGCTGCCCCGACTGCCAGGACACAGACCCACGGCAGCCCTGCGACAGTGCAGCGGACCCAGGGCAGCCCCACGTCACGGCGGTTGCTGATCAGGTTGCCGGGAATGAGCCTGGGTAGCACCGTGTGCCCTGTCGGGCCATGGGCAGCCAGGCTGTGACCCTGCCTGGGCCAGGCTCAGTGCTGGCGGGACGGCCCTGCCTTCCGGGGGCAGGAGACCAAGGACACGTTTGAGTTTTCTCACCCGACCTCCCCAGCCTGGCCCCGTTTTCACAGTGAGTCCCCGGTCCCGTGGGGCTCCTGAAGCCTCTGCAGCACCTCCCTGCGTGCAGGTGTTGCAGCCGCAGAGGTTTGCGGGCTGTTTGTGCGCTTTCCTGGGGAGGAACGTGAGCTACAATGTGATCTACGTGAGTGGAGCAAGCCGTGCCATTTAAACGGCCAAGTGCCCGTGTCGCACATGGCCTGCTTGCTCTTAGAAAGCAGGAGGGAGCAGCCCAGGCTGCGTGCTGCCTCCCATCCCCCGTTAGCCTTGGGGAAGCGTGGCAAAGACGTGATTTTATCTTTGCCCTTCTACTGCAATAGGTTTCACTATCAGTAAATATCAGCCCCCTCAGCTCTGATAACAGCAAATACCAGAGTTCAGGATGAATAGTCCCGAAAGACAAAGGCTTTTCAGATCCTGGAGTTGTCCTTAGGCAAATATGCAAGCCCTAGGGAATGCCATTTGCTTTCCTGGTGGCCCTGGGAGCTGAGCGGTGGCTCCGGGCAGGCCGCCCTTTGCCCAGCCCTGGCCCACGCACGGGTGCCCCCTGGGCCGCGCAGCAGCCTCTGGCGGGAGGTGGCCCCGACCATGGCCCTTGCTTGGCTTTCCCCTTGCTGCTCCTCAGGAATCACAGTCTCCTGTTTTATCCTCTTTGACAGTTCTTTATTAATCGCTATTTTACCTTCTTGACTGCCTGCCTTTCCTCTTAACTTTGAGATATCCATGGCTGTGCATCCTCAAGATATCATCCAGAGCACAATTTACCTCGCAATAACATAGAATCACTCATCCCAGCATTTGACTTTGCTTGACGCCTGCCGTGGGGTCACAGATTCTTGTTCACCTCAAATGCACCTGGATTCTTCAGTACAACTGCAAACCTAATCCATTCTAGGATTGTTTTCTGTTTGAGAAACCTGCTTCTTCACCAGCACCTCTAACTCAGAGGCTGAACAATCACCACCCAGAAACAGACATTTTCTGCTCTGTGATTCTCCCCACAGCTGTCCCTGGATAAATAATTAACTAATTAATTAAGCCCTCTTTAGGCTAGCCCCTTGTATTTGCTAGTGCTTTTGGATGTTTTCCCAGGGAAGTGCTCCAGCTCTTGTAGCTTCCTGAGTCCCTCTCAGCCCTGTCTAGGGGCAAGCTAAGATTACAGTTGGTGGCCTAAAATGTAGTTTTAGGTTTATTGATTTTATTTCAGTGTGGCCCTTGTTACAGTCCTGCTTTAAGCTTTTGTTTGTTTGTTTGTTTGTTTTCTGACTGAGCACCATGTTTAGGTCAGTTGAAAAATGCACACGTGTGTGGAGCACTCGCTGGTGTGCGGAGTTCACGGGGCAGACTCCAGCAGAGCAGTGTGTCCTGCCGTTACCCGGGTGTGCTCGTGGTGTGTCACTTAGCAGCTGTGCTAGTAACAGTCTGCTGCTGGTCTCTGTAAAGGGTGCCTGGAGCAGGTTCATAGCTCTGCTCTGCTCCTCACGTGGGGAGGCTTCATTGGTACCATCTCCTGGAGAGGCTGGGAGATGGGCAGAGAAAGTAACTCCTACTGCTTGTGCCACGTGTATGGGGATTTTTTTTTTTTTGAGTTTTTAATTTTTGAAGACCCAACCCTTTGTTAAAGGACATAAAGTTTAGAGACTCACAGCAGTTTATTAGGAGGCCTCAGGCTCCACAGCCTTGCTGCCTTTGCAAAGCAGGTGGAGCTCCCCGTGCAACTATAGCTAATTTTTCTGACTTCTCCTTTCTGAAGTTCATTTACATGTATACTTGAGGAAGAAGGATGTGCTATTTAGCCACTGGGCTTAGGTCCCTCTGTGGTTTTCTAATAGAAGTGCTTGCTCTGTCAGTGCTAGAAACTTGCCTGTGCCCAGCAGAGCGATGGGTTCTGACGAGGGAGCTGAGGTGCACGGGGTGGGAGGAGGCTGCAGACCAGAGCTGTGGCCTCTGGAGAGCAGCTCACTTGGAAAGACTCAAGTGCTTGTTAGATAGAAATAAAGTGGGAGAAATAAACTAGACAGCAAAAGAGTAGTGTGCTGGGCGTAGTGCTGTTTGCTGCTAGTTTTGCTGAGCTAGACCTGTTTTCCAGCAAGCCAGTAAGATTTTTATTTCTGTTGATATGAAGAGAAACAGGATTGAACACCTGGAAAAACTTCAGCTTCGGATCTATAAATAGAAGGAAAATCCCTTTTTGCCAGAGTGTGCTGAGATAGAGGCAGGCTGGGTCATTAGTTTTCCACAGTCATTTGTTCTCTTTGTCTCACCTACCATGACATATTTAATTGCTTGTAATGTGTAGCACTTAAAGTAGATAATGCTCTGCATCCTCAGAGCATCAAGAGAATAATACCTAATTAGAGTTCTTTATTGTGCAGTGGATGTGTGTTTTGCCCTTATTTCAGGGCTGCCCTCTGAGGGAGTTAAGAG
>VWPW01018037.1:0-11538 GCA_013389825.1 Crypturellus undulatus
TGGCCTCCTGCCCTCACCCCTTTGTACTGATCTCAAATATGGGTAACCAAAATCACACACCTTCTCCAGCTGAGATTGGGCCCGCACTTAACGTGTTAGAACATTATTCCCATCATAGAAAAGCAGTATCTGACTCATCTGACACTTTCCTGTTGGGAACCTTGTGCTCGAGTATCTCAGCTTCTACCAAAACCTTTCTGGTCCCTGTGTGCCTGGTGTTTGCATTTCAACCCATCGCGGTGCTTTTGAAAGAAAAAGTCTTTTGAAAGACTTTTCTTTTGAAAGAAAATGGAGTCTTGGTAGTTTTGTATAAACACCGCCTGTTGGCTGTGTTTTATTGGGTGGAATAATTTAGTTAGTCTGGTGGAAGGGCCCCTCCTTAGTCATTCCTGTTTATTCCTTAAACCCTCCTTTGAATGTTGCTTGAAATGAGAAGATGACACAGTGCAAGTCTAAAGGAAGCGAGCTAGTTTCTGTGCATTTTTTTCCCCTTTTGCCTCTTAAGCTGTGCCATCATTTTTCTCCAAAAATGGCCTTTTCTCTCCAGACAGTCACAAAGTCTTTCTGAGCAGATAGCAGCAGGAGTCCACCACTGAACCAGGCAAACACACGAAAAACACAGACTTATTTTTTGGTGCAAGTTTTTATTTCTAGTTAAGAACATCACTTAAATTTGAGTCACGGAACTTGCTTCGTCTGTTGCACTGATGTTGGACTCGGGTACCGTGATGGCTGGCGGATCCTGTGAAGCCGTCGCTGCCCCGCGGGTGGGGTGGTCTATGGAAACATCCCTTCTTGCTCGCATGATGAGTCAACCATGCAGCCCTCTGCACAGAAAGAGAGCGAGAGCGCCGCGCGGATGAAACAGCGCGAGCCGTTAGCTGTCAGGGACCACCCGTGGCTGTTTTTAATAACAGATCTGGGGAGATTGTGCTAATTTGGTGCCCCGGGCGCTGCAGCAGAAATGTAATTTGTAGCAGCAGCTCCCGGAGCGTTGCCTTTCCGGAGATTTTCTGGAAAGAGGTAGCTAATGCAGGAGGTGTGGTGGTTGGAGTCCTGCCTTGCTGGGCTGCCTTCTGCTTTTCCTCAAATCTCTCCATCTGCCCTACCACCCTCCCTCACATCATGGTGGGTTTCCTAGTCAAGTCTGCCCTGAGCAGGACCGTCTTTCAGTTGGGTAGATAGCGTACAACAGAGAGCTGTATCTACCTGTTGGACAACATCCTTCCCACTTCCAAGCCGAAGCCTTGGATCGCTTTCCATAGGGAAAACAGGAGCTGTAAGTGAGGGGCTGGGATTTGAGGAATGGGCGGAAGGAGATTGGGATGCGGCTGGTCCCGCTCTGCCCCGTGGGGCTCTCACCGTGGCTGCAGCAGATGCCGGGGGCCGCGCAGCTCCCGCCGTCGCTGCCGCACGCCCTCCGGCCGGACTCGCAGGGGGTCGGCAGGAAATTCTCTTCCTGGCACCGCAGCGTTTCGGCCGTGCCGAGGTAGCAGCCCAGCTCCTCTCCGCAGCAGATGTTGGGGCCGAAGCAGTGGCCCTTGTTCCTGGGGCCGCAGGGCATGCACTGCTCGGGGCGGCAGAGACACCATGGAGAGGAAGGAAAGATAAAAACCGACTGCACTGCTGCTATTCCCTTAAAATACATATATTTGGGGTGGCAATGGGACCTACCTTCCTGATGTCCATGTCCAGCGCAGCGCGCTTGCCCCCGATGGGGCAGTTCTGGATGTAGCAAGCGGAGGAGAGCGCCAGGAGCGCCAGGAGGCAGAGGGCGAGCGCCTTGCAGGGCATGGCCACGGTTCCCGGCGCTCCGGAGCTCTGCGGGTGCTCGGCCCGGCGCCCGCGAGCCGTATATATAGCGCCCGCGGCTGCTTACACATGCCAGCGCCGTCGTCACTCATTTCCCTTAAAGAATACAAGGAATTGCTTCCCACACCGAAGGGCTCGGCTAATAGCCGGAGGTCGAGGACGTGAGGTCAGCGCCAAGACACTCGTTTTTCTCCCTGCTCCTGCTCTGGCCACAGCCGGGGAAGCGCGTGGAGGCTCTGGGTGCCGTGGGGGGAAAGGGGGTCCCGTAGGATGGGAGGGATGGGGAAGGTTCGTGGTTCGGGTCGCTTTCACCCAGCGCTCAGGCCACAAATGACTTGTCCCTCCGCGCTCTCCTCGTTGGCCAACGTCTCTTCATCCCCATTGACCATGGGTTGGGTTGGAAGGTGCCTCCCGAGGCCGGGTAGACTGTGCTCTGAGGGGGCTACCTGCTCCTTTGGGTTCAAATCCCCTCACGTGGGAAACGACCCCAGTTTCTCCTTGATGCTCTGGGGGCTCCGCGCTGCACGGTGAAGCCTGTGGGGATGCGTGATGGTGACGGGCCCTCCTCCGCTTGGTCTTGGGGGATGCTCATCCGCATCCCGCATGGAGACGGGTGGGAAGGGGCACACGGGTGCTGCTTTCACCTGGAAAACCACACGGCCACGTCCCTCAGCGTTGGGATGGCCACCGAGGCCGCGGAGGCCAAGCGGGACGCGCGGTGACGCGTGCCCTCGCGCTCCCGCTCATTAGGAGCTTCCCGCCTCGCGCACATCCCCGCGCGGCGGACGAGGGCCCGCAAGCCTCACAGTTATCAGCAAGACCGTTAGTCCCAGCTCGATTAATTGCGGAATATGCAACCCGGCGGCCCCGGGGCCGCGACCTCCATCCGTCACCGCTGGCCGAGGTCGGGTCCTGACGCACTGCAGGGCACCGAGCGGCGCCGGGACGGGACGAGGGGACATGGCGACGCTGAGTGAGCCCGGCGGCTGCGCTGGAGTCTTCGTGGAAACCGTTTGCTAAAGAGCCATTAAAAAGGCTCCGTTTCCAGCTCCTCCCGTCACATGTGGATTCTATGGGGTCTTGGGGTTCTCAGGTGAGTGTCGCTGCCCGCGAGTGCCCCCCGTTCACCCATCCCCGCGTCCCCTCCTTTGCCTGTGGGAGTCCTGGCTCCTTAGCGACCCCAAATCCTGCCGTTCTCCCCCCAAAACCCCATCCCGCCTTTCCTCGTCTCCCTGGGGATGCAACACACGTGGCCGCCGCGGACC
The DNA here is from genome assembly GCA_013389825.1 of Crypturellus undulatus. Classification (NCBI taxonomy): domain Eukaryota; kingdom Metazoa; phylum Chordata; class Aves; order Tinamiformes; family Tinamidae; genus Crypturellus; species Crypturellus undulatus. The sequence continues at coordinate 3,078 of VWPW01018037.1, forward strand.
GGCCTCCCGCTCCACCTCCCGCGCTGGGGACGTTATAAAGCCCCGCGCGGCGCCGGGCCCCGAGGGACCGTGACGGCCGCCCCACGAGGGTAAGCGGGAAGGGACACGGGCGGACACGGCACCCCCGGGATGAGGGAGCGGGCGGATAGCGCGATGCTGCGAGGGGCAACGGGAAGCCAAACCTTGGTAATATTTTTAATGATTATTTTTATTTGAAGTAACATTTTCCCCCGTTCGCCAGGACGGTGCCGGGGAGCCGGCGCGGTGCGAGCCGAGGGGCGCCTCAGAGCGGCGCCGCGGGGCCCGCCTGCCGCCGGCTCGCCAGGCGCACCAGCTTGAGGAGCAGCTCTCCGGCCGAGGCGTCCAGCGCCGTCCCGTTGGGGGCCGTGGGGTCCCGCTCGACGCCCGCCGCCTCCTCATCCAGGCACGCGGGCTCCAGGCCGCAGCTCTCTGCGCATGGAGGAGGGAGCAGGGCAGCAGGTTAGTCCCGCGCGTGAGGCGGCGGCCATTTTCCCAAGGGCCGCGCTTGCCGCCATGCCTCAGCTTTCCCCCCGGGGAGGCCCGAATGTGGCGCTCGCGCCTCGATTTTGAGCCCCCCGTGTGCTCCGGGGCCCGTCCCGGTTCTTACCGTCGCTGCAGCAGATGCCGGGGGCGGCGCAGCGGCCGTCGGCGCCGCACGGCCGCCCGCCGGCGCGGCACGGCGAGGGCACGTAGGTCTCCTCGGCGCAGCGCCGCGTCTCCGCCGTGCCCACCAGGCAGCCCAGCTCGGCGCCGCAGCAGATGCTCGGCCCGAAGCAGTGGCCTCTGTTGCCGGGGCCGCAGGACATGCACTGCGGGAGGCGAAGGAGCGTCACGGACCAGCACGGAGGCTCCAAAGCCGCCTCCATCCCCACCACATTGCCCCACCAAGCCCTGCACCTGCCTGGGCGATCCCCACTTTTTTCATCTCTTTCCCCCTTTTTTCCATCTCTCTCCCTTTTTTTGCACCCCTTTCCCCTCTTTTTGCATCCGATCCCATCTTTTTGAAACATTTCTACTTTTTTTGCACCCTTTCTCCCTCTTTTTTCCCCCCTCCTTTTTTTTGTACCTTTTCTCAAACTTCTGCATCCTTTCTCCCACTCTTTGCACTTTTTCTGCCTTTTTTTACAGCTTTCTCCCTCTTTTAGCACTCTTTCTCCCTCTTTTTGCATCCTTTCTCCCTCTTTATCCACAGTCTCTTTTTTTGTATTTTCCCACATTTCTGCACCTTTTCTCCCTTTTTACAGCTTTCTCCGTCTTTTAGGACCTTTTCTCCCCCTTTTCTCCCTTTTTTTTACAGCTTCCTCCCACTTTTTTGCCCCCTTTCCCCCCTTTTTGTACCTTTCTCAATCTTTTCACAGCCTTTCTCTCTTCTCCCACTTTTTATCCTTCTTTTTGAACCCTTTTGGCCTTTTTATGCACCTATGTCTCTCTAAATGCAACTTATCTCCTGCTTTTTTGCACCCTTTCTCCCTCTTTTTAAAACCTTCTTTACCTTTTTCTTGCACATCTTCTCCCTCCAAATGCAGTTTATCATCTCCCACTTTTCTGCACCCTTTCCTCCTCTTTTTGCACGCTTTCCTCCTCTTTTTGCACCCTTTCCTCCTCTTTNTTTTTATCCCTTTTTGAACCCTTTTGGCCTTTTTGTGCACCTATGTCTCTCTAAATGCAGCTTATCTCCTGCTTTTTGGCACCCTTTCTCCCTCTTTTTGAACCCTTCTTTACCTTTCTTTTGCACATCTTCTCCCTCCAAATGCAGTTTATCATCTCCCACTTTTCTGCACCCTTTCCTCCTCTTTTTGCACGCTTTCCTCCTCTTTTTGCACCCTTTCCTCCTCTTTCTGCACACTTTCTCCCTCTTTTTGCACCCTTTCTCCCTCTTTTTGAACCCTTCTTTACCTTTCTTTTTGCACTCCTTCTCCATCCAAATGCAGTTTATTTCTCCCACTTTTCTGTACCCTTTCCCCCTCTTTTTGCCCCCTTTCTCTCTATTTTTCCCCCCTTCTCTGCTTTTCACCCCTTCTCTAACCCCACAAGCCACCAGAGCCCATGGGGGTCCCGTCCTTGCCCCGGTACCTGTCGCACGGCTGTGTCGGCCAGGGCCCGTTTGCCGCCGCGGGGGCAGTTCTGGATGTAGCAGGCGGAGGCCAGGGCCAGGAGGCAGAGGAAGGAGAGGGGCAGCGAAGGCTCTGCCATCGTGGCGGGATCCGGGAGCCGAGCGGAGCCGGGAGCCGCCCTGGGCATCTGCCGCCGGGGCTGCTCCCGCTGCTATTTATGCCGCCAGCGCCCCTTTCCCGGGGGAGGAGGAGGAGGAGGAGATGGGTTTTCTTTTTTTCTTCTTTTTTTTTTTTTTAAGAAAATAATCTTCCTTCCCAAATTGCTTCTGTAATTGCAGTGATTCAGTGCGGACGCGCAAGTCGCTCGGGGCTGGCGAGTCCCCCGAGCCGCAGGGCACGGGCCCGGCAGGGACGGTGGAGGTGCAGGGGGGACGGATGGGGACGGCGTCTGCATCCGAGGGGGATGCTGCTTTGCAGGGCGCTGTTTTGCGGGATGCTGCTTTGCAGGGCGCTGTTTTGCGGGATGCTGCTTTGCAAGGTGCTGTTTTGGGGGATGCTGCTTTGCAGGGTGCTGTTTTGTGGGATGCTGCTTTCCAGGGCGCTGTTTTGTGGGATGCTGCTTTGCAAGGTGCTGTTTTGGGGGATGCTGCTTTGCAGAGTGCTGTTTTGTGGGATGCTGCTTTGCAGGGCGCCGTTTTGCGGGATGCTGCTTTGCAGGGTGCTGTTTTGGGGGGTGCTGCTTTGCAGGGTGCTGTTTGCCACGATGCTATTCGGCGGGATGCTGCTTTTTGGGGAGAGATGACCGTTTGGAAGGGATTTGGGGATGCCAAGATGGGCAGCGAGCTGAGCATGAGCCCAACGTGAGTGGCTTGGCATTGGGTGTGGGAATTGGGGCCAAACAACTAATTTTTTGCAACCATTTGGTCCCATTCTGGTGACCTCCGGCCCCACGCAGGTACCAGGACAGCAGGGTGGCCCATGGCAGGCAAAGAGAGGCCCAAGGGATTGTGGCATTGCAGCTCCCAAGGAAAAGCATGAGGATGGAGCAGAGACACAGCAGCAGGAGGGGGGAAAAATAAACAAAAAAAGGCACTTGGGGGGGTCTGGCCTTGACCCACCTATTGTCCAGATGAACTGAGCTGAGACCTGACATGCTCGTGGCACTGCTGGGCTGCCCAAGCCATTACAGGTGGTGGTGATTTTGGGGGACGGGGCATCCCCTATGGCATTGCAAGGGTGACTTAGGCATAAGCGATGCCAAAATGAGGCGGAAAACAGAGGAGCAGGCGGAGGAGGAGGGTGCAAATCCCCCCGCTTCGCTAAACGACCTCGTCGCATGTGCAGCCGCGGAGGAAGGAGGGGGCGGGCGGCGCCCATGAATATTCCTCGCCGAATATTCCCGGCCGGCCTTTCCCGGCGGGAAACGGCCCGGCGCGCGCGGCTAATGCGGGCCGGGGCGCCGGGCGCACGCGAGACGCGGCCCCGCATTAAGGCGGGCGGCGCTCCATGCAAATGCCTGCGTGCCCGGAATGCTAAGGGCTGCGGCCAGCCGGGAGGCGCTTCCCGGCCCGGCACAGGGGAAAAGCCGGGGGGAAGAGGCCGCTGGCCGGTTCGGAGGCCGCTGCGGGATTTGCCAGTGTGAGTAGCATCCGTGCCGGGGCGTGGGAAGCTTTAGTGGCTGTGCTAAAACCTCTCCAATGCCTGGAAATGGATGGGGTTTTTCCAACTCTCAGGCAATCAGGGGCTCAGGAGCGAGTGAGCCCATATCCCTCTTCCCCAGTGCAACCGTGTTGGGTGTTTTTGAGGGAAACAGAGGGGAAAGAGGTGTCTTCCTTGCCACGCTCACCTGGTCCAGGTCAAGGTGCTCTGACCCAGCCAGCAGAGCCCGAGCGCTGCTCCTGCGCTGGGCAGAACATCCCGGGCTCACCTAGCCGCTGGAGTCGCTCCCAGCTGGGTGCAAAGGTGGAGAACAGGGAGGAGGAAGAGCAGGGGATGAAGGCTTAGCAGCCTCCTGCCAGGCCCCCCTGGTATGTGGGAGATGGGGCAGAATCACGCCTGACATCCCCATGGACATCACAGGGTTGTTCCAAACCTGTTTTCAGGATCTCTCTGCCTCCTTTCTGACCCTTTTTTACTTAACACACATCCTGGGTCGTTGTTTTTTTGTCAAACAGGGTCCAGGATCTCCACGGCAGCGTGGTCATTCCGGCATGGACGCACAGGGCAGTTCTCACGCACTGACCTGCACGGGTTATTCCACANGAGGAAGAGGTAGGGGTGAAGGCTCAGCAGCCTCCTGCCAGGCCCCCCTGGCACGTGGGAGAAGATGGGGCAGAATCACGCCTGACATCCCCATGGACATCACGAGGTTGTTCCAAACCTGTTTTCAGGATCTCTCTGCCTCCTTTCTGACCCTTTTTTACTTAACACACATCCTGGGTCGTTGTTTTTTTGTCAAACAGGGTCCAGGATCTCCACGGCAGCGTGGTCATTCCGGCATGGACGCACAGGGCAGTTCTCACGCACTGACCTGCACGGGTTATTCCACAAGCCGGTGCCTCATAAAAGGCTCCAAAAAAAGGTATTGGAGGCAGGAGGAGCTGATTCACTTAGAGACCCGTTACCCCAGAGAGACCAGTGCCGAACGTCAGCTCTGCCAAGAGAAATTGCCAATTAAGCAGGAGCAGCGGGGGGTCACGCAGATGACAAAACACAGTGTCACCTCCCCCTGGCACAGCAGGCTGCGTCAGAGACAGGACGTGGCCGATCCCTTGCGCTTGGGGCTTCTTCTGATCTCCTAGGATGCAAATATGGGACTGGAGGTGCCGGAGACTCGCAGCAGAAGCAGGGGCAGCTGCTGCAGGGACCCCATCGGAGTGTGCGGGTCTTGCCCTGCCGTGGCTTTTCCCAGCCCTCTCACTCAGTGACTCGCGCCACCAAGCCACTAAGTCACACAGTGAGACCCATTGATGAGGCAGAAAGGGAACGGGACTTGAACCATAATTTTATTAAGGCTTAAATGTCTATCAGGCAGACGGGAGCCGGTCCGGTCACACGACATAAACCAGGAGTGACACGCTGTGCGAGGCGATGGCTTTTCTACAGAGCTTTGCACGAGCAGAGGGGAGCGCTGCCACGCCGGCCCCACGGCCTCCCTCCGTGGCCACATGGAGGAGCCAGGGGCACAGGGAGAAGTCGGGGAGCTCCATGTGCCGTGGAGCACGAGGCCGGCGCCTGCCCCGCAGCCCCGCGGCTGCTCGTCAAATATTTAAAGGGCTTCAACTCACGGGGAAGCTAAACTCGCGCTCCGCAAGGCACCTACGCTAACCACGGGGCGCGAGGGCGGGTGGCGACGGGCGGAAATCGGTGTCGTATAGATACATATTCCTCCTCGGAGAAGCTATGGCTTTTATTATCCTCGGACTGCACTGCTCCGGCGCAATGCTCTAACCCCCCAGCTACTCCATAAGCACACGGTGCCCGAGGCTCCTCCGCCGGCCCGGCAGGCTCCGCGCCGGCCTCCGTCCTTGCGCGCTCGGGACGGCCCCGCGCGGCGCCAGCGGCTCCTGGTCCCGTCCTGCCGGCGGCCAAGCCCGCTTAGAAGTGAACCCTCTGCACGTCGTGCGTGGCCACCGACCTCTTGCAATTCCCACACAGTATCGAGAGGGACTTCTGCTTCTCGGCCAGGCAGGGCCGGCACAGGAGGTGGCCGCAGGGCAGCTGGTAGACGGGCTCCGCTTTGAAGTACAAGGAGAAAGTCTTGCCGCAGGAGGCGCATCCCGGCGCCTGGCCGCTCCTGCCGTGCTCTGCAAAGCGGAGGGGAGAAAAAGCTCGGTGAGCGTCCTGCAAACTGTGGCGTCAACCCTGCTGTGAGCTGGGGAGCGGGACGTGGGCCAGGGCTGCACCGCAGCCCGACAGTTTCCACGCTTTTGTGCTCCGGTGCTGCCTTGAAGTGCCATTTGCACCATCAGGTTGTTTTAATTGAGGACAGATGACAGAAAAAAAGTGCTTCTGGCTCTCGCCAAGACTAAATCAGCCCCCCCGTCCTCTCGCAGTGGTTGAATTAACCACCGGCTCCTGCCTGCAGAGCTTTACGCAGCGTTTTGTATTCCTGTCACATCGCGCTACAAAGGGCTACTCAGACAACTCTGAAACAGCAGCAATTCAAAAGGGGGACAGTAAAAAGCTTAATAGCTTAATGTCACCGCAGAACAGCAAGAGCTATTCAGAGGCACAGTCACGGGGAGCCGCGCACCTTCCCCGGCTGCTCCAAACCTGCTCCAGCACTCCCAAACGCGGCTTCCCAAGAAATTGCCCATGGCTTCGCCACGCCATGTGGTATTTGCTGGACTTACTCCCTGTCCAAGCGGCAGCTCCCTGGCCATTGCCAAGGAGCCCTGGGCTAAGGTGCTCCGAGCTCCATGTCCCAGGGCAGCCGGGATGGGCCTGGGGCAGCCGGGACCGCGCTGACGCCTGCCCTAACTCTGCAGGCTGCACTTCCATTTCCGAGGGTCTAACCTGCCTCGCCAAGGGAATGAACCATTAAAATTACCAAGATACAGAGCAGTAGGTCGGCACTGGTAGGTAAGGCTCACAGAGAGATACTTTGGTCCTGTTTTTGGCCCAAAGAGGCACGGAAAGAGGGTGGGCACGTTCTGCTCTCGGCTCTCGAGTGCAGAGGTGCTTGCTGCTTACATGGGATGCTGCCCCACGAGCTGCTGCAGCCGCCCTCGCTCTGCTGCTGGCCCCGCATCAGCCTCGCCGTGAACGACGGCATCGAGCTGAGCGCCGAGGTCAAGGCCGTGTCCAGACTTTCGGAGAGTCTTTGCTCATGGGAGACCAGATCTGCAAAGAGAAGCACAAGGTTAAGGACCGCTGGGGACAAGCGAGGCGGCAGCTCTCAACATGGGTGTTTAAGAGGGGATCTAAGCCCAAGCTAAAGGATAAAGCCAAAAGTACCGGAGTTGGAGCTTTTCCTGGCAGATGCAATAGTGTTTCTTTCCTGAGCGTCCGGCTTTGATTAAGTCTGTGCGCTAGAAAATGGTGTCTGCACCGCTAATTCTGTTAAATTAATCTCCCAGGGGAAGAGCTCAGAACGAGTGCCGCACATTTACTGCGGCAACCAGGGCTGAGGAGCCACTGAGGGTGCGGAAACCAGCTCCCTGGACAGGCACTTACACCTGGGCACAGCTCTCCTGAGAGCTCCAGGACCCCTGCGGGCCCCCTGCAATGAAAATAACAAGTGACTCTCCCTAAAATATGGCATGAGCTCCGGAGGAGAGATCAGAGCAGCAATGTGCAGTCCAGCTCCTCCCTGCAGTTTCTGGTACAGCCAAAACATGCATTATTTTAAAGTAAGTCTCTAAAGAATATATTTTAAATCAAAGAATGTGTTTTAAACCAAAGCTTTTCCCTCCAACACATCGCTTAGCACTTTTGGGAGGACGAAGAAGGGGCCAGGTAGCATTGGGCACTCACAGCAGTTGCAAGGACCTCCTTCTGACATGTTTCAGATGAGCAGTTTAGAGACTCACAAAAAGACTCCACTTACCTGCCTCGAGAGAGCCCTTCTGTGCCCAGAAGACACGTGAGCATTGGGTGTTTATACCTTCCTACCAGCCTGCAATGCAGGACCTCAGACACAGGGCAGCTCTCCTCGCTCTTGGCTAAATAGGGGATTGCTAAAGCTGCCCCTGCTGAAGTTTACTCTCCTCCCTGCCATGGCAGTGTTACCTGAGGCTCAGTTTAATGGTACCAATCAGGAAAATAGAGAACTTGCTGTAGGATACACAACTATATCTGGGCACGAGTTGCAAAGAGAGCAACGCCAATACATTTTAGGTATCTCTGTGTAAACAAGGCAGAAATCCATCACAGCAGAACAGATATAGACTCTACCAAAGAACCAATCTGGAGGAGCCAAGCTCTTCACCACGGACTGGTGATGAAAATACTGGTTGTTTGGGGCTAAACCACAAAGGGGAAGAGATTTTTGGAGAGAGGTGTGGATTTCCTTGGGGCTTGAACCATAAATCACCCCTGATTTCTGAAGACTGTCACTTCCTAAGAAGTCAGCCCCAGCACTTAAATCCTGTCATGCGGGAGCTGCTAAAACTACAGGGTCCTACACTCCTGCAACAGCCTCTAGCACTAAGTGGGGATCCAGAGTAATAAATTATCCTGGATTAAAAATAATAATAACCCACCACATTATGAGAAAAACGTTGTATCGACATGCCAGTGACTGGAAAGCAACAAGCAGAAAGGAAATACAAATGAAAAAAGAAACAGGGAAAGCTGAGCCATCAAGAAAGCCATGAAATAGGCTGCACAGGACCAAAAAGATGAAAACAAAGAGCCTAGAGATGAGAAAAATAATGGCACAG
>VWPW01018038.1:0-37494 GCA_013389825.1 Crypturellus undulatus
CTGGCATTAGCAGCCTCGGCTCCCTGCTGTTTTGAGCCCGATGGTACCATACCTTGCAGGCAAAGGATCAAAAAACATTGTTGCCCTTGTCAGCGAGCTGTCATCGGGGTCCTGGGTGCAGCTGGGTATGTGGGAAGGGCTCCGTCTATTTATTCCCTGATGCAGGTTCATTATCTCCAGACCCCATTCGCGTGGTAGTCCCCTAATTCCCAGGGGAGGCCAGTTGAGGCTGGCAGATGACACGATGCCCTGGGCAGGAGGTGGATGGCAGCATCCCCGGCTGCGCATCCCGTGCCGCGGAGCACGGGGAGAGCCTCTCACTGCAGCTCCTGCGAGGAACGTGCTGGTGAGTGTCGAGGTTCTTCGCCCAAAGTAAATGCCTGTATTTGTCACTGTCAGGACGATTTATTGTCCAGCCGGGTTCTTCAGAGAGAGGGAGGACGTTCCACCTCTGCTTTTCAATTACGGCTACCCGGGTGAGCAGGGCTGCTGGTCTCCTTGGGGGATGCGGTTCTGCTCTTCTACCAAACAGCAGTTACCTGGTTCTGGCAGCCACATGTGTGTCCCTGTGGTCCCCACAACATCCCCTCCTGATCCTTTCTGGTTGGCACCTTCAGCCTGGAAAAACACCAGGAAACTTCCTAAACCAAAGGCATCTTGCATCCATTACCCAGATCCTTCCCTTACTGGGCACCCTCGCGTGTGCTTAACACATGTTATTTACTTAAAGCATGTTTACATACCTGCTTTTCTTGACCTAAACATGTCTTTGATGGTGTTTGCATGATTGCAGCGGGCTGAGTGTAAAGGCGTATGTTGGCTTGCATCTTTACTTTCCCTGTGTTCACTGCTCATTTGGACCCCCTGGGGATGCTGTTGAGAACTTGAGATGCTGTATAAACTTTCACTTGCTGTTGCGCTTTGCCCCAGGATCAGGCGCATTTCTTCAGTGGATTCAGTAATTGCACATAATTTATAATTTATAGAAATCTTTATATTCTCCAGTATGCTCTTGGCTCTCCCCTCACTTAACACTGAAATGACTTGGGAGTAAACCTGATACGAAAGAGTAACTTGTCTCTGTACCCACTGAACTTTTACTGTCTGACCTGCTGTAAACAGATGCAAAACTATTGGCTTTCTAGAAATAAACCCAGAGCAATGGCAATTTCAGAAGTGTTGTGCATTAGGCCAGAAGGGAGCAAAAGAAATGCTAGAGAAGAGCCCAAAGGGGTTAAGCGACTGCTTTGGTGCTTAAAAACCTCCTGATGCTTCATGGGAAAACTGGAAAATATTCTATTTAGAGCTTGCACTGCTCACACATCAGATGTTGTCTCCAGTTCTATTTCTCTGCATTTTTTTTTTTTTGAAAAGAATAATTAAAAAAAAATCTGGGGCAATTTGCACGAAAGGGATCTTGGTAGTGGCAGTGCCCATCTGCTCCTCAGCTCATGTCCACCTGATGGCACCACCACCTGCTTGTGACCCCTCCATCGCTGAGCTGAGAGCCCTGTTAACACCTTGCAGGGATCTATCCCATCTAACCCATCCCATTGGGGCAGTGCATGGGGTGTGAATAGTGGCACGTGGCAGCACTATGGGACACAAAACAGGCTATGAGATCCAGGAGCAATTTTGAGCAAGAATTGTTTTTTTGGGGAGGGTATCTCTTTTGGATAGCATCTGTCATGAGGGTAGAAACTTGTCATGACTACATTTTAAGACTCAAATAATGATAATTGCAAAGCCAATGATAATACATATGACCTGAAGTTTAATTGTTTACACTTGCATATGCTCAAAACCAGTGCACTGGTGACATTTATTCTCTGATATAATATGCAATTCACCGCTTATCCCACTCAAAGCAGGAGCTCCTGAATCGGAGCTTCTTCAGCCCAAGAAGAAGAAAGGGTTGCATTCCACCTTGCTCTTTGCATCTGATTTACCTGGCCAAGGCTTAGACATGCTGGGAGAAAGCACACCGACTACAAAAGTGTGTTTCCAACAGCCCAGATGGTGATGGCTGAGTGAAAATAGTGCCACATTCCTAAATGCCAGCCTCCCTTCCCACCGCGCATCGGCAGGTGGGAAGTAGCACAGCCTGTNGCAATTCACTGCTTACCCCACTCAAAGCAGGTAGCTTGAACCTGAATCGGAGCTTCTTCAGCCCAAGAAGAAGAAAGGGTTGCATTCCACCTTGCTCTTTGCATCTGATTTACCTGGCCAAGGCTTAGACATGCTGGGAGAAAGCACACCGGCTACAAAAGTGTGTTTCCAACAGCCCAGATGGTGATGGCTGAGTGAAAATAGTGCCACCTTCCTAAATGCCAGCCTCCCTTCCCACCGCGCATCGGCAGGTGGGAAGTAGCACAGCCTGTCACAATTGCTAAACTTATGAATTTGATGTCATAAATAAAGAGATGTGCCTTTAGATTAGGGTTTTGATGCATCTGGGTTTCTTAGGGCATCCATATATTTTCCCCAGGTGGAATTTGAGGTTTGAGGCTTTCCCTGTGTACAAGTATTTTTGCTGTTGTTCCTTTTCCCTTAGACATTTGCTATGAGTCCTTATCCTCTGGGACCTAGCAGAGTCACAGCAGGATGTCTTTGCTCTGGCATCCGTCCATCCAGAAACCTTGGGTATTTCCTGAGTGCCTGTACAGATCATGCGTATAGCAATGCACCGTAAATCAACCCCATCTTGCAAGCACCGTGTCTACATGGAGCTTGCGTGGCTGCAGGATAGGTCAGAGGATGCCAGTGCTGAAGCTCTGCTGCAGGGCAGGGTGTAGAGCAAGAACAAGGCCAAATATCCCACCTCATTAGTTCACTTGCCAAAAAAAATGCTGCACTGTGCTAACTAAAAAAACACTCATGTCACACTCAGAGTTCTGTTTTCAATGGGAAAATAACATCAATTCTGCAAGCGAGACTAGGGTAGGGTTTAACTTTGAGGAGTCTGAAACAAAATTTCTTCATTGTTCCTTTTGAAACCAAGCTTATCTTCTCATTGTCTTAACTAGAGGAGTTGGCTGCGATTATTACTGGTAATATTGGCATTTTGGTGATATTGCTTCATGGCATGATAAAACCAGATAAATACAAATGGGAAATTAAATCTTTTTGTTTTGGGTTGAACAAATTGTTTTATTTCACCTGGCCATTTTCCCTTCACAAATCTTTCATTTCTAAAGAAGAAGTAAAGGAAAAGTGTTGCAGATTAACCCCGAGTGAAATTAAGAGCAACAAGAGAAGTTTTGCTTGGCTTGCGGAGCCTGGGAACAAACACAACACTCACGCATGTACGTGTGCACAGACGGACTTCAAACTGCGCTAAATCCAGGGAGAAAAGTTAAATACAGGAATGACAGATATGCGAGCAGCTTCTCAGGCTTCCCAGTTGCTCCTGTTTTGCATGGGGAATGCCAATGCACGGCCCCAAATTCCTCCAGAACTAAGACCCATTCTTCGCCCAGCAGCAGGGGGAATTGAAAACAACAACAGTGCAAACCATTTCCCCAAGTTTTCCTTGCCAGCCAGCAGGTCCCTTAATCCCGTTGCGGAGCTGCTGCGGCACCAGGTGCACGGATTAGTAGGGTATTGCCCACCACCCACGCCAGGATGGATGGCAAGGGGAGGCTCGTGCTGGGTGATAACGCTCACATAATCCACTTACCGGAGAGCTTTTTTGCTTTTGGTTTGAATGCAGTTTCCCCCTCTGATTGTGGATTCGTCGGTGTAGGCAGTACTCGGAGTGAATGGAAACTCTTAATCCTTCGCGAGCATCTGTCAAGTTGTTTCCCCATCTGGGACCCCCTCTCCTCGCGAGCCAGGAAGCCTCAAGTTCGGTGAGAGATGAAAGCCATCAGCACCTGGTGGGATCAAGCAGGAGTTTATGAGCAGCATGAGAGGCGCAGTGCTTGCTCCTGGGGAGAAATCGATAGGGAAACCAAGAATCCAATTTCTCTTTCTTTTTATTTATTTATTTTTAATTATTATTTTCTGAAACTTCAGCTCAGAGATCATCCTGATGAGGAATCAATGTCTAGCGGTGCCAATGATGGTGCTGCAATATCCTGCCCTGCCTTTTCTGGAGGTAACAGCAATCCCATGCTTGCCAATATTAGGAATGGGGCAAACGGGAGTTGGGAACATGCTGATGGTCATGCTGGGTGGGAGGCAGACAGATGTCGAGAAGTTGTGGGGTCGTTAGAGGTGGCCAGTTGGGTTGTTGAAAAGGGAAGTCTCCTCAAAAGGGGCATCCATGGAAGGATGCTTGCCTTCAGGAGTTTCCCTTTGCCCTGATGAATGAGGAAAAGGATGGAGCTGGCCAAGCTGCCAGAGATTCACAAAAGCTTTCTCAAGATGCAGATAAGCAACACGGCTTCACAAAGCTGAAGCATTTCTTGTTTTATGGCCTTACTCTTACTCTTGTTGGCCATGGAAGGGCATCACTAGCATGGTTTCTTCAGCTGGTCATATCTAATAGTTGGCTTTGCACCCCTCTTGAGCACCCAGTCATTGACGGCTTTCAGATAACCTCAAAATCTATTATTGGACTCTTTAGGTTTTAAAAAAGGAAACATTTCTGCTATCCCTTTCATCTCCTTGGGTAGCCCAAAGACGCGAAGCTTCCCAGATTGCAGATGACACAAAACATCATACATTTGTTTTCCCCTTTTCTAGCAATTTAACACATTTTGCTCTTCTCATTGGTTCAAAAGTTCAGGCAGCAACAGTTGGTTCTCTCTAGTGCTTGCAAAGGCCTCTGGGTAAACCTAAAAAACAAGTAGCACCAGTATATGACTATGGGACACTAGGGTGACAAATCACATTTAAGGTACCTCATGTTCTTAACATTACCAAAAGTTTGCAAACATGCTAACAGGAAACTCCAGTGTATACATGTTTTTTGGTTCTTCACCATATGTCAATATGTTCTGTGAGTCGTTAAAATGAAAACTTAACCCTCTACAATGGCCTCTTCCTCATTTTCTTTTAATTTCACCCAGCAGCTGGGATCAAAGCACTGGTACACTCGGACAGGCTAAAAAATGTAAAAAATCCTGTTCGTCCTTCAACACACTTTATTATACAGTTGGAAGAGTGCTTTGGAGAACGCCTGAGCGACGGGCTTTATTAGCAGATGTTGCCCACATCATGTTGAGAGCCCCGCATTTATGATCAGTGCCAGTTCCAGAGCTGAAAGCCAAGTGTTATGAACCACTTTTTAAAATGCTTACAGATTTTTTAAGCAATGACTTGACATATGGAAACTAAAAGTGGACAAAACACACTCAAAACAGCAAAGACGCTGAGCAGAGGCTGTTGCTGAGGAGCAGACTTGGTCTGATGGGTCTTGTAGGTAGTTCACAGCTCAGCTGAAGGTGGTAGAGAAGGGAAGATGACAAAGGGGAGTATCGTGCCATGGGACTAGCTCCGCTGCTGTGGGATGGCTAACACAACTTAAAACCGTGTTCTTTACTGGTTACATCAACTGCAAAAGAGATTGAGCCAATGTTTCTCTTCAAGTGGTCTAAAAATGCTATAAGAAACCACACATTGGGCTTCATCTTGTTCAAGGATGAGTTAGGAGTGGGAAGTGGTGGTTGCAGTAGAGCGGGGCTGGGCTGGGCATAGACGATTCTAGTTCGGGTTCAGTGTTTGGACAGCGCCTAGTACTGCCGGGACCAGCTGTGACTGGGGCTTTTGGGGGTCAGCATAATGTGGTTATTGCAAAGAGGGAACTAGATCTGATGAACAGCCTTGAGTTCATTGACTTTCCCAGGCACAAGATTATACTCAGATATCTGTGGCCATGCATTTATTCATATACTGGTGTAGCCTGCATCCTCTGAGTGCAGTGCTATATCATCTCTCATCCAAGTTCTGGTGGTTTTTGTCCCATGGGCCCACCACAGCCTCAGAAAAGGTCTCCAGAGCATCCTATACAGGTTGCTGACACGGGCCCCAAGCTGCTCGCTTTACTCCGAGTTTATACTGCATGTCACCAGACCTGTCAGCAGCCTGCAAGAACATTTTGTGCATAATGAAGGGAGGTGGCAGACTGTCAAAGTTTCATCGTGGCTCTGCTGGCTCCGTAGCCAGCTTCCAGAGGGGGCCTGCCGCATCTCCTGGGCTGTCAGCCATACAAGAAAGTTGGAAAGTTGGAGTGTGTTTCTTGGCATTGCCTCGGGCTGTCGTGTCTCCTGCATCCCTGCGCAGGAGCCAGGATGGTGTGTGCTGTTGTAGGCAGTTTTCAGGCTACTTCTATGCTAGGATGCTAAACGCCGTCAGAGTCTGACTTGAGCTGCGGCCTCTGAGTGACCACGTTTTGATTTCCAGCATATTTCCTTGTGTCGTTTTGCAAGTCAGTGCTATCTCAAGACAAAGCCCAGACATGTTTCAGGGGTTAATGCCTGCCAGGAGCTAGCCTCAATGAGCAGAATTCATGCTGTCACCCTGATTTGGTTGTAAGAGAATCTATATGCATAAAAACAAAACAAAACAGATATGAAAGCTTGTGCCATTTGTCAGCAAGAGACATTTCCTTGGCTCTTTTTAGGGACTAGTCAAGACAGAGCAGAGGAGCCAGGATATGGAGGCTCCAGTTTGACTGTTTTCTATGCGATGTAGAAATGCTCTCGAACCTTATTTTCTGGCAGGACAGATCCTGCAAAGCATCCGCCCTCAAACAAACAAATTAGCAACCCCCAGAAGAGATTTATGAGGCATCCTGGCTTGCAATACAACATTCAGCCCTACAAGACATAAGCGTGGCCCCAACCCTTGTTTCTGACACAGTGAAGGGTCCCCCTTCATCATGACAAATGCCAGACTTCAAAGGTGGACTCCTGTGATCTGGGGCAACGCGGTGCGCGAGACGTCCGCCCTGGACCACATGTCGAGGAGGGGCTGGGGATGGCTGAACAGATGCACGCACAAATGCGGGGTCAGGGGACAGATGTGCCCCTCGGCAAGGGGGAGGACGGCAGGAGAGGAGTAGCTGTACCAACCTGCTGCGTGTCTCCCCGTTGCTCCATTCTCACTCTCCAGCATCAGCAGAGCATGAGCCACATGCTCTACAGCAGCAGAAGAGCAGTGGGACTGTGATCCCAGCTCAGGAGTATTGCAGGTGGACGCGATGGATTTTGTTTGCATAGTGGAGTTCAGGTCTACCCATTCATGCTGAACTACACGGTGAGGGCAATTGGTTCTGTGTTACAGAGAGCCTGCCTTTGCTTTCACAAGATGGGTAGGCCAGTGAGGTGGTCCAGTAAGAGCAAACCTATGGAGGGATGTATGAAGTATTGGGGAATCAGCTTTCTGTCTTCTCTCTAGGCTTCATCTGGAAGGGAACTAGCTCATGTACACCGTGATGTGACCTAAAGTGCAGTATGTGGGGACAACTAGGAGATTTAACTCAGAAAAGCATTTCCAATCCATGCTTAAGTGCTGGTGCAGATGCATCTTCAGGCTCCTAACTGGGTTTCTCAGGATGGCACAGAAACAACAGGATTAAAATAGTGTAAAACAGCTGCCATGAATTTCTTCTTAAAAGAAGATTTCATTTGCCTCCTGAGCCCTTTCGCAGCAGTTTCTGTGGAAAGAGGCACATGTGCACATGCTTATGTGCCCACACACATTGCTCCTTCCTAGGGCATACTGTGACCTGTTAATACCACCTCAGAGGTGTTAAACTGCATCTGCACTGGGTGCTAAAAAGGTGTTTGATCATGTTAACTGTACGGAATAAAAAAATAATAATAATAAAAAGCATTCATTTTTTCTGTCTTTCTAGGATCTGTGTGCTCTGTGAGGCTTGTCCATCATCTTCGCTACAGTTTTTTCTCTGTCCTATGTTACAAAACACTGACAAAGTTTAACTATGTTCACCATAAACTTATTTGAAATATGTAGTTGCAACATAATTTCCCATTATAGTTGCATTTTCTTTGCTTTAATTGTGAGTTCCATCACTATTGCTGCATTCAGGAACTTAACAATGTTTTTACATTGATGAATTGGTCTAGCTTCTCTTAGATGGGCCTGTACATACTTCTGCCATCACCTTTCCCTGCTTCTGTCTAATCCAAGTTTGACTAACCGTGAAAAAACAATATAACTCGTTTATTGTGAGGATGGTTGAACACTGGAACAGGTTATCCAGAGAGGCTGTGGAGTCTCCAACCTTGAAGATATTCAGAATCTAGATGGACATGATCTGGGGCAGCCTGCTTTATGTGACACTGTCTTGAGTAAGAAGGTTGGACCAGATGATCTCCCTAGATCTTTGCCAGCTCAAACTATCCTGGGATTCAGGAGATCTCTACTAGGACTACATACAGACTCTAAGCAGTGCCTGTCAGGCAATATTCACTAAGTTGCTCTATTTGTGCTTTGATATGCTGAACCCCATTTAGATCAAGCACCTGCAGAACCTGCTTAGATGAGGATGGCTTGAACGAAGAGCTCAAGTCTTTTTTGCACTGAGGCACACCCCCAAGAAAGAGAATGCCATGACGATGTGTTACAGTGGTGTCAGGAGAAAGTAAAGGGAAAGACATAGTCCCATAGAGAAGCAGCTGTTTTCATATTGTACCCCCAAGATGATCACAACTTATCAGCGATAACAGACACTGCAGGCGAGAAACTACCACGAAAGCAATGGTCTAGCGACTTGTGCGTTGAACCAAGCACCTTTGGATGTGTTGGGATGCTTCTGTGTGCAAGTCCAGCCGTGGACACATGGAAGCACATTCCATCTGTGCTTTATTTGTGTGGATGGTGCTTCCCTGGGCAAGTAATACACTTTGCCTTGTGTGCTGTGGTAGGCAGGGGTGCCAGGAGGGGATAAAACTCGAGGTTTTAGACATCAACATGCCTATAATTCACACTGGAAGTAATTCTGCATGTTAGTGTTTGTAGGGATTCCACATAACATTCATTTATTCTTGTGCATATATGTGTGGAGTGCATATTGTATCTACCTTTGCATACTGGAGTTCAGAGGAGGCAGCAGCACATGTAGCATATGCTATTACCATCCATAATGCGAGTGTGCATGGTGAATATGAAGCACAACTCTGCACCCTTGAGTTTGCAGAGGGCTGTCGCTAAGCTTGTGCATTTGCAAACAGGCATATGCTAATATATGCATATAGGTATGTGTATATGGATGAGCTCTCATATGCCCCGGCCTGTGGCTGTTCACAGTGGTGATGCTCTTTAACTCTCCAGTTTCCTGAGTGTCCTTGAACTGGGAAACCTGCTTCCTTCGCACCTTGCCCTGGGATCAGGCTGCCCTGAGGAGTCCTTGGAGCGCTACTGGGTAGAGCTGGTTCTATCTCTGCAAATTTGGGGCACTTTCAGAGACAGATCCTGCTGATACACCCTGACCTGTAAACACCCCGGGAGGCAAATATCTACAACTTAAAACTAAACAAAGCCATTCACATTCCTTTTTGTGCTCCTAGTGAAACTAATTAAGCTGCAGGCTAAGAAACAGGTTGATCTGGTAGGAAGGCATGGGGAGCAGAAGGTGATTTGGCCAGAACATGGCTCTCCTCGTTTTCTTCATTAATCGGGACCTTTGATCCTTAAACAAGCTTTGGGAAAGGGACTTAAGGGGGAAAGATTCCCTGAGCATCCTGGCTGGGAGATCATATCTGCTCTCCTGTAAGGACCACAGCTTGCAATTCCCACTGTTCCTGGCTCCAACCTGAGTCTGCCTGGTTTTATTGGACTCTCATGAGCTTTTTGGGAGACATGGATCAAACATTCCTTCCCATCCCTCTTTCCAGGGCCTCAGGATCTAATGTGGGCCTGCATTGCAAGAAGGTGGTTCGGTGCCAGACTCTGCTATTTAGGGTTTATTTAAGGAGTGGAAAAGCGGAGATATCTTTGCAGACTGACACACTGTGAGCCCAAAGCTGCTGACAAATACACAGTATTGCTTTCCTTTCCCCTTTCCTTTGTAAAACTACTACTACAGACTTTGGAAAATAGCTCGATGTTACCCCTATGGCTCTGAAAAAGCCACACTTACAGGGGGATCCAGTCCATTTCCTTCGTCAATGCATCTGTGAAAAAGGTCCTTGCATCTCTGTCAAGTGTGATTGCTCAGCCACTCCTGCAGCTTTGCCCTGCATGGTGGCATCTCCTCTTTGCAATTCTCTGGTGTCTTTGCAAAATGCATAAGGAAAACAATCAAACAAACAATCAAAAAAACAAACAAAAACACTCACACATACAAATGACCATCAACCAACCAACAAATAAATCAGCTTCCCCTTGCAGTGGTGACCTAAGGTGATGACTTGAGTGCTGTGTGTCTCTGTGCAGTCAGAGGATGCTCAGAGATGCTCTTCCCCTCCCACAGGATCCTCCAAAACTCCCTGGAAAGCCGTGGGAGGAAGAGGAGGAGGCAGCAATTACAAGATCGCTTCCAAGGGAAGATGCGCTGGTGGATCCTGCTTAGCAGAGGTGTCTGGCACCTAAGAGCAGGCAACGTTATCCATGAATGAGCAGCACCGGGGATATAGCCACTATTTAACACTGCTGGGGATTGCACTTGTATTAATGCCTCCTGCCTTCAGATTTGAGCCTTTCTGTCCAGAAAACATAGGACTGCAAAAGAGAAAAAGTGAATCTGCTCCTGTTCCCTCTACTATCCAGTATTGTGCTGCAAAATCCAGGGGAGAGTAGGATTCGGAATAGGAGCCAATGCTCAGTTTTTAGGAGAGGGAACAAACCGTTATCAACCTGAACATTAATCGAATTAGCATCACACTGGGGAATGTGGATATAAGGGAGTGGCATTTTTTTTCTTTTTTTCTTTTTTTTTTCAGATTTCTCTCATTTCAAGTGTTTTGAGCCGGATGTTGTTTCCACCTCTCTGTTGCAGAGCCTGGCCTGTGTGATTAGCATCATCTAACTAGCACTGAATGTTTTTTCCCTTTATGTGTTGGGACACTACGAGATGCTGTGGTTTCTCTTGCAAGCTCAACAGACCTTGCTTAACATAACATTAAAAGGGGTCCTGGACTATAATTCTTGGAGCTGGAAAGTCTGGGAATTTTCACTTGCTTTGTCTCTTGCACTGGTGTCTGTAAGGCAGAGCTGGTCCTGACATGGTTTTCTGACAAAGGACTTATATCAACACAGCACAAAATCCCGGCCACACGCTGGCTGAGGGTGGTTCTCCATCCTTTTGGCAATCTCAGTGTGATTTCTCCTGCACAGAGTTAGCAGAAGCTACTAAATATCTGCCGTATGTCCCATGCTAAAAGGCAGCTGCATTTTGGGAGTGAAGCGATACTTGCAACCAAACTACCCTTTTCTCTAGGCATTTTCATCTCTGAAGTACTGCAGGCCCCTTGGGATGATTATAAGGTATTTATAGTTGAAGAGATGGATGACTTAGCCCTAAAATGATACCGCAGCGATGGCTGACTTAAACACAGACAGCTAGAGGTCACATTTGATTACATAAAGACTGGATTTCAGCCCAAGCAGCTGGGAGAGATGTTCCTCCCTCCTTGAGAGATGACAAGTGCAGAAACATCCTTCCTGACTTGGGTTCCTGAGGCAGCCAAGAACAGAGTCCCTGCATATCTTAAAATGGAGGTAGGATGCCAGCAGCTCTGTTTTCCTTGGCAAGGGGATGCGACTTGTTAATGGTGGCAGCATGGACCAGCTGGCAGGGTTCAGGGGCCATGGCAGAGTGTCCCCCATATCCGCCTTCCCTTTCTTTTTCTTTTTTTTTTTTTTTTTTCTTTTTTTTCCAGCAAGCTCATTAGGATGTATCTCATTCTGCACTGACTGCTCTCCCTCACTATTAATTGGCGATCGCGGGAGCTCCTGCTGCTCTTACAGAGGGAGGTGATGCAGAACAAAGCTGCTCATTAGCACGTGCAGGAGCAGCTCCTCACCGTGCCCGCAGGAATGGGCTGTGCTCCCAATGCCAGTCCGGCGAGGCCGGTGTCCAGCTGGCTCCATGGGGCTTGTTCAAGCTCTGGAAGGAAGCCCCAAGGCTTTGGGCATCTCCCATGTCTGGGGAGCTGCTGGGCAAGCTACAGGCGTTGGCACTTGGTACCCAAGGATGGACGTGCTGTCTGTGGGGCATCCTGTCCCTAAAGGACCACGAGGATCTTTTTCAGTTCTCTTGACCCTGCCAAAAGACACTGTGTCCACAGGGCTGGAACTGGGTCTGAATGCTGGAAGACCTGCACATAGGTCCTTGCCATAGTGGAGAGAAGGCAGGGAAGCTCCGAGCTGAAAGTCCTGCTGATCTGGAGCAAAGCACCTAGATGTCAGGGAACCACAGAGATCTAGCAGATGAGAACAAGGTGTGATGTCCAGCTCTGGGACATGGCCTGAGCTCCTGAGACTTGCTAGGTTGGTCCTCTGTCTGCAGAGATAACACAGAGCTCAGCAGATCAATAAGGTTTTAACTCCATGCTGCTCTTAAGTGCAACACCATTGGAGAACAGGTTGACAAACCAGTGATTAACATCTGGTCCAGAAGAAGACAAGAGTGTTTGTATTTCATATATGCTCTTCGGATAAGGGACCTAAAGTTCAGCTACTGCAGGTTCATTGATGGGGTTTTTTTGTTCCCCTTGGTCTGGGAGGATGATGTCTTTTGCTACATTGCCAACAAATCTGTTTTGCCCCTCACATCTGAGTTCCTCCCAGAGGTGCAGCTAGAATCTTTGATATTTGGGAGAATCAAAGGAAACCTTCTCAGCATGAGATTGGATGTGGTATGCTTGGTTGTATGTTGCCCACATGAGTGGATTTTCCTGTCACCTGTAATAATAATTGATAATGTGAAGAAGGAGAGTGCAACCATAGCGACATAAGAAAGTCACCAGCCAAACTATCCAGCCCTTAAAATCACGTCCAGCAATGATGTTTGATTAATAATGTGTCCCAAGACAAAAAGTCCTGCAGGTATTATAAACAGGGTGTATTCTACCCATTATTTCCAGTCTCTCATTAGTTTAGGGTTATATCATAGAATTAACCTTTCACAAGTATCCCGATGAAGAACTGGATGGTCCTGAGCTTGCTAACTCCCACTTCATGCATTAAACTGGGATCCTGGTGCACAAATGCAGGATTTGTTGTATTCACAGGTTGATGATATCCAACATGACCATTTGATGGTGGGCATCTGCATCCCACTGGGCAAAAAGTAACATATTCAGGGATACTGAAAGCTTCCAGCTTTGGTAAGTTGAGGGCATCCAAAGGAATGATACCAGAGACAAAATCCTATGTTAATCTGTAAATCAGCAGGGCAGCCATTTCCCATGCCATCCTCCATGTGTGGACTCAAGGGCCCAGTCACTCTTTGGAACATCTTTTGACTGCCAGTGGTAAAGGATTTGAGAACTTAGTCTAAATGCCTGTTGGATAATTAAGGAATTTTCTCATGGACCTTGCATTCAGTCAAATACCCAGCACCTTACGCATCGTCAGAAATGCTGACTCTTGAGCCCAGTATTTTTGTTTTGCTTATCTTTTTCTTTAGAAATTATTTCCAACATGACTTCCATATTAATTCTGCCAAGAAATGAAAGACTGCTTTTTCAAAAACAATTATGTATAATGCAAAAGTATAATATCCTAGAACATGCATGGATATGATCTTCTGGGCTCTGACATCCCTGAAAAGAGTTTGTCTGAAACTTTTCCAGATTAAAAAAAAAATGTAGTATCAGGTTGACTTAGTCCCTTCTCTCCTAGGTGCTGCTTCTCATAAGGTGCAGGGTGTTGTCCTAAAGGGCAAAGAAAAAGGGATATCTGAGGCCATTGTTTTACTGTGGGATGTCAGGAGGATGTTGAATCGGTCTGTGGCCCTGCAGCTGTAAGACGGGCCCTTCTGTTAGAAGATCTTGGGCTCTTCTACATGGCCATGAACATTGACCAGGAGGATACAGAGTCCCTGCTATCTGTCCTAGGTGCACTGTGGCTCACCTGGATCTCACAGCCCCAAGGTCTCTCTGTTAGCTGCAGTGAGTTTTCAGACTTCAAATAAAAAATATTACTTATTATAACTAACCTGGGAACAGGCTGGCAATATGCTGTGTTAGGTAGCATTGGCAAGAGCTGGGAAACAATGTGTTTATTTTTGCCATGTGCTAGACAGTTAAACTGAAATATGGAAAGTTTCTGATAGTACATGATGTGCCAGAGTAACCAGCCTTCTGTGCCTATGTTCATGGTACCTAGGATCTGCTGAGCACCAAGATAGCTCATATCCATCTGCTCTCTGTTGAACATCTAACCTTGTTTTAGATCTTTTCTTAAACTCTTTGCTGGTGTATTCAAGATCTGCTGGTTCTGCTCTTGATAGGAAAGCTCTCCCAAAGCCTGGGCTATTCAGTCTGATGACTGATAGACACATACTGGAGTGATTTTTATGCTCTGTCCAGTAGATCTTCTGCTTCATGAGTCTGTTTTTAATGAGCTAGAAGCAGAACTTGGGAAGAGGACATCACCACAGAGGTTTTCAGGACATTCCCAACATCAGGCAATGAACAACGCTGCTTCTCTGGAAGACGACCCTCAGGGAAGGGATTTGGGTCTCCTTTGCGCTCTCCTAAGCCAAGCCAGAGGCAGCGGTTGGTGGTCACTTGGCACGATGGTTGTGACGATTGGTACCACATTGTGCTCGAAGCCCCGCAGCGCGAGCCTGCATTTTCAGCACTGTGGCAGCCAAATCTCTGCTCTACTGGCACTGCTTTGCTGGGTGGGTCTGTCTTCTTCACTGCTGATGGAGCCAGCACCAAACACAGAGCAGCTGGTGGTAGATGGGAGCGCCTTCCAGCAATGTTCTTCCTCAGGGCTGCTGGAGTTTAAAATTCAGGCCTCATCCTTCCTAACAGCTAGCTAATGAAGAGGCTCTTCTCTGGGGACACAAACACAATACATCTCAGCAACCCTCCATTTAGAGTTTTGTCCTTGGTCAAGGCTGTTTGGGAGCTGAAAGCATTCCAGGATTTTTTTTTTTTTTTTGGATCCCAGGATCAAACATGGATTTGAGCTGGGTGATTTATACCAGAGATGACCATGTACTAGGTATTTGCACTGGATAGAAACTCATTCCAGATATGCAATATTTTTAGGAGAATGGCATGACTAGGAACCCAGCCTATTCTGCTGTTGATGACACACTCACAGGGGTCTCTGGAGATGTTTTCAGTTCCTGGAGCAGGGATCATCTGCTGCTGAGGTGGAAGACAACTCCTGTGCTCCATCCCCTGCTGTTGGGTAGTGCAGAGGGGAGCTGTTTTTGCTGGTTTTGCTGGTTTTGCTAGCTTGCTGTTCTGTGTTTATGTCATGGAGGCAGCCCTGCCAGGGAAATCACAAAAGCAGCCACAAGTGGGACTTAAAATAGCTCTTTGTTCAATGCAAGAAGAGAGGGGGAGCGGGAGGGATAGCTCTGCCTGCCACACTAACAACTTTCTGACAGAGTCTAAACACTCGTATTTGAATAATCTGCCTCTTTCATAATCAAAAATCCTAGGGGAGATGAGGAATCTACTGCCCATTTGATATTCCTGCTCAAGGGGAGATTTCCAGTAAGCTGGGCCAGAGGTGCAAAAACAAGGTAACATCTCTGAGGAGAAGCAAGGGGACATCCCAGAGCAGAGAGAGCCCTTCCTTGCTTCAGACTGGATTCCTACTGGAGCCACATTCCTGAGGCATCCAGTAGCGTTGTCCAGGATGGCACAAGCACTGGTTTGGCTGGCCTGGCTGCATTCCTGCACATTCGGATGTTGTCCCAGCTTTGGGGTGCTGTGAAACAGCAGTTTAAGCAGGAGATGGGGCCACCCCACTGAGGACTGTGCAGTTGGGGGGCCTTGTAAGACCATATGTTAGAAATTATCTAGAAGCAACGTGGGACTTGTCTACACCAGCTTTCCTGGGAGAGGCTGAGTGAAGAAGGAAGCTCTGCCCTCGAGCGGTAGAAGATATGTCCTATCCTGAACAAGCTGGAGATAGATAGATTCTTCTGTCCTAGACCTGGCTATTAACCTGCCCAGATGTCCAAGGAAAAAGACGTTAATCCATTCATCCTCCTTGACGCCCAAATCTCTAGCCCTGCTCACCTTGCTTTACCCATGTACCTAGGCATGCTGTTGTCATGTGCCAGTTGGCACACTGGGACCGATTTCATATGAATTTTAAAGAAGGAGTTGTCCCTAATCATCAGCTTATCAGAGTGGATCATGGATGCTTTCCTAGCAGGATGCAGCATGTCTCTACCATCTCTCCAAGACACTTTTTGAGGTCCCATCAGAGCTCTTATGACCAAACTTCTCTACCAATGGTGCTTCCAATCTGGTCCTTGTCCTCCTTCAAACAGCAAACACCAGTGACGATCCAGCTCTGGGCTGAGGCTGAGTTGATTGGCTGGACTACCTGTTTTAGTGGTGGTTGGTAGAGTTAGGTAGAGTTAGTGGGATAAATTTCCTTCAAGAACTCTGTCTCCATTGCATGTTACATGAGCCTAGAGGAGGTGCTAATTGGTTAATGCTAATTTTGAGATGCCTAGAGAGAAATGTGAGCAAAACTCCCTCGTGTGTCTGCGTTGCGGAGGCACCCTTTGGAGAATTGCCAGCTGCTAATGCACACAGCTGCAGCAGCAGGACCAGTTTATGGTGTATACATGTACCACTGATTGTTTGCATGTCTTCTTGAGAACAGAGGACACTTAAATTGTGTTCCCAGGCTGTGATTCTCTCCTGCTTTGCCCAGGTTGCTCAACTCCAGGAGATATTCCCCACAGACCTTATCTATTTATTTATTTATTTATCTCCAAGTTGCTGCCTGCATCTTGTAGGTGTCCTGATCCTTGTCTTATAAATATTCAGTGTCTGCAGTAGGAGCCTTTGGGCTGATGCATGTCGCACAGTTAGAGTCTTGACTTTGCTGTGCACAGAGAGCTACAATGAAATTCTTGACTCTTCTTTAAAAGGGATTCTCCCTCCAGTGCTGCCTCCTCATGTCCTCTAAATCAAACATTTCAGCCAGGTGAACCTTGGACCTTAAGCTGTCTGTGGTGATGGTGAGGGCAGGCACCAGGATAGCTTCTGGAATGAGGACGTGATGAAACACCTCATCTCCATCTGCCTTAGGACCTTCCATCACAGCATCTTTTCCTTCCTTACCCTATGGCTGCAGCCCTTGGCTCTGTACCAGCTCGCTCATGTCTTCTGCACTCCTAGGGATGCCAACCTCTTTCCTCCCTGCTAATCTCTTCCAGCCTTGCTGCTGGGCATTCCTTTCTGTTAAAGGACTTAAAAACATGACTAAACATTACTCATTTCAATGGGACATGTGTGTATGCTTAACTTGAACATGCTGCTCCAGTCCTTTGCCTACATGGGGCCTAACTTGGAGATTACACATGCATCTGTTATTACTCCGCAGCCCAAAACTTATGCTTTGTTGTGGCCAACTTTCTGCTTTGCATTAAGTTGACCAGGGGTTAAATGAGATCTCTCCACAGCCCTACACAGCAGAACAGCATGACTCTTATGCTCCCTTTTCCTGCCTTCCCAGACTTACCAAACTCGTATGCTCTAAGCAACTGCCTTCCCTGAATCATCATGGACCTCCTTCCTTAGGTTTCCCCCAACACAATGCAATTGAATTTGGAAAAAAAACCTTTATAATGACTGTTTCTGTGTGTGTTATCCCATCTTCCCCTAGAAAGGTTGCAGGTAATGCTGTCTCTTGGCTTTTGTTCTGCCACTGAGTATCTACAGTCTCTTACCAATTTATCATGCATTAAGTACCCTACTTCTCTGGTCTCTTTCACCCTCCACTTGCCTTTCAGTGGAATGCACTGGCATTGTGCCTCTGGGGTGCAATTTAACTGCAAATCATGCAGCATCTGCAGATAAATGCTCAGCACAGTGAAATATGGCATTTTTTTCCTCTTTGAATGGCCCTGGGATAAGCAGTCCTGGTGTAACTCACTGCATGTGTACAAGGTGGATGTCCTCCAGCTCTGTGATGGAGCGATGGATGGGGTTGATCTCTGGACAACGGGTTGCACAAGGCCTATGTGGTACTGAAGAGCACTGAGCTGCTACTGCAGAGGCAAATCATTGGTGTGAGTGATTTATTGGGCTCAAGGCAGCCTTCAGGTGCTGTTTTGATCCAGATGCTGCTGCAGTCTGCCACGGTTCAGTCAGGCCCTGATCCTATTAAATGCTAAAGCATTTAACATCTTAGTTAGCAAAGTAGAAGCAAAGTATCCTGCAAAATGGCATGTGTCCACAGCACCTACTGGGAGGATCAGTTGATGTCCATTTTTCTGCTTTTGTTATTCAAGATTACTAATATCATCTCTCTCTTTCTCAAGTGAGGGTTGGAGTCCAGTTAAGACAGGTCTTAATTATCTATTGTGTCCTCATTGCTGTTTGCTTAGTCTACTCCGTGTTATAGTCTGAGAGCATCTGGATCAGCTGTCCTACCCACAATGAGCAGAATCAAACCACTTCTCACCATTTTAACTGTGAAATTCTGTCATTACTTGCAGCTAACAACTCAAGAATGGCCATAGATGTTGACCAGAAAGTCCTTTTCTCTATCTCTGCATCCTGCATCTCCAAGGATGGTTTTTAGGTGATGTGGATGAAAGAGTGTGAGAATGCAACAAGCACAGAATGATCCTCACTCACAATACTCATCCACCTCCAGGAGGTTGTGACTTAGGCTTCATGACCCAATAGAAATAGCTGTAACTCTAGAATACCCTGGTTGCATTTATTCACACTTACTGAAAGCATTTATTTTGCGTGTGATGCCCTTGTTTTCCCTTGTTTCTTTGTTTTCCTTTGTTATGCCTGTTAGCTGAGACACATAATGCACTGACTTAATTTTGTACATACTGGAGTACATGGCTTTCATTCATCTAAACATGTTTTTTTATGCACTGAGACAAAATACACAATGGAGGTCATTCTAGCGGCCTTGATACACTGACTGAGAGTAAATGTCTATGAAGTGAAGGAGAGATATCAAAGGGGATGAGAGCAAATGGTGCCAGGGATGGTGGACTGCAGGGTCTGCTCAGAAGGGATGGAGGGCAGTAGTTATTCAGCATGGTTTATATCACATGGAAAATATAAAAACAAACAAATAAAATAAAGGGGGTAGGATATCTTCTGGCAAGAAACTAATGCATAGTGAGATGACCTCCTTGGCATGCTTTGCTATGTTCTCCTGCACCATTCATGTTTGAGCTCGGCCTGCTCCATCTAGGATGGATGTTCAGAGTAAACTAGTCTTGTTTCTGGCTTCCTGATTGTCCAAAGAAGTTCATCCCAGGCGATCTGCTAGTTTCTGTCATGTATGACCTATGTCTGTAGCATTTACACAGACTGGTGTTCATCTCCTTTCCATGCACACCCCCAGGTCACTTGGGAGAAAGATTTATTCTGACTGGTTTAAAGACAGTAAATCTCCTTGGTCATCTACATTTTGCATTTTAAACAAGAAACAAGCACTTTATAATAGCTGCAGAGATTAAACTCTGACGGACTCTCAAGCCATTAACCTAAAGGAAATGTAACAATAAATTAAACATATTAATGAAGCTGCACTTCAAGCTCTGAATTTGTTAGGTAAATTGTACAGTTATTAACAATAAGCCTAACTTATTGTAATCCATGATCAGGGTGGAGTGGGCAGTGCATGGTGGGGATGGATTCCAGCAGTCATTCTGCATCCTGGGCCCTAAAGCATCCAGACTGGGGAAATACAAACTTCAGATCATGGACATTTTGGAGAGCAAAACCTATCAAGTCTGTATTCTAGTGCATTCACATTCCCATGACGTACACAAAGGCCTTTCCCTTGGGTGAGTTGGTAGTTTTTAATCGTATAAGCCAATAACAGACAAGGCTGATGCAGAAACTTGTGGCATCCCTCTAGAACTTGTGACGATGTGACATCATGTAGACCCTGGTACACCAAAACCTTGCTAAATATACCCCCATGTGCACAGGAAAGCACAGACATCATCTCCCCATAGTCTCCTAGGGGAGAAACATATAGAAAGTGTTTGCTTTCCTGCAGCATTGTAAGCCTGGAACAACGGGATGTAGCACCACGTAGCAGGGAGAGCAGCGCATGGGTAAATGCAGTCATGAATGCTGGGTCTCCCTTGTAGTGCAGGTGGATGGTGATTTGAACAGTATCCACTCTCTGAATGAAGCCTGCAGGGGTGAGGAACATGGATTTGTCATTTCTGGGAGGCAGCTTTGGGTTCCTGCCAGCTCGGCAGGGTTGGGAGCAGCTCCTCTCTTCCAATGCAGCAGCTGCAGGGATAGTCCCAGCCAGAACCTCCTTTTATGAGTCAGGGCATTTCAGAAACAGTGGGAAATGTGTTTGGAGGAAATCTAAGAGGTAGTGCAGTCCATCCTCCTTAAAGCTGGATCAGCTCTACCCTAACCAAGGCTTTTCCAACCTTTCATTGAACTACGAGGTGGTGGAGACACCAGAGGCTCCCCCAAGTAAACTTCCTAGGGATTTTTTTTACCCTTTGGTCTAGAAAGTTTCTCCAAAGTGTCAATCTCTCTGTTAATTCATTCACTACACACAGCAGACTTATAGAAAAGTTTATTCTCTTCCTTTCTTCTCCCCATTTGAAGACTATCACCCTGNTTTCCAACCAACCAACAACTACCAGGTGATGGAGACATCAGAGGTTCCCCCAGGTAAACTTCCTAGGGATTTTTTTTTCCACTTTTTGGTCTAGAAAGTTTCTCCAAAGTATCAATCTCACTGTTAATTCATTCACTACCCACAGCAGACTTATAGAAAAGTTTATTCCCTTCCTTTCTTCTCCCCATTTGAAGACTATGACCCTGCTTCCTCTCTAGGCTGACTAACCCCAAATTCTTTCTCTCTTTTCTTGTAACTTCACACTTCTATGTACCCCAGGTGGACCAGTTCATGCGCTCACATGTGCAGAAGAGAGTTTTCTTCTCTCTGCTGGCTCAAGGGGGGTACATGGAGCACATCAATCCATGGTTGTTCTTGCTGAGTGTATCTGCTGGCCTGGGCTTCTACCCTGTTTCTTTTCTAACCCATTTCCTCTGGTTCATCCAGCTCACTGTGTTCTGAGCACTTTACTCCACCGCACCCACAGCAGGACCAGATATAGTGAACCTATTCCTTTATGCTGGTCGTTCAAGGAAATATCAACTAATGCCAAGACCAGATGATCTTGAACGTATCTTCCCCATAGAAGGTTGAGAGAACCTCATGAAAACCTAGACAACTTTAGGTTGCTCTGTAGTAATTCTGGGCTCTGAATTCCCCAAGGTGATAGATGGGCGATAGCACTTGGAGATGGTCCACCTAGATGTGGAAAAGGAAGAGCTCTGTCCTCAGCAGATTGAAATCCCCATGAACAGCAGTTGCTGGACAAACATGATGATTATTTTGAAGCAGACAAGTGGATCTGGGTCAGGAAGGTCTCAGTCCTGCTGTACCTCCAGTAGAGCTTGGCTGTGTGCCAGACACCCTTTGAAGTGTCAGTCACATCATTTGGCATCATTTTTTGCTTTAAATAAGCGTGTTCCCAGGTGCTGACTGCTATTTCAGAGCAGCCACTGCTGCAGCACTGGTATTAACTGCACATCGTATCAGTGCAGGCTTAGTTGCATGGTACTGGGGGCATTTCTTGGCAGTGGATGAAGTTTAACAACCTCTTTAGATCACTGTCCTCTCTGAGATATAATTAAACTGCTCTCATCACATCTGCAGGCAGGGATTCTCCTTTTGCTCAAGTGGTAGATGTCTCCGCATTTAAATCTTTTTTTTTATTTTTTGGAATTGACAGCTGGGAAGTACTAGGTGGCTTTGGCTTTTTAATTACTTCTGTCTGTCTTGCCTTTATGCTCATGCACACAGACACACGTGCAAGCAGAAGAGGAAACAGTGAATTCAAGCAACAGCTGGATCCAGTATGTGACAAGTCAGAAGGACTTGTTTTCTTTAAAAATCTTTTTATGCACATCTCTGCTGCTCTTCCTGGCTGGAGCATCGTAAGGATGAATAACCCCAGACATTCTTGGACTATCTGCAGGGGGGCAGAGGGAAGACCAAACAAATAAAAAACTATGTTTACTAAATATTGATTCTTACTGTGCAAACTTGCCTTCTGCCTGGGGATCATGTGTCACGGCAGGGTTCCCCATGGGCTGGGTTGATGGGACTCGTACGGGGAGGATGCATTCAAGTTAAACCTTATGTCAGGAAAGCAAAAACAGCTTTGGGGATTACTGGGATGGGGAGTTAAACAAGGAATGTGTTTGTGACTGTGGTCCTCATCTGACAATGGTCCTTCTGCTCCAAGGGGGAGGTATTCCCCATCCTCAGCTCCACCTGGGCAGTTTTGCTTCCCTCTGTGGCTCAGCCAATGCCTCTCAGATTTGGCAAGGACCCTTCTCTGCTTGGATCTAATGAGCATCCTTCTCCTCTCAGGTCTGACTAGTATCTCCGTTTATGGCTAAACTTGTCCCCAGCCACCATCCCCACCACGTTGTGCGGTTTGCACCACTCCAAACCTGAGAGCTGCATCTCCCAGTCTAAACTCATTGCAGTTTTCCATCCTGAGGCATGTGTCCCACTTGGAAATGTCTCTGGGCCACAGAGACCTGATCCCTGTGCTTGTCTGGGCAGAGACTGACTGGAACGAAGAAGAAGGGAGAGATATTGTGAATGAGGACTTTCACCATAAACCTGTGATCTCGGAGAGGGACTGTGCTGGAGTGAGGTTTGGAGAGGCCTCAGCTCGCACTCTGTTTCCTTTTCCTTTTAATGTGTTTGCTCTCTAATGTGTGTTGACACAGTAAATACACATGTTTGTACAAACATCCCAGCAGAGGGTTGCTTTGGAAAACCCTTGCAGGGGATGGGAAATGTGTGTGGCAGATGTCAGGAGGAGACCCGCTGCACGGTACGCTCTGCTTTTGCCAGTGGTGCTCAAATCCATTCCCATCAGGAGGAGGAACCTGATGGGACAGCAGTGGGGCAAAATGTCCTTTGCTGAGTATTGGGGACTGCTACAGAGAGATGAACACAACTGGCTAGGCTCAACAAGGTGGTATCTTATCTCTCGATAAGTGTCAGTATGAGGGTCCAAATTGCTATTGATGACTCAGACTGTCAGTTCAGCTGACTTTCTGTCCTGGATGTTTTCTTCCCCTTGGTATGTTTGGAAGGGGATTCCCTTAAATCCATTGCTTTGCAGGGAAAAGTTATTGGTTCTGTACATCCTGATCCTCAGTTGCTTGTGTCTGCAGAGATGGATGTGCAGGGCCAAGGCAGGGAGCAGTGGGTTGAGGATGATCTGATATTTAGGCTCTTGGTGGCTGATGCATTTGCTCTTGCCCCTGAAGCTCTGCTTTAAATGGCCTTCGGCATCTGATTTCCAAACTTACATCCTGTCCCTTATGGTTATAAGGGTCTACAAATGCGTTAAAGATGTATGTAGAACTGACTTCATCCTGATTCACAAACACCGTGAGCTACAGACGACCCTGTTTCACAGAGAAAATTCCCACATTATGGACTACTTCCTTCGTCATATGGAATCAGATGCCTTCGAACTGGCTAAAAGCTCTTCCATGTTTGAAGCTTAGCCAAAGTGGAGATGATTTTAGTGATTAACAAAAACGTGATGAAATCTTCTTTGGTTCAAGGCACACGTTCAGCGCATTTGTCTGAACGGTTTGCAAGCAGTTGATGTTGATCCTTCCAGTTCATCGGGACACTCTTTCCTTTCTTTTTTCTCCTGAAATACTGATTTGGTCTCCTTGCTAGTCTTCAGCAATGTCATATAAGTGGGAAACCATGAGTCATCTGAAGCTCTAGCTAGGACAACAAAACATGCATGTACATAACAGTGATGGTGGTTGAAAATCTATCATGTTTGCCATTTTCCCCCCCTAGTAGTAGCTCTGTGCAGATGGCAAGCTGTATTAGTGTTATCTGCAAGATTACCAGTGCTCAGGTTTCTGCTCTCCGAAGTTAACTGACAGCTCTAGGTCTGCAGCCCTTCTTCTCGGGACTGCGATGGTCGGTTTGGAAGGGTTAAATATCTCCTGTGGAATAACATAGTTTCAAAAGACAGATTGAGAGCAAGGTACAATTCTCCAACCTATTCCTTGCAGTATGACATAAGAAGCAAACAAACACTGCCCTCAAAATTAAACATTTTCGCAATAAGCAGTCCCACTATATACACACTTTTCCCCATATGGACAGCAATGCAAGGGTGAGTAACCCATATATGAGAGATTCCAGATAGTCATTCAGGCTGAAGTTTGCTCCACCTAATGTCAGTCAGGAGACCTGAATCTAAACGAATTGCTGCTTATAGACTGGCATCTCCAGGAAGCGGTTTCACTCCACCTGCCCCAAACACCTATTTAGGATGGCACAAATAGCCCTGCGGTGAAACCTATCTCCTTGCACTGATCGGAGGGGAAGCCTTCCTGATTCACTAGGTGAAATGTCTAATTTTTGGAAAGACCATGTTAAATAAAATGACTTTCAGTCACTTTCAGTGAAGAACTGCCTGGAAGGCACTCAGGTAACAGTGGTGGCAGGAAGATTTCTCTAGTTGGGCAGAGTGAGGACTCTTCATCCATTTGCTTTAAAGTTGGTTTCATTTGCCTCTCCCCAGCCATTGCATCCCCAATATCATGCTTGGAGTTGGGTCTAGAAGTAGATGGGAACAGATTGCTGTGGCAGAAATGGGGTGTTAATGGCTTCTCCAAGGAGGCTGCATCCTTATCGTAGCTCTTTCCTAGCATAACTTAGAAGCCTGGATGAAGTCTGTGGCTTCCAGGTTCTTTCCAGGCATCCGGCTGCTTCCTGAAGCCTGGGTGTGCCAGACTTGGCAAACACAAGCACTTGCAGAAGTTTTATTGATCATTTTAATGGTGTGCTGAGGGTGTAGAGGTAAAACTTGGGCAGCAGCCTTTGGGAGAGTACTCTCCTTTGCTCTTTCCAAAATCTGGGAAAGAGATTTCGGAGGACCGTGATGCTCAACGGCATTGCCCAAGCAGTGTTTGCATTAACCCGGCTCTGTGAGTCGATGCTCCTGCAAGGGATCCACTCCATAAAGCTGCTGACACCCTGTGGCTGCTGTCAAGAAATGCAGCAACTTTACCAGAACCAAAAAAAAAAAAAAAAAAAAAAAAAAGAAAAGAAAAAAAAAGAAAAAAATTGTTTTTGCACAATGTCCTTCCAGGAAAAAAGAAAAAAGTTACTGTTCTGGGATGAAAAAAAAAAAAGGAAAACAAATCCTCCAAATGCTTCCCAGCTGGGCCTTTTAGCGCTACGGCAGGGACAAAGGTGGCAGCTGGCTGGCTGGCAGCCTCCTTGCGGCCGTCTCTGCTCTGCTCCCGGAGCATGGGCCAAGGGTGAGCGGCTTTGAAGGGCCCCCAGTCTGGGATACGGGTGGGGGAAGGCGACCAGAGGCAAATATATGGGATATATATGGGCAAATATATGGGATGTGCCCCCATCCCCACCAGCAAAACTTCTCCAGTTCTCCCTCCTTCCACCTCCGGGTCCCTCTTCTCGTCTGCAACTGCTGCCAAGATGCTTCTGCATGGAATAATATTATTTCCCCCCTCTTGCATGTCCTTTCCCAACTGCCAAGTGATCTGTGTACAAACACAAGTTTCCCCCCTTTTCTTATAACCAACTATTTGTTCTCCAAGAGAGCATAACAAAAGCAAAACCAAAACAAAAAAGAGAGAAAAAAAAGAAAAAAGGGAAAGAGAAAGGATAGGCATGTTCATCTCAAACACAAAGGGATGGGAGGGAGGGAGTTATTGGCCCAGGACAAAATTGGCAGGGTAATAAGTTTTAGCTTGAGCCTTTGAAGAGGAGAGAAGAAGCAGTCAATTGTCATAAAGAAGGAGAGCGTGTCCCTTTAAGCCACAAAGCCTTCAAAGATAGCCCAGAATATCGAAAATAAAAGCTTCACACTGCCTTCCTCTGTCACTCCCGGACAGAAATAGTAGTCCAGCGGGAACCATTATAGCCTTGATGAGAAGAGCCAATCTGCTCCCATGAATGCAGCCCCTCTCCGCCGTGCCTCCGGCCCCAACGGGTGCAGGGAGTGGGGTGGAACCCGCTTCTCGCCAAGGACGTCCTGGAGCAGCTGCTGGGGCTCTGCTGTCCTTCACCCAGATGGGTAAATTCATCCCTATGGCCCCCGCTATGGAGATGAGGCACCTGCCACCCATGCGGGATGGCTCCCCATGGCCTGTAATTCTCCCATCCTTTGTCTCATCCCATAAATGTCCCATGGAAAGCTGCAGGGCTCACATCCAGGACTTGAATGATGCTGCTGCATCCCATGAGGTCCCGATGCGCTGCTTTGCTGCACATCCATGTCTAAAGGATGTTTCCTGCATCCTTTGTACCCCTTTTTGGGGACCCAATACCCATTTTCACTGATGTAAACTGGGTGAACATAGCTAAAATCCTGTGCTGGAGGGTGCATGGTGCAGGAACCGGGTGAGTTTAGTGGCTTGTGAACGATGTCTCCTCTGGCCAGGTGTCCTTGTAGGGGCTGAAGTGGGTGGCAGTGGGGACAGCGGGTGACAGTGGGACATTTACTGCAGCTGCGCCATCTGCTGCACACCAAGAGAAGCATCGGCCGAAAAGGAGTCTTTTGGGCTATAAGCGACCAAAAATAATAGACAGGTGCGCCTCAAACTCCGTCTCCTTTTCCCATCTGCTGCACTCGAATCGAAGACTTCGCTGTTCACCTCCTCTGCTTGTTATGCAGTCACCCAAGCACCAGGAAAACCTGGGATGAAACTGATAAGAACCAGTTAAATAATACTAAAAAGCTTTTTTTTCCTCCTTCTGTCTTATGAGGGACATCTGTAGAGAGAAAAGCAAGCAAGCAAGCTTGAGGCACTTGCAAATCTGTTTTCCCTAGGGCTCTGTGAAGTATCCTCGAGGGAGTGTGAAGATCTCCAAACCCAAGGTTACTGAGCTTTGTTTCAGTTTCACGAAGTTGATCCAATTTTACAACAACAAAACCTCGTAAATATCGAAGATTTTCACTCAAAAGGAGATGAGGCTTTGGGAAAGAGTGAGCAAATGGTAGCTCCACTAAGGGGTCTGTTTTCAAGCAAATCCTCAATGTTTTAGATGTTTCAAGCTGTTGTTTGGATGAAGATCAGTGAGTGCCTTGAAAATGTGACGGATTTCACATATTATATCTTCTTCATTTGGAATTTCACTAAACATACCCCAAACTTTGGACATATGAAGAGCCAGCACAAAAACTTGCCGGCAGATCTTAAAGAGAAAGTACCTTCTCCATCTATGGAGGTTTAAGAACATGATTCTTTTCTTATAATTATCAATCTGGATTAGTTTAGTTAATGTTGCTAGTTCCATGTAAACTTGGAATAACTTCACAGAAGTTACTTGGCAGCCTAAATTTTGCACCCTGAAGGTGGAAAGGCTCTTGGATACACTCAGGTCTTTCTACCCATTAGAGCACAGTGATGAAGGGAGCTTGTCTGTGCTGTCCCCATCCCTGCAACTGTGGGTAGGAAGGGGTGACCTTCTAGGACCCTGTTATGAAGAAATCCATGTAAACAGAGCTGGAGGAGCAGTGTGAACTGAGGAGAAGAGAAACACAGATGAAAGTGGGAGTAATTATGCATGTCAATACCCTTCCTTGCCTCCCAAGCAGCACTCGGCTGGTATACCTGATCCCCGCGTCTTTTGTGTCATGACTGGCACTTGTTGTATTGACGCTGAACTCCTGACCTTGTCTTGTCTCGCGTCGCAACCTGATGTCAAAACTGCTTTGGGTAGAGTTTCACTGCGCGGGTTACCTCGAGGTCCCTGATGAAAGCGATCTCTTGGTTCCCCTGAGCAACACTCTTTGCTGTCTCTCCCAGGCCCATGGGAGGTAGGTGAGCACTAGGGGTGAAGCACAAGATGATGATGCCCAGACTATTCCTCTGGGATCTCCCCATCTCTTGCTGCATGCTCCTTGCTTTGTATGACGTGTTGAAAGAAATGGGAAGAACCCTGCCTGCTCACTCGGTGGGCACAGGTCCATCAGGCATGGCAGTTCTGTGAGTATTTCCATGAAACAATCCAATATTCTTGCATCATTTCTGTTAACTAAGCAGCTGACTGCAGCAGTAGTGCCTGTGACATGGTCTCCACTTTGCTAGGGACCACCTCAGGGACACATGCATCTTGTTTCACCAAAGATTTCAGTCTCTACTGATATGTGGCCACGTATGAGTCACTTGCACACATGTAATAATTTCCATAGATAACAAGCCACAGTTCTCCAAGCCTTCAGAGGACGGAGGACTCCTGTGCCTCCTTACAGAAGGCTATTTTGAGATCTCAGACCTGTAAGTAGCCTCTCAGTCTTTTCTGTCAGAAGAAAACTGGCTCTTTTTTCTCAGAAGGAACATTGCTCTGGCACTAATTTGACCACAAAAGTAAATAAAAGAGGCCAGGAGGAGAGATCTCTTCAGACTAGAACAAATTTTCTTGATCCATCACACCATAGATGGTTTAGGAGTAGGTACGGAGATGTGCGGCACCAATGTGACTTGCAGAATATATAGGCTGGTGAAAGTCTTGTGTCCCATGGGAAAGGTAGTACTTGTTACTGGCTCTTCTCTGACTTCTCTGGAGGGCTGTGGTCCTCATCACTCCTGAGTTAGTCTTAACTTCCCTAGAGATTGTTCTTTGGGCCCTCTTTGCAAGCACTCTGTTTCCCAATGTTTCACATTTTACCTGCATTTCCTTCGGGCTGGAAAGTTGGATAGGTTTGGTGCTATTGGATCTGACTGTTTCATGGTCAGACTTTTTAACTCTTGAAACCATTCAGTCTCCTTTGAGAAGTAAACTAAACTCCCTGACAACTCAGTCCAGGATCTGATTCCCAGCTCAGTCCAGGATCTGATTCCCCGCTCAGCAGCCAGGACGAGCCTGCATGGTTCAGATGGCGTTTCTCCTCTCCCAGGAGTCCCCTTGACTCCATGCAAGTGGAATAACATGTCAGTACTCACTAGTTAAATCCTTCTGATTCTCTTAATTCTCTCCTGTTTGTGTCCTATGCCTTGCCCTCTGTGCTGTACATCCCCTTTAGGACACTTCCCAGCAGACCTCTTAATCCCTTTAAGTGCACGCAGAGGGCTCTATTTCATGTGCAAGGTGGGCGATTTTGCTCCCAGAGACCTGGGATAATGCTCTGCAGAAATCGGAATGAGCTTGGATTGGAGGAACTGCATTTATCTTCATCGCCACCATCGCTCTGCTTGTACAGAGAGACCTTCCACTGGTGACCCCGGCTGGCAGTGTGAGCTGCTATTTACCTCCCTCACAAAAGTGCTTATTCTAACATTGTTTTAAAATTAAATTAGATTATTTTTAGATGGTTTAATCATGGACTTTCAGTGCACATTTGGCTAGTTTTGATTGGTGTAGAAAGAAGCCCTCAGATTAGGGATCTGGAGAAATGTGTTTTCTTATGCTACTGGAGATAAAAAATACTTTTTTTAAGTAGTGCTTTTTATATGAGTATCTGCAATACCAACGATTTTGTGCCACGATAATGGGCTGACAGAACCATGAGTGTGTGATTATACAATCTGCCTTTTCCCCCTCTCTGAGTTGAGGGCTAAAAGGTGCTTTGGTGGTGTTTGGGGGTCTTTGCTTTGCAACTCGGAAACCTTCATATTTCCCCTTCTATAGCCTCAGAAGTTGTTCGCTAAAAATCATCCACTTTGTTGGTAGTTCACTGAAAAATGGGAACACTGAAGCATAGACAGAGTAGGTGACATCTCTAAGGACATATGATCATTCTAGAGTTCAGCTAAGATTTAAACCTGAGGTTTTTCTAAGTCTCTTGCTCTAACCCTGGAGCCAAATAAGATGACGTGGGAGAACAGAGTGTATTCCGCATTGCTAGCAGACTGGAGTATGAGTCTGTGCAAGGGCATTGTTTGGCATGGAGGATGTTGACATTCACTGCTCCACTGCTCCACATTTAATGCTCTGAAATGTAATTCACTGTGCCGGAGTTGACCCCTAGGCCTTTTTCTGAAGTTGCTCTGGAGTCTGTTCTCCCTCTCCTCCGAAATGTCGCTTATACTTATGATCTGCATTCTCCCAAGCTACTGGAGATAACAGAGGTGGTGCCAAGGGATACGGACTTGGTTTTAATCCCTTGCTCTGTCTGTGTATTTTGCTGTCTGTGGTATCAGTGAAGTCCTTTTCCTGCGTACCCTTTAGTCCCACTCCAGGGATGACTTCATTTAAGCAGCGAAGTGTATAGGGAGGTAGTAAAGAATATCCTTTGCCCAAAATCTTAAATCAGATCTTAAATCAGCTCAGACTGGATGTCTACACCCTGCATTGGAGCTTTTCTTTGCTTGTCATAGCCTCTGGCCTCATAGGGGACACGTAGTATGCACCCCTAGATATCTTATAGGAGTTAAAGCTAGGAGAGCAGAAACCTTCCTTCCCCAAGAACCCAAGGGCAAGCTCATGGTCTGGAGTAGCCTCTGATTTCTGCTGGTACTAATAGTTTTATTCTTCCCTAATATGCTGGCAAGATGAACTTATAAACAGAGATGGGTCAGGCCTGTAAAGCAGCAAGAAATAAATGTATTCCTTGGGAAGGGGAAGCCCATGTGTGGTATGGCTGGTGCTGAGACATTGTTGGAGCAGGTTTTTACTGTGTGGACTTGGGACCATTTTTCACTTTCTTTGCATGTCTCCATCTCCTAGAGTCCTTCATCCTCCCACCCCAGTGTTGAGCTGTGCCCCCTGTGCCCTCTATTTAGGAGGAGCAAAGAGTCTGGCTCCTGTTTTTCTCTCAGTCTACANCAGAGATGGCTCTGTAAAGCAGCAAGAAATGTATTCCTTGGGAAGGGGAAGCCCATGTGTGGTATG
Organism: Crypturellus undulatus; assembly: GCA_013389825.1. Lineage (NCBI taxonomy): Eukaryota > Metazoa > Chordata > Aves > Tinamiformes > Tinamidae > Crypturellus > Crypturellus undulatus. The sequence continues at coordinate 31,015 of VWPW01018038.1, forward strand.
GCTGGTGCTGAGACACTGTCGGAGCAGGTTTTTGCTGTCTGGACTTGGGACCATTTTTCACTTTCTTTGCATGTCCCCATCTCCTAGAGTACTTCATCCTCCCACCCCAGTGCTGAGCTCCCCTGTGCCCTCTATTTAGGAGGAGCAAGGAGTCTGGCTCCTGTTTTTCTCTCAGTCTACACACTNTTGCATGTCTCCATCTCCTAGAGTCCTTCATCCTCCCACCCCAGTGTTGAGCTGTGCCCCCTGTGCCCTCTATTTAGGAGGAGCAAAGAGTCTGGCTCCTGTTTTTCTCTCAGTCTACACACTTGCTCACGGGGGAGAAAATCATTGGGGAGCCCTGAGGCAAGTAGTCGAACAAAGAGGGAAAACAGGCAGAAAGGAGCAGCCAGAATGCGTGGCAGATTTACTAACTATAAGTTTTAGTGCACAAAACAGATAGGCATGCTTCATTCTTAACCCACATGCTACTCTCTTCCCTGCCTTGAGCCACTAGAGATTCCCATGGGATGCTGAGGTTTCTCCCTTCCTAGTAGGCAGCCCCTTGCACTCAGGCGGTTCCTGCGTGACTTGCCTGGCTCAGGAAGGGAAGGAAAAGGGCCAAAGCCCTGGGGAATGATCCAGAAATCAGGCTATGGAGAAGAGCTTGGATTACTGCTGTTCTTTTCCATCTCTTACTGCTCTACAGGAATGAAGAGATGGCAGGATGAGAGCTCAGTCTCCCATAGTAGCTATCTGTGAGAGCAGAGCAGCAGCTCTCACCATGGGTAGTTGAGTGTTTTGGGGATCCTAGAGTAAAAAGTCTTGATAAAGCCAATAGTTGCTGCTCTAGTGTGTTTAAGACTGTTTGGAAGGTCCCTTGAGCTAAGATTGATGATTCGCTTTTCAGGAAGGGCTGAGGAGATGGAGAGGTAAGGACTCTTAAGTAAGAGGAAGAGGTAAGAAGAAGAAATGTGTTTGGTGTGGTCTTTTCTGTAGGAGGTTTGAGAAGCTCCATCCATTCAGGCAGTGAATAGAGACAACTTGTACTTTGTTGATGAACACTGAAGTTGAGTCAAGCCAAGTGATATGTCACTTTGACTAGAGGGGACCAACAAACTTGTTTGTTGGTCTTGGATGGCAAAAATGGAAGATGTCTTTTGGCCACTAACAAGGGATCGCTCAACAGGAGAGGAAAAGAAACCCTGAGAAGGAGCAACTGTCCTTGAGCTAGGCTGAGGAGAAATGCCTGTTCCTTCTTGAGACTGAGAAGGAAGGCTGTGCGTTCTGGGAAAACTATGGCTGGTTTGGGGAAACTATGTTATTCATTGGGCCTGGTTGGAGAAAGACAGGGTCTATTTTGGGGCTGGCCTGAGAAGTGGTACCACCCTAGGTCAGTTATCAGAGATGACAGTAAAGGAAATTTTGGTGGATTTGTAGATGAAACCAGCCTTTAGTAAAGGATTGTTCAAATGAGAGGTGCGCAGAAGAGGCATGGTCTGCTATTACAGCTCAGGATCAGTTTCCTGGCTACTTGCATGGAAAAAAAAGAGGGGAGAAAGGGCAAATGTGGAGCATTGTTTCCACATGGTATTTCCTTTTATCTGAGGCAATATTGTAAGATAAGCTCTCGCTCTTCCCCTCTCCCTCTTTTGTGTGTGTGGCTGTGGATAAACATAGATTATGAAGGTTTGAAAGGCTTGAAGGGATGTTTTTTATCTGATATTAAGTTCTTAATAGGTCACCTTGGCATTGAAGAGCCCAGGAGCTGAAAGAGTCAGCAACTGAATTACTATAACCTTTGCAGAGCACAACCGTGTCAGTGGGGCTGGGACCCAGCGATATGTAGGAGCTCATTATCTTGACCTTAGCCCCAGGGATGTCAACTAACAGAAAAGAACTGGACAGAGAGCCTGGGCTGGCTGATTTCCTTGTTTTTCAGGTTCCTTTTTGCCCCTTGCCTCAGAGATAAGGACTCCCCACAACACTGGTGGGATTTGTTCCCAAATGATCACTCCATCCATCTGCTCAAGGTCTCTTTGTAGCACGGGAGTGAGCAATGGACTCGAATCCCAGGTGTCTGTATGCTCTTGGTCCTCGTTGTCACCCCATCCCTCTGTCCTCTCTGTACTTGTTTAGGATGAGCCCCAGACAGAAACATCAGTGCAAGAGGAGAGGATTTTATTGACTGCAGATATGATCTCTGAGATACGATTTGTGTGTGTGGGTGGAGAGAAAGTGGTTAAAGTGCCCAAATCCTCAGCAAAGCAGGCACTTTGGCACATCTCTGAAGGAAATTGTAAATCCTTTCTGTTTGTCCAGGCTCGAATATGACAGGCTATGATTGCCCTCACTGATGCCTAGAGCCGTGCAGGGCACTGTGCCACCATGGCTTGTATAAATACCTGTATTCAGAACATTTTTCCCATCGTAGGGAGGATGTCCGTCTGTCAGGATGCCTGTGTTGCTTGTGTGTGAGTGACCAAAATCCTGCGGTTGTGCCCTGAGTCCATGTAGATGGGCCAGAGCAGGGAGAGTTTGTGCACATCAGTGTGCATATGCATGGTGTGCATGTATATGCCCCGTTCCTATGCCTTGTCTGCTCGGATATTTCCAAATGGGAGTGTTCGCTGCTCCCACAAATGCCATGTCTATGCGGGCATCCGAACCGTGTCTGCATGTCACCCTGTGTGGGTACCCGCATCCCCGCGTGCCTCCCGCTGCCAAAGGGCATCTGGCTTCCTCCCCAGTGACACTGTGTCACGGAGGAACCGTGGGTGTTTCAAAAGCCCGACCCGTCTGGCTTCCCCGAGGTCAGGCCACTGTCAAAGGCCCCTTTGTGGGGGTGCTCCGTACTCCCCCGTGGGGCTCCCGGCTGCATTCCTGGCGTGTCGGGATGAGCTCATCTCTGGGAATCTGGTCTCTCAGCCCCATGAACAGACTCTTGTAAAGGGTTTGTATTTCTGATTGAGCATCCTATATTTCCATCTGTCTCAACTTCCGGATGTAAGGACTCATGCTCAAGGCCAGTGATGGTTGATATTACACCTAATGAGTTTCGTTTGGACACTCTCCATCCTTCTGGGCATTTCTGATGCTAAAACAAGTAGAGATTTGTGACTTGCTCGTAGCATCCATAGTCCAAATCACTTTGATCTACAGTTTGATCTGTTAGAGTTGGGAGTTGGGAGTCTTGTGAAAGGATATGTGAAAAGACATTCCTGTCTAAAATTACTTTTATTTTAGGTTTAAAGGGTGAGGGGAGGCCCAGTGCAGAGGAATGAGGAGGAATGACAGGTTCAGGCCTCTTTCTCCCACTTTCTTCATTAAGTGCCAGGCAGCAAAAGCCCTGTCTCGGGATGGGCTTGGAGCGCAAAGGCCTCAGCCTCATGCCATAGGTGAGTGCCATCATCCCGCTAATAGATCGCCTGGCAGGGCTTATTGCTGAACACTGATCACTTGGCAGGCCATTACCTTGAAAAATGAGCTCTGCCGAGCTTTCCTCGTGTTGTTACAAACTAATGATTTGCATTGATTAGCACGTGGCTCTTGAGTGTCTAATTTATCAATCAGGGAGCGCCAGGGGAACGTGTGTAAACCACACTTTCAAAAATGATGTCATCTGTCAATGGCCTGGTGCATGTGAAAGCTGCAGACACCTGATGTGCTCTGCTCAACCAGGGGAAGAAAGGACACGGTCATCTCCTTCCCTTTCCCACCATGCCTAATTCCATAGCTGTAGTCCATGTACAACCATGGATGGCCATACTTCATGCTGTAATTATTATTTTTATGGAACTAGTACTCAGGAGCAGTGGTCATAAACTCTCTGCATTAGGTGCTGCCCAAGCCCAGAATGAAAGGCTGGTCGTTTATTTATGCCAATTTAGATCATAAATCCATTGTAACTAGGTATATTTCTTGCTACAGAGAGCTAGCGGGGAACCACAGTGGTTTGACACAATAGTGTTGCCTGCACTGCAAAAGGACGGGGACATCTCTGCTAGGACCCTCTCTCTGTCGCTTACCTCCCAGGACCCTTTGACCCAAAGCAGAAGTTTAATTCCATCATATCACAGATCATTGTGTACTTTCTGCATCTGAAAATGAAAACAGATGGTCATAAACATCCTGCCCCATCTTTCCCCTGGCTTTCCAGGAGCGGGAGGAAACCTCCTCTGCTCTCATATACGGTGCTCTTGCTGCAAGAGAGATCTCAGACCCAATCAGTCTCTGGTTGACCTAATTTTGCAAGCGGGATGAATTACGCGCGAGGTCAGTGGGTGACTCCTTTGTGGGAATTAGAGCCCACCGTCCTGCCCCTGCAGCCACCCGTGTCCCCTGCCAGAGCCTGGCTGAGGGCACGCGAGGGAGGATTACTGCACAAGACCTGCAGATGGTACGGATTAGCCAGCAGGATTCTAGGGAATCCGTTTCCTTGAAAACCAGCGCTTGCTACTTGGAAAAGAAAGCGTCTGGCAATTGCGTGCATGGAGAAGGGGGGTAGGAACCATTCTCCTTTGCTGTTGCAATGCCGTAGCAAAAGAGTCTTGCTTACTGACATAAATATGGATCCTTTGAGCAAAAGAGGTATGAGCCAGGAGTCTTGTGCGTGGTGCAGCCCCCATCACTGTCCTTCCTCTTGTGTGGAGCACATGTCCATACTTCTCAGGGGCACATATGCAGGGTTTTAAGGGAGATCGTGCTGTGTCTGTGAGTGTCCTGCGGGGGGGATTTTTGTGGGTTCACCTTTGCATCTGTGCATTTATCTGTGTGAATCGTCACCCAGACCTCGGTGTGCTTGGGAGAGAGTTTTTGAACTGGGTCTTCCTGCAGTGAAAGCTACACCTTTAGGCCGACTTGAGGATGACTTGGATCCCTTTAGGGTGACTTGGAGACAACAGACTGGGGTTAGTTCTCTTCTCCAGAGCAGATCTGCCTCGCCTCTGGTGTGAGGGTGATCATCACCATTGCATTTGGGTCTGGGATAGCACCTAGGATAGCACCAAGTTTGCCAGGATCCTGCTCGTTCGTAGGGCTGAAGGTACTTGGAGGAAATGCTGAGGTTTGTGTTTGGATGGGATGGCATCATTTGCACAAACAGCATCTTAAAAGAGCTGTGCAAGAGCAGAGAGAGGGTGGCTGGCTGCTGGCAAACTATTAGGCATAAGAAGGAGTCTTGATGCTTCACTGCAGTGAAGCACTGCAAATCATTCACGTTCAGCAAATGTTTGCCCCAGTGCCCATCTGCCCATGTCCCTGGCAAAGAAAGGGACTTGCTTTTTTCCAGTTAGTACTAAAGGCCTCCTGGATTGGTAGGTAGGTGGTCCTACTGAAATGTCGTGTCTTTTTAGAAATTGATCTCCCATTAATAGACATTNCAAAGAAAGAGACATTCCACCCTTGACTTGCTTTTTAGTTAGCACTAAAGGCCTCCTGGATCGGTAGGTAGGTGGTCCTACTGAAATGTCGTGTCTTTTTAGAAATTGATCTCCCATTAATAGACATTAGATAAATTAGAATGGTTTATTTGGCTGGAAAAGACTTGTCGAAGTGGAGGGAAGCAGGAGGAAGACAGTGCGTCACCCGTAGTCCCTTCCAGTTCTTTGCTAAGATCAATAGAGCTGTGCTGTGTAACCCAAATTAAAGGAAGAGCAGAAATAGATCATCATCATAACGGTGTGACGCTAGATCATGCACCGTCTGCCGCACGTCTTTGCCCCCTTGCCACTCCAGCAACCAGCAGTCCTGGTGTCCGCTGGGGAACATTAGCTTCTTAAAACGGGGAGGAACTGATATTGGAAAAGCAATGAGGTATTAGAGGCCCCTGTGCAGTCGTAAGGCTGCGGCTGGGCACTGCTCAGTGCAGTCTGGATTGATGTGCTCGGCTCGAGGCTGCTTGGATCTCCTGGAAATGAGGTCTGCGGATCCTTAATCCAATAGTGAGAAATAATGATGGTGATTTCAGTGAGAAACCCTGGGAGAAGGAGAGGCAGGGAGGACAAAGGAGGGATGCCTTGCGATGAGGGAGGAACAGAGAATATCCTGCAAGGTCTATTTTTCCCTATCCAACCTTTTCTTCTTCCTTTTACAGCCAGTGCCTCATCTGTGTCCCCTCCTTGGCACCCAGGTGGAGGGAGCAGGGCTTGATTCTGTGACCTGCGGAGACTTGCCTTTGACATTCACCCCTCCAATTTTCATTTCAGCCTTTGAATCATCTCCCTTAGGAAAACAGGGCAATTTCATGGCCAAAATGAGCCATTAATGCAATCTGAGTGGGAGCTGCTGGAGCGCTGGCCTGGAAGAGCTTGGGCCAAGAATGATGAATTCCCTTAAACCGCATTGGCCCAGGGCCTGCTGATGCTGCACAAAGCAGAGTGATGGTGAAGGATGGTGTTTCTGAGGGAGCCATGGTTAACCAAGCTACTTTCTGCTCACTTGTTCATTTATTTGTCTGTAATGACTGTCATCTGATTTGTGCCTGCTCTTTCTGGCCATCTG
>VWPW01018039.1:0-20894 GCA_013389825.1 Crypturellus undulatus
GATCTCCCCATGTCCCCCAACACTTTCCTTCAAAATCATTTCAGCAAAGAAAGATCTTTTGTCAAATTATTGATCACACCTTCCAGAAGCAAAATTCCAAGTCTTCAGGGTAGCTTTTCTGGTAACATTGTCATGGCATTTGAAAGAGATTATCATCAATCTTTAGGAACACCCAAGCTGTAAAAATAGATCTTGTTGCCTACATTAAGGACTGCTTTGTTCAACCACAGCATCATCAAAGATTATCAGTTACACCTAGAGCCTTTTTGCTGAACCTAGAATCTCTGCAAGATTATGAGGCACATTTAGCGGAAATTACAATACAATGGAAGGAAGTTTTCTCATGTTTTTACTCATAGAAATTACACTTACTGTATTGATTGTTGTGAAGAAGAATCTCTTTAAGTTGAAAAATAAAATAATGAGCAGCTAAAATGGATGTAAAACTTTCTCCATCTGCTTCCAAAAATAGATTTTTTCTATAAACTTTCTATAATCTTAGCAGAGCGCACAATAATACAAAATAGAAAAAAATATTCTTGTTTCCCACATGTACTGGAGAAAAAAAGTAACTTGACTGACAGCAAGAAAGCAGAGATTTTTCCAAATCTGAAGAGACGGTCTTCCAAAATGACCGGTCAACCATATATAGTCATTTGCAAGGGCATCAAAAGTGCTTCTGTCTTTACTGCATGTTTTATTCTTGAATAAGAGGGAATACACCTGTGAATAAATCTCACACCAAACTATCAATCTACACAGACTTTCCCAGACTGAAGAATATCTTTTGTATTGATTATTTTATGTCCGATTTCTAGAGGAATAAGCTTTTACAGTAGCTATGAGAAACATCAAAAAGAGTGTATTTTCCTATCCTGCTTTGAGTGCATTTGATTCCTTTATTTTCTTCTTTTCTTTTTTTCTTTTTCTTTTTTCTTTTTTCTCTCCCTGAGAACACATACAAACCTACAGGGGGACTTATTTATTTGTTCTGAGGATAAAACCCTTGTTTTTCATTTAAGCCAAAAGTGACTTTTCATTATGCTGCTCTTTCTGGACACCCACGAGTTTGGATGGGGGTAGAGAAGTAAGTAGGGAAACCCTTGCCACCTGGGCTCGGTGTTGCCGCTGCTCCTGGATCAATCAGAGGGTGGGAGTCCAAGCAGTTTCCTTGTTTGGCTCAAGAGGCCCAGGTGCTCCTGTAGCTGCCCCCCAAGGCATCCCTTTTCTTCCTGTGTAAGTCACCCTAGCTTTTGTAAAACAGAGCGCCCGTGACTGCTGAGCTCTCTGGGGAGAGCTGCTGTTGCAAGCGGCTATTGACTTTGTCTGTGGGCAGAGCCTGCGCTGCTGCCTGTGATATGATGAAGTTTCCTGTGACTTATGATTTTGAGAGGCAAGCAAGAGCTTAAGGAAAGCAGTCAGCATTTTTTTTCTTTCATCAGCAGAAAGAAAAATGAGATAAGCCTTAATTCTTAACACCCTTATTTTGATACTCATTAGAAAATCTGAGGGATTTCTAATTAATGTTTTTTCTTTAGCTTATTTACAAGGAAATGTATGGTTTTAAAGGTCTTCTTTCTTTTTTTTTTCCCCCTTGGGAATTTCCTTAGCATTTTTATAGCATAATTTCCTTTCTTTGAGAGCATTATTGGTTCTCAGAGGTCTCATATCACACTTACAGAAGACAATTAGCAAGTAAAAACTCTTACTTTTAGTGAAAGCAATAAATTCTAGCATATGTTTCTTCTTTTGTGGTATGTCTTGGGTTATTTGACATCTGCTAAAGCTCCCTTCTTTTCTTTTTTTTTTTTTAAACTTCCAGTTTAACTTAGAGGTAGTTTTATACTTGTGTAAGATACTAAATTAAGAGCCTAAAGAATACCTGAGGGAACAACCATGGATCATTTGGAAGGAAATGATCTGCACTTCTGCAGTGTGGGTAAGAGGTTTAGATAATTAACTTGCTTCCAAGGTTTTGTCCCTAATCAGGGAAAGTACTGTAGGAATTCCTTTTTCGTTCTGCTCTTAGGCTGTGGGGATCTAGCTTTATATGGATTGCTATTTGTAGCATGACTTTCCAAAATCAGTGTGAAATACCTAATACAAGTTTCTCTGCAAGGGAAAAGCTTCACTTCAGATATCTCTGGTAAGTGAACAGATTTATTCCCACAGGTCTCTTCCATATTCCTTTTACTGTCTAAGGAGAAGCAATCACAAAAGCTAAATATCTCTGCAAGGCAGTTAAGAGAGAAAAAAGTCTTCACATTTTGGCCCCATCTCTTAAGTGGAAAATAGACAAAACTGAGTATCTTTCAGGGAAGCACAGGGAACACCATGTTCAATTTCTCAGACAGGCTTTTTCTCTTCCACAGACCTCTGTCTTCACATCAAATCCTACTTTTTCCACCACCCCTCTCTAGTCACCTCTGTGATACACAGCTTAATTAGCATGCTTGCCAGTTATAAATGTTTCTGACAAAACACAGGTACCGGGTGTTGCTAAATTTCCACAGGAAAGTTTTCAGTCCACGGGTTGTAGTTTTTTATCAAAATCAAAAGAAAGAAAGAGGCAAAGGAATATTCTTCAAACACAGGATTCAGGTTCAAATCTCAGCTCAATTAAGTAGCTATCTATAGAAAGTGAAATGCCTCTAACAAAAATATTAGAAGAGACTTACTGCAGAATAGGCATCATATGAGATAATAGGAGGGCCCAAATATGAATGGGAGTGTCCTAGTTGACACTCAGTTGCTTCAATTGCCGGGTTGTGGAGTTTTTTTACTTATTTTTCAAAAAGAGTTTTGTAAAGTATGTATTTCACTGCTAAACAAAGAAGAAAGATTTTTTGTAAACTTTGGAGTGGGTGGATGAGGGCATTATCAAGGAAATCATTTTCCCCAGAAATCTGCTTGGTATTTGGGGAGTTTGGAAACAGGGGTCTTTTTTCAGTGTAAGGGTTGAGCTTTTATCGTATTGTACAGCACAAACAGTATACTCAGAGTGGCAGAAACCTTTGAACATTTCTCTTTCTTCACTGAGAAAGACTCTAAGAGTCTGCAGGACAGCTACTGATACAGCTCACCATTTTTCAGTAATTCATAAATGAAGCTGTGGTCCTCAGCTTTCTGGCAAATCCCATGAGTTTTAAACCATTTCTGTGCTTCCATAATTTGATGAATGAGTGTTAATGATCTTCTGCTTACATCCTCTGTTGTGACTTGAGTCTTTTAGCCGTTAGACTTCTAAGATATCTGGGTACCCAGCCAAGTCTTCACTAAACACCACATTCAGCTGTTCTGCTGTGATGTTGTTTTTCCCCCCTCTTCATATCATTGTGCGTGGAATGATCCCATTACCCAGCTGACAATTGCATCTCTTCCATCTCACTGTGTCCAGTCATCACTCTGAGTTTATCGGTCTCCATTTTTCTCCTGTGCTTTGCTGGAACCTAACGGAAACATGTACTGCGGAATATGTTACTGCAGGCTGAGGCAAAAGCAATTTTTCTAGTACCCAATACCCATGAACTGAAATCACAGCTTATCAGTGGGGAGCAGTTTGTGGCTACAGCTCACAATACTTATTACTGACAGGTAAGATTAGAGCTGCTTCTGGAGTGAATCCTATTCTTTTTTACATCTGGAGTTGTGATAGTGCATAGAAAATTAATACAACACTAATGTAACCTTAAATACTTATGAATTCAATTATTTATTGTAGCCTGAACATTCAGTATTGCATATTATCAGTGTGGTTTGTACTGTCAGCTCTAGTTATGTATGTACAAATAATGTGCTTACATCCTGCATATAAAATCATATGTATGCACAAGTTTAGAAATCTGGAGTGGTCAAAATTGAGCAGGATTGCCTTGAATAATTCAGATGATTTTATTTCCAATGACTTTGCAACTGTATCATTCCTTGGGAGATTTGCCAGCCTCAAAGGAAATAAGAAATACTCTATAAACTCGAATGCAGCAGCAAAAGGGCTAACTCATCAGTGTGGAAGCAATTTAAACCAATAAATTCTCTAGCTAATATGAAACAATAAAGATAAATGCTATAAACTAATTCTAGAATCTATTCCAAACCATTTTTTCTCTAAGACTGAAACACTTTCATATTGCTCCATTGAATGTTTATCATTCTTCATAAAATGTAGACAGTAAATATTTTTTTCTTTTTCATCATGTAAGAGCCTTGAAATCTGGGATATTAGCCATTTTAGACTGAGAGAAACCATAGGTCTTCCCAGATATTTTTTTCTGCAGAAAAAAAAGAAGGAAAGATTTCTAGAAGAGAGCACTTGCTTAAGATGTGAAAAACCCAGATTTTATTCTGCTCTGCCTGAACCAGGCCAGGGATCTATACCCTTTAGTGCTAACCATCAGCAAGAGTTCTGACCGCCATTCTAACCTGGATACCCAGGGTCTCTCACTCTGACTACTCAATCTTTCTTGCAACTGGGAAATCTTTCCCAGTCAGGAGTGGGCTACATTTGTAACTTCCCATGCAATAAAGCAGAAAAAAATCTCCACATTTGACTGTGATGTTCTTTCTACAAAGTACTCACATGTGTACAAAACTTAAACCTCAGCAGACCCAGCAAGTCCCTCTTTTGGTCAAAGTCCATGAGGAGCACTCTACTTTACGTACAAGACAGATCTGTCACAATATATTTTATATACTACCCAAACAACGTAGTTTAGCAGGTATTAGGTTTAGTGTAATGCAAGTTATAAGCTCAAAGAACCAGGGCTGGTGATGCTCTGGCAGGAACCCAGGCTCGAGAGCACCTTGAAAGTAGAAGTGAGCAATGTAGGGCACTGATGGAGGCAGGGAGAGTCAACATGAGAGTTCTCATGTTATCACGACATAAGTTATAATCACTGCCATTAATGAATATTGGATTGCTGTTCTCCAATGCACAATCTATGCTCTTGTGTGTGGAAAAAGCATTAATTACTCATTGGTTTTGGAGACTCTACATAAAAAAGTTTAATTTTGCAACTCATTAGCTGTCGTGTTAAGGGAGTAATGATGAGTTCATCATTAATATAACAACTGGGTCTAGCATGGCCCTGGGGGAGCTGCCGGAAGGTGGGCAGGGAGCAGAGCAGGGCTGCTGAGTCAGCTGCCATCTGGGCACTGGGCGGGTGCTGGGTGACTACCACAGGCTTGTTGCTCCTGGTTGTGCTGCTGCTGGCAGGCGTTTTCATTTTTTATTTTGTAAAGGCAGCGCATTTACCACAGGGCAGAAGGCCAGGCCGTCTCAGTTCTTGGTTTATTCTCTTGCCAATGCTCCTAATCTGAGAAAGCAGAGTAAGATGCTTGGTGATGTACATGGTTTATGCTTAAATAAATCCTGTGAAGAAACATACTCTGGGCTGGATTTCTTGTGCTAACAGGAGCCGATGTAGAACCTCCCACTGGAGGACAATCAGCTGTACAGCTTTTTTCCATGTCACAGAAACTAAGTCTTTGTTACTATGATAAGCTGCCTCAACAAGCTGGCCGATTGTCTTTCCTCAGGGTGATTTATCAGAACAGGTCTTGGAGGCAAGATTGGCCCAGCCAAACTAAGAGCTGGTGTCAACAGTGCTGGAGGACCATGCTGGAGTGGCTTAAGCCATGGCTGAGATGGGCCTTTAATTTCATCAGACTTACCTGTTGACTGAAAGAAAAAAAAAAAAAAAAACGGGCTTGTGAGTTGTAAAATTTACTATGGGTAGTCACATATTCTGACTAATAGCTGCTGGGAATAAAGTCTATGCAGATTATCTCTGTTAGAACAGACAGCTGAAAACAGGTCAGAGAAAGTACCTACACCTTTCTCTAAATTTAGGGTGTTAAGTAGAAGGCAGAAAGTTTTGCTACTCTCACTTGCATACCAAAATGGCTCTCTTGTGAGGGTGATTCGGGTGTTGCAGACATGAGAAAAAAATAATCAGGCTCAAAATGCCTGCTGCTTTCTGATTTCTTTTTTATACAGATATTCTTTGTGCATTTAAGACGGGATAGATTTATGAAAAAAGATGATACTGAAACAAATAAAAGTCAAGCACAATTCTACTCTGAAAAGTGACAGTACCCAGTGTTTCTTGTTTTTCCCTAATTTCCATATCTAACACTTTCAATTTACAAGTATAAAGATGTGAAATTCTTTTCCTCCAGGACAGTGGTACTTGTTTATCCTGGATACTAAGTTAGTTTCTTTGTTCCCTACTCATCACTGCCAGTAATATAGGCAGCAGGAATGCATTAGACTCTCAGATTTTCTGTTGAGACTGGAATCCTAATGGTATGTGTTCAGCTCTTTAATGAGCATGGAAATGTAATTGTCTGACTTTAGTAATGCTGAGAGATGAATACATGCCAATGTGTGTAGCTAGGTTGGCTTCATGGGGCCTGGTGAAAGCAAGGATTTGTTGCCAAAGACGGTACATGAGATCAGCTCCAGCAACATGTAATGTTGAAACAAATATTTCACATAGGTTTCTGTGAAAAATATATTAAAATAGATGTTAAACTTGCTCTTTTTTCCTGTCTATTCCCCAGTACCTGAAACCCAGACAAGATACAGACTGGGAGATTTCACTTTTTTCCCTCGCTTTAGCTTAAGTTTGTTAGCCCGCTCCAGAGGGCTGCCATCTCAAATTTTCAGCTTTTTCCATATTTAAGTCTCTTGGTGCATCCCTGCTGCCAGGCCACTGAGGAGCCCCGTGGACGTGATCCCTTGCTCTCCCCTGGCTCTTCCTGTTCACCAAATGCAAAGGAGGCCTCTTCTTTGCACAGGTGTTGAATGCTGTTTAACAGGCCCATTTCTGCTACTCAGTCACCCCCCAGCCAGCTGACAAATTCCCTCGAAATACTGTCCCAGTTCCCTCTCCCACAAACAATTTGCCTTCTGCACACAAGAAAAATGGCTTGGATAAGAAGATTCACATCTCAAAATTTTGTAAGAAAAGTGGATCACTTTTTTTCAGACTATAGCTATATTGGTGAACAGGTTGCATTAAATGGAATCTCTGCTATATAACCTTAAATTTGTTTTCACTAATTGCATGAAGTAGGATTAGAGCAAGTAATTTTGTTTTTGATATTGGATGCAATTTGTCTTTGAAGGGTTCCTTGCTTCTTTTCTTGTTTTGTTAGGCAATCTGAACCAAAGTGTTATTATCAGGAAAAAAAGAGAAAGCTTTTGAGTGTTTACTGCTGTGAAAATTCCTGCTGCGATGTACATGCAGGTGAATGCCTGAATCCACAATTCATGATTTAACTAAGTAATTTGGACAGTAACTTCATATGGAATTTGCCTATTTCTACCTTGAACTTATTACAGTATAAACCAAAATGTGCTTCTCTGCAGGGTGTTGCTAAAAGCCTGATTCTGAATGTGTGCCTCATCACAGAGGATTTGTAATCACAAGTGTTGCACAATATTTTGTATATGAATAGCTATATAAATTAAATTACTGACTTTGTTAAATTTGGTTTAGAGGTTAATTACTGTTATTTTAGAAAGGCGAATGCGACTGCTTGATTTGGACATGACTGCACAGTAATATTGACTATTATTCTGTTTATTCTTCCTTACTTTGATTTTAGATTAAGTCCTTAAACATTACATAGAAATTACTTGAAATAAAAACATTTTCTAGTTAAAAATGGCCCAAAATTAAATTATTTGAAGTGGTAAAACAATGCAGTGACAATTGTTCAACCTTTATACCTTATTTAGGCAAAATTCCTGTTTGCTGGATAGTAATTATTCAGTACAGTGGACTATTCCAGCAACTTCTCTCTGTCTCTGGGGTCTCCAGGCTTAGTTTGAATAGTATCTGGCTGTTCTAGCAATGCCTGGAGAGTTCAGCACTAAAGCAGAAAATTTACTGGAGACAGCAATTTGAACAAAGAGCTGCCTTAGCTAAGCAGCAGGAACTGCCAAGGAGAGGGATAAGACTGTGACTCCTGTTCTTCACAGTTAATTAGATGGTTAAGCCCAAACAAAAGGAAGCATCTATTGCAGCTCAGTTTTAAACCCTCCCCTAAAGCTGAGGTCAATCCTATATAATGAGAAAAGCTAAAAAAAAAAAAAAGAAGAAAAGAAAACAACAAGGATCCATTTCTCCATTTATATAGTGTCTAGGGTATTCAAGGGAGTACATTCTAAATCTTTTCTGGCCTGATTTGGAGAACAGATTTTAGTCCAACACTCTGTTATTAGATATTCTGGGCTTGACTTCTTTTCCTTCTGTGAAGCCATTTCATTTCTTATCAATATTTTATGGTTTGGGGTTTAGACTAACTAGGTGAATGCACTAACAACCTGATAGTCTGTTTTGACTCTCCTTACCTCTTATCCTGGGAATATCTCACTATTTATATGAAATGGAATAACTTCAGTTGGAGAGATGGGCGAACACTTATTCTAAAATACTGCACGATTCAGGCAGTGTCTAAAGATGCATAAAGTTTGCAATACTTTGGCCTGAATCAGGACAAGCGAGGCGGAATATCAGTCCTCTGATCTACCAAATATGTCAGAGGGCACTTCCTGCCAAAGTATTAACCTTCCTTTTGCACAAGTATCAAGTTCTAGAGATATGCAAGGGAGGAGAACAAATACTTACTAATGTTACTGAGCTTTGGTAGGAGTTAAGATCTCAGATAATTCAATGTCATCAGGTCATAGAGAATGTCATGCACAACTTTCCTTTTTGGCATGTGGATTTTGGTAGAGGTAAGAGGGGGCAACAAAGGTCTCAGAGGATCTTGAATGCTAGAGTCCTTTGTAGATACAGCCTCTACATTACTGAGGAGTATTTGTGTTTCTATGTATATGCTGCTAATGCATATGTCTGAGAAATCACATATATAGCAGATGATAAAGGGAAGGGCAAAAATGCCTAGGAAAACAGGTGCTTTAGTACTTATAGAGAACAGACAAATATTGACTTTTTAAAAAATAATAGCTCATGCTGTTTAGCTGATTGTAGCCATCTGTATAGATAATCACATTCAGAAAATAATTTGTTTTTATTGATATATTTTAAGAGATTTCAAAACATGTGAATTGCTATGGAATACTTGCAAAAGTAAACTACTTAGGAGGATTATAGTTTTTGGCCTTAATTTTTTAAGGTAGCTTTCACAACACTGAGATAAAGAGAGCTATGTACTAGAATTATTCTAAGTGGTTAGCAGCTAATTTCTTTGATTTTCAGTGATTTCATATGATTAATTTGTTTTTATTTCCAATTCCCATTAGGTATCTCTCTATATCTCTGTATACCAGAATATCTTTAAAATACATGATCTTCAACCTATTAGTATAGTAGTGAATTATATGCCACTTAGCTTTCCTCTCTTAAAGGATTCAAATTTACTTCATTTTTCACCTCATACAACCTTGTGTTACTGTAAATTATTTACATGAGAAGTGCTAAATCATGATACTAAGGTTAATGAAAAGTGTGATCTGTATTAAACAGAAAACAACTTTTGTCTTACTTCAAGCTTGCTGCAGGCGGCAATTTTCTTCCTACCTGCCTTCCCCACACCCTCCCAACCATGTACCTTTAATGTTTTTCACCTCAGATTTGAGTACCAGCAGATTCAAGGGTGACATCTGACTACATAAACACACACAAGATTTCCACAAGTGTCTGTATTGCTTACCAATACTTGGAAGATGAAATTCCTTTTAAAATGGATCTTCACCAAGTTCTCAGTTTAGCACTCACGATCCAGTTTACAACTTTGTTACAAATATCCAGGCATGTTTATGAAAATGTGGGTAGTAAAACTGCTTTCTAAAACTCAGACTAAGCACTTACTAGATCATCACTGAACCTTTACTTACCTGCATTTACCCAGTATTTAGCATGGTGTGTTTTGGCCTTGTTTGGAATTTTTAGACACTTCTATCAGTAATGTAAATCATAACAGTAAAACAGAAATGTCTTAAGTCTGAGTGGACCATAAATTCTTCTTTCTAAAATACTCTGTATACTAGAAAGGCAGAGAGTAACACAGAAAGACATTTAGAATACTTTTTTTTCTATTGCATCAAAGTGAATATTGGTTCCAGTACTGTTCAACTTATTCATCAGTGACTTGGATGAGGGGTTAGAGTATACCTTCAGCAAGTTTGCTGATGATAGAAAGCTGAGTGGAACCGCCGACACACTGGAGGGCTGTGCTGCCCTCCAGAGAGACCTAGACAGGTTGGAAAGTTGGACAGAGAGGAACCTCATGAGGTTCAACAAGGACAAGTGCAGGGTCCTGCACCTAGGCAGGAATAACCCCAGACACCAGTACAGATTAGGGGCTAACCTGCTGGAAAGCAGCTCTGCGGAGAGGGATTTGGGAGTCCTGGTTGACAACAGGTTAACCATGAGGCAGCAGTGTGCCTTCGTGGCCAAGAAGGCCAATGGGATCCTGGCTGCATGAGGAGCAGTGTTGCCAGCAGGACGAGGGAGAGGATCCTGCCCCTCTGCTCAGCTCTGGTGAGGCTGCACCTGGTATGCAGTTCTGGGCTCTTCTCAGTGGTGGCTAGAGATAGGACAAAGGGTAATAGGTTTAAATAAATTAAAACACAAGAGGAAGTTCCATGTGAGGAAGAACTTCTTTACTGTGAGGGTGACAGAGCCCTGGAACAGGCTGCCCAGAGAGGCTGTGGAGTCTCCTTCTCTGGAGATTTTCTAAAACCACCTTGATGTAACTCTGTGCGCTAGGTGTCCCTGCTTGAACAGGGGGGTTGGACTAGATGATCTCTAGAGGTTCCTTCCAACTTCAACCATACTCTGATTCTGTGAATATTTCAATATTCTCTAACAGATAATCTTACTATTTTGCTCCAAAAATCAAAAGATCATGACAAGCTAAAATATATATTTTGTCATATCTGTATTTCTTATGTTACTATCATTAGACCATGTTAGCAGGCACCACAAGCTAGCTCCTTTCTAAGTTTAAATATAAACTGTTTTATATTCCTAGTCTTCTCAGTACAGCTTCTTATAAGTGCTTTTAGAAAGGTATTACACTAACTACCTGTAAAGGCTGAAGGATGTTTGGAGCCGCAAAGATTATCTGGATTTCTTCTCAATCATCTTTTGTTGATCTGGTCTGCTGCTTCCTCAGACTGAAAGGCATCTGAGCAAAATGCTCAAGAGAAAGCTTTCACTGTCATGGCATAGATCATAACAGGCTGTGAATTTTTGTTGCAAAATGATGGCTGCTAATTGCTCTTTCCCTTTGATTATCATTACAGATGTGTCAAGCCATCCAGAAGTAATTTAGATACTTGGCAAACTCTTCCATCCCTGTGTAGTCGAAGAATGGAGAGAGACGACTTTGTTCACGTCCCAACCTCTGGAAATGTAACACAAAGTGCTAACTGTCCATATCTTCTCCACTACCTTTTAGCACCTCTATGCTCAGTGCTTTATTTCATATTGTGAAACTCTCAGCCAGAAATATGTCTCTGTGCCTTGATGCAGTGCAATGGGACTCCGTGGCCTGCCGAGTAAAGGGCACCGTGCTTTTATTCTGAGCCTTGAAGCCAGGATTGAGCTGGGCAATGCATATGCCCAGATTGTTTGAAGCTGGCTGGCTGACTTTGGGAAGCGGGGGGATTTTACAATGCAAGCAGTGACTTTAGGGGCTTTGCTGTCTTCACATCTCTATTTATTACATCAGTACTCTTCTCCCTGTATGTTCAAGATTGGTATCTGAGGAAAGCAAGAGAAAGCTCTGTGCTAAGAACAAGGATCATAGCATTTATTTACTTTTTTTTTCTTTTTTTAAAGGCTTGGAAGCAAGCAGAATGAAAATACTTTAGAACAAGGACTAGCCATTGTTCTAAAGCACCAGAAAAATAATATTCTGCCTATGTTCTCACCCAGCAGAGTGGATTTGTATGATTAAGTAATATAAAGAGGTTGAATAAAACTGTGTCCAACTTCTGATGTCTTTTAAAAATTCTACCTTTTCTTAACTTATTGAGGAATAATTTGCTCTCTTAATTACCTGTGGATCCTATTTAAAGAGATAGGTTGTGACTTGGGTGTGACTTGCGTATCATCTATTAATAGTAATTCTACCAGTAGAGGGCACTGATGACTTTCATTGATGCCTCTCTTATATAAATGTAATAATTCAGTGCAGTTTCAAATGTCTATTTGAAAACAATGGTGTTTTACCACTAGTAAACAGAAAGATCATTTTGTCATGCAGTTTTCATTTCATGCCTTTTGTTGAATGTCCAACTCTTTTCAATGGTCACTTTAGATGGTCTAACCTGTAGGACATGGGCTGGACATAATGGCTGAATAAAAGAGCATAAATGATCACATTTGCATGCATGTACTTGAAGACATTGTAAAGAAACATCCTAAGCTGTCATCTGAACGTTGCTTTTATTGCACAGGTAACTGGATGCTTAATCCTTTGGAAAGCTCCTTGGTGAGAGACACTATCCTTCCGATAGGACCATATAGATGCTGATGAACCTGGATTGTCCAGAGCTGCATTTCAGCACTAGCCCTAGACCACTGTGATGGTGGCCAGGTGCTAGTGGCCACTAAAGCATGGGCAACATGCAGAACAACTGCATAAGGCAGAACAACTTTAAGGTATTTATTCACTCTATGTCTGTTGACTTTGCTTTGGAACCCTCTTTGGCTTGGCTTCCACTCTATGTTCACGTACTTTTTAAAATTAATTAATTTTTTTATTTCGACCTCTCTGCTTAGATGCTGTGAGAGGTCTTCTCCTTCCACTGCTCTTCCCAAGATGCGGTGTGGGTTAGGCATCAGGAGATAATTAAGAGAACACGAGCGTTCATCAAGAAATGAAATAGCCTTAGTGAAACAACAACAAGGCACAGTTTAGCTAGCATCAAAACAGTATAGAATCTTCCAGTCCATGTATTCTGTCTACTGACAAATCTGGGAGTTACTGAATTCTGAAGTCATTCCAGTCATCATGAAGATGCATATTTATGATGTCAATGATTTATTTTTTTTTATTTTCAAATACATTTCTTGTGATATGATTAATATATAGAACCATACATTTTAAAATCCAAATTCTGGACAGATACAACAAAATGCTATGCAAAATCGTGGCCAACCATTAAGGGCCAGATGGAACCACGTCCTGCTACACCCCTGAGACTACACCACAAAACTGCTAAGTTGTTTTCTAGTTAATAGTTCTTGTTGGACTACAAGTGCAGTTTATTTTCCTTTATTTTTGCTGGAAGTTTGTGGAATCATGTGCTTTTGCACATGTAGGGACTGCTTCCTGTCTAAGACCTTTTCAAAGCAAAATGGTTATATATTGCCGATGGCAGCTGGAGCTATTTCTGAATTTATGTAAAATCTTTTAAGCTAGAAAGGAAACTTAAGAAAACAAAGGTACTATTATGAAGATAGTTTTCAAAGTGAACTCTTAGTATGAACCTAGGTGTGTGAGCCTTGGTAGTAGACCCTTTATTTAAGCACCCACAAATGTTTCAGAATATCAGCTTGGTCTCACATTTTAAAATATTTTGGCATATATTTCCTAATGAGAGTTATTCTTTGTGTAATAGTGTAACAATTCACACACTTCTTCATTTTTTTGTGTATTTTTTTTCTATAGTGAAAGTTTTAGGAGCCCCAGATTTGTGAAGATTTACCTTTTCCATAGCAGAGAAATTTTCTTTAGCTAGGAACTATGCTTGTGTCATTCTGATAGACAAAAATAAAAATGCTTCAGTCCAAAACACAATCAGAAAGCAAAATATTTTTGAAAAGTGGTTCACTCAGATGTGGCAATCTTCCTCTTTACTGTAAGCTTTCTATCAGTTAGATATGCCAGGAAGTTCAAGATTATTTATTCAGTGTGTTTAGTTCAGGAACAGGACGGTTATAGTTGGGTAAAGAATTCCTCAAGTATGTTTATAAGTACTTAAAGGAATTTGCAAATCAGAACTGAGATGTTTTGCAGTGGCAGTAAACGAGCAAAGGTTTTCAGTCTTGCTGCAGCAGTATTGTGTTTTTCATAGGGAAAGGTCACCATTTTTTAACAAAATATACCTATTTTTTTTTTCTACCTTGTAAAAAATGCTACTCAGATATGCAAAATAATTATAGATCAGGAAAGAAATATGCTGTACTTTATTTTCAACTCATAAAAATATTATTTAATTCTATTAAATAATATTAATTAATCTAATTACATATCCCCGTAAAAGTAGGCTGAAGGACTTTTCTTTAGAAGAATTTCAAACTTAGTGCTCAATTTTCACTCCAGATGCATAACTCTGCTTTCCTTGTGTTATAACTCCCTGGAGGCAATGCTTCTATCTTAAAGATTTTTTTGGTAAAAGTTGCAGTGTAAAGCAATACTTCCTGTTCTGTGTGGACTAATGCACCAGAAGTTATACTTACTGGTTTTGCTCTTGCAAAGTGCAGATTGAACCTTCATGTTTCTGTGGGAGTACATATGCCCCATGAGATTTATAATTCAGAAAGGAAAGGCAGAGTGAATGGCAGCTTTAAACTGTATCAAGTGCTCCACAGATTTCTGAAAAAATGCACTGAATCATCCCTGCTCCTGTCTTAGAGCTAATGCCTCCTTCTTAAGATGATTCTCATGGGAATGCTCCATCTTTTTGCTACAAACATACTCTTTCTTGGCAGGTTTTACACTGTGGGATGTGAGCAGCAGGTTGCATATTTGTGGGACTTCTTGTTGATTACTATAGTAAAGTTATTGAATAGCTTTGAAGTAATCATTCTGTGTTACACTACACTAAAACAGGCATAGGTAAAATTTTCTCACATGATTTATCTAGGCTTTTCCAGAAGAAAAACATGTTAACTGCCACATTGCCCCATGGGAACATCAGTGAGCAGGGATATCCCATGCAGTCAGTGTCTGGCAGCCTTGGCTAGCACGTGTTCTGGAGGCACACAGCAGAAATGTGCTCCCTATCTTCCTTGCATCGATTTTGCTTATAGGTATTTTGAAACGCTGAATCCCAGGAAAAGCAAGATTTCCTCTCAAGTGATGCTTTTGTGCTGACCAGCATTTAATAAAAGAAAATTAAAATTAATGATGTCTTTGGAGTATACATGTAGGACCATCTTCCTCTACTAGGTGGTTCTGAGGTCAGCAGAATATCTAATGCTGTTGGATAAGCATAGGTTTCTGACTTCTAAAGGACCAGTATTTTCAGGCAGGTATTAGGAACCCAGACAGACTATTGAATTTCTTGAGAATGATGGGGTCACCCTGATTTTTTTAATCTTTTTTTAATCCTCTGTCTACTTGTGGCACAGACTTTGCTTTTCACTTTAATTTTTATAGGAAACTTCAATACTTTTAAAGACCAAAGAAAAAGTCTGACTTGAACTTGTCCTGTTTGAAATAGATTATATAATCTTGTAAAATCCTTTTTTATTGAGAAATCCTTAGAAAATCTATTTGTAACTATGGACATGGTTTCATTATATCTTTTAAAATGATATTCCAAGGCTTTGTCAGTTCTTTATAGTTTCACTGAAGTTTGTTTAAGGTAATATTTCCAAGTATGTAAAATTTATTGACAGAGGTTTAAAGTAATGTCTCCAAGTTTGTAGAGTAGCTAAGGTAATAGTTACTTTGATCCATGAACGTTTGTTTGAATTGATATATAATTCATTGTAAAAGCAGTTTGGGATTAAGCATTAATCAGCTGGTCTTTCATTCTTCATGAGTGTTTTCTAGCAGTTTTCTATGTTCTCTAAAGTCCTAGCAGAAACAGCAACCGCTTGGATAAAATCATATCATGGAACAGTTTGCCTTTCAGAATAAAATTCCTCAGTTTAGGGTAAATGCACTGAAAAAAATAAAAGTGAGGAATTTTTAGTTGAAATATAATTTATTGTTGTGATTGGGATATGCTCCTTTGTGGAAATGGAAATTTTGGATAGTTTCATAAGCAAGTGGGTTTTTTGTTGTTGTTGTTGTTGTTGTTTTTTTCCGTGATGGTTGTGAGAAGCTGGATTAACATGGTTGTGTATTCTTGGGAAACACACACATTGCTGCTTTTCAAGTGAAATTGTCCACTCTGGATGGTCACTGGATATTTCATCCTCTTTTTGTGTATTAAAAAAGCAAACATTTTTTTTCATGATAGTGCATTTCTGTGTAAATGTTCATCATATTTGCTCAGACACAATCTGGTAAATGGCAAGTGATGTGATCTTTACTTTGGTGGATTGAAATGGGATCATCTAGCTTGCTATTTCCCTTAGCTAATGTGAAGAAGTTAAAATAAACTAAAATTGAGTTAATTTGTGTCTCTTCTTTCCCCGAATGCTAAGATTATCTTACTGAGATTATTTTAAGCGTTTCTAATTGCAGTGATTGATAGCAGGCGATAGAAATGCATTGCAATGCAGAGATTGTATTGGCTGGACAAATATATATCACTTCCTATGTATCCATAAACTTGGGATCCGTAAACTAGGGAACAGGATAGGGACAAATAGATTATTGCATTTTAGTGCAAATTAAGTCCTAAATTCTAGGAAAATCCTTTGCTTCCTCCAAGCAAATTTTTTAATCTGTGTATACGCAAGTACCTGCCTTAAGTTTTCAGGCTTGGCTGAGCTAAAGACAACTGGCTTTCCCACCTGAGGATATATTTACAATATTTTCTTTCACAGTTATATTGTGTGAGTTGCAAATGCTCTTTTCTTTCCAGCATAAAGACTAAATAAATTAATTATAAGAGGGTGCCTTATATGGTAATATAATAGAATTACAAGTAGGAGCCTTAGACTACATAACGAGTACTTCAGATTTTACCTGTTTATATCTTTAAAGGTTATTAAAATAAACACATTTATTTTAGTCATAAGGAGACTCAAAAGAAGGTAATTATTACCCCAAAATATAAAGGCAGTCATAGCAAATTTTTATCTTGTACTGCATTTGTTAAAAAATGTGAAGGAGTAGGAAATATACTAGGGAGGCTAATGACATAAATTATATCAACAAAGTAGGTAACATGTTAAGATGAAAACACCGGTAAGTCTGACATCTACAGGAATAACAGACTCTTCAGTGTCTTGTTCTCACTTAAATAACTTGTTCTCACTCAGTTAAATATTCAGCATAAAGATTTATGCTACCTACTCACAATTAGGAGTATCTTTCAAGTACAGAAATTCTTCTGTGTGAGACAAAATGTATTACAAATGGAATGATGTTATCACTGGTCCCCGGCCTCATTTTTACAATAGACTGTAAAGCTTGAAAACAATGGGAGGATTGCATTTTCACCTTCAGCAAGGCCCCTACTTTACACGTGTCAATGTTTCTGGCCCAAATAAGGTGTCAACATACAAAACTGGAAAAACACCAGGGGACTAAATCAGTTCAGGACGGTAGAAATTTCTTCCCTTGCACCCAAGGGAGAGTCATTTCCTAGAGACCTTATTATATGATATGCCTTCCTCTCTCAGAGTGTGAGGAAATAGGATGGGCCTCAGGATACAAACCAAAGCTGCCTTTTCACTAACACTTCCTATGCGCCTACCAGAATAAGTTTCTTCCATCCATTTGAGATATTGATTTACCTGGAGCAAACTAACAAGTAAGTTGCAGAGTGAGCATTTTTTACATCTGTGCTTTGATCCCATATGTACCAGTCAATTTGTTTAGTTCTGTTTGCTGTATTCAGTCAAACAACTGTTTTCTTCTTTTCCTTGTTTTTTTTTTTTTTTGATATGACGATATACTCTATGATGATATGCAATCTTAATCAGATACTTTAAATCAATATGAGATCCTTTTCAGCCTGTTGGAATTATGGAGTCCCCAGAATGACAGATGATACTGAAATACAGATGTGGAACTTTGTCTAGAAACTCTCTATAAAATTATAGATATTGTCTACTTCTGTACGTATTGCTGTTTATTTGGTTCATTAGTCAGACAAGAGATCCATTAGCTAGGATTCCAAGCATTAGGATGAAGTGAAACGAAATCTTAACTGAGAACTAGTTTATAGGAGAATTCACATTTTCAGGTTCAAAGTAAGGCTAAAGACAGTGGGAACTCAATCAACGCTTTCACTTGTTGGAACCACGACAATGACCCTTAGTCTTGAAATAAGCTCGAACAGTATGCATATATTGAAACAGTTCCTTGTCCAGACTCTATTTCCGTCAGCAAACTGTAGATCCTACACAGGTGAGGTTGTGAGAAACCATTACAGATTACGGTAGATACAAAGATTATAATTGCAAAGGTTAGCAGAGGAACTTGGGAACAAGGACCGAGAGCAACTGTGAATGAAGCCAATACTGAGAGAATACCCATGAAAAGTGAAGTTTTTCGACTTTCTTGAACTGAACATATTTTGAAATCTTTCCTTGCAGAACTAGTCTCTCAATTCATGCACTTATAAAATTTTTCACGCCTATGTTGCCTATTGAAGTCAGAACTCTTTCATGTGGAGATCTTGCAGAACATGTTGATATTTGCAAGTGATTGTAAGTGGGAATTTACAGAAAATATAAGCAGATAACATAGGAATAATACCAAGTGTTACTGTGGACAGGTTGTAGTGGTAGTCATCTTGGATGTGCTGTTTGAGCAGGATGGTCAGCAGCTCTGCAACAATTAGTGTTGGGTTGCTAGAGAGAAGTTCTACAGTAGACATTTTGTTGATTTATGGTGGTGAACTTAATAAAATTTGTAGTAGGTAGATATTCACTTGATGTGACTTGAAGAATTATGAGAAAGTTACAATAAGGTAGTCATATTTAAAGTCATGAAAAATTGAGACAAAGGAGGAATAGAACTGGGGCAGGTTAGGTCCATCTAAAGGTTACAATTTTACAGAGAATGTAAATACAGAGAATGTAAAACTTGGAGAGTTGAGGATTCTTTGGACTTGGAAAAAGGGAAGAGTGCTTGAAAATATATTACATATCAAAGAGAAGAAAAAAAAAAGTACTATAAACTATTAAGAATAAGCATTTTTGGGGACATTTTGTCATATCATAAAAGACAGGTCAGGCTGTGGATGGTAAATACAAACATCACAACCTGTTTATGCAGAGTGTTTGAGATATATGTGTTTGTAGATTGGGTGTGTGAAACTAAGCACATATATTCTGTAGAGGCTAAACATGGTGAAGAGTTGTATCAAGGTTTTTATACTGCTGATGTAGCATGTATGAGGACTCAATCACATGAATCACATTTAAGGAGAATTTAGCTGCACCCACTTTTGTGTAATTGCTATTTGAAGTCTTTCTGATCTGGTTAGTGTCCCAGTGTCAGCCAGTAAGTTTCAGTAAAATTAATTTTCAGCCATACCTCTGGTACAACAGAATGAAATTTTCCACAGCTAGTGCTGCTTAATTCGTGCAGAGAAATACAAGTCTAATACCAGCTGTCTGCTTCAAAACTCCATGGGGTGCATGTTGGAAATTGCCCCCAGAAAATTTTTAACAGATAGGGAAGCATCAGTTCACCCATTTTCCAACTGACAGTTGATTATGTAAATTAGTACTAATTTCACCTAAGTGGAGCTGAAAACTGAGCTCCTCATCTAAGGATACTGTCCAGGCTCTCTCTCCTCAGTCAATGGAGTAAGACAGACCTCCTTTAGGGTAGTTCATCTCATCTCTTTTAGAAACCTGTTTTAAAATAGGATAAATTGTCTGCTTGAAGACTGCTCTTTTTCTTCATTGACTGAAGCCTAAATGATTAATGTGGACTAGACACAAAAGTTTGAGATGATTAGTAGTGCGACAAATCTTACCCTGAGTAACCACAGCCTCTTATTTAACACTAGAGGCTGTTCTAGTGTGAACATAGGGAAGATAAAGGGATGTTGAAGACTCAGGGGGTGATTACTGTTTGCCTCTCTTCTTTTTCCTTTGCTAAAAGAATCTCAGTAGAGGAGAGAATTTATTCTATTTGTGATAAACTTGATATTCTATATAATCTACTAATTTAATAGGTAGCCTGAGTGAACAAATTTGTGTCACCAGGCAGAACAACATTTCTTAAGCGCAATAGATGGACTAAAGTAGTTAACCAACTTGCTGTTAAAGTAAGCCTGAAAGACATGCATATTTCACAACATTTCTACTATTACTCTTTCTATATTTATTCTGCTCTGTATTGTATAAGAATCATTTATCGGGTACCTTTTGTCTAAATGACTTTAATGGGTCCTGAGTCCAAAATGCATATAGAATCATAGAATCATAGAATCATAGAATCATAGAATGCCTAAGGTTGGAAGGGACCTCTAGAGGTCATCTAGTCCAACCCCCCTGCACACGCAGGGCCACCTAGAGCACGTGGCACAGGGCTGCATCCAAGCGGGTCTTGAAGATCTCCAGAGAAGGAGACTCCACAACCTCTCTGGGCAGCCTGTTCCAGTGCTCTGTCACCCTCACTGTCAAAAAATTTTTCCTTAAGTTCCTGTGGAACTTTTGGTGTTTCAGTTTGTGGCCATTTCCTCTTGTTCTGCCACTGGCCACTACTGAAAAGAGGCCGGCCCCATCCTCCTCACTGCCTCCCTTGAGGTACTTATAGACACTAATTAGATCCCCTCTCAGCCTTCTCTTCTCCAGGCTGAACAGGCCCAGCTCCCTCAGCCTTTCCTCATAGGGCAGATGTTCCAGGCCCCTGACCATCCTCGTGGCCCTGCGCTGGACTCTCTCCAGCAGCTCCACATCCCTCTTGTACTGGGGGGCCCAGAACTGGACACAGTACTCCAGATGTGGCCTCACCAGGGCTGAGTAGAGGGGTAGAATCACCTCCCTCGACCTGCTGGAGACGCTCCTCTTAATGCACCCCAGGATCCCATTGGCCTTCTT